>JAUTXW010000747.1:1357500-1957500 GCA_030620095.1 Kuschelorhynchus macadamiae
TACCGGAGCAAGATGGCTGAATAATAATAATAAAAACTAATTATGAAATTTTCCTCAAATATAGCCCAAAAATCAAGTGTTATATAGGAATGAACTGATAACATTTCGGTATGCAAACAAAATGGCGCTCTAATAAAATATTTAAAAAATAACCTGAAACAACTACTTATTCGATTAATTTTAAATTAGTTGTTGATAGAGAGATAAACTGGTGTAGTTGAGGTACCAATTCAAGATGGCGGAACAAAATGGTGGCCAATTTTTTTTAAAGATCTTATTCAGTTGACTTTAAATTTTGCAGAAAATTTAGATGTGATATAGGGATAACCTGGTATGAATTCAAAGTGACGTAACAAAAAGGCGGTGTGCACAATGTAAAAACTACTTATTGAATTTACTTCCCTACTATATTTTGATCTTGAAAAAATCACCCTCCGAGATTTTTTCAGATCTATACGCTTCGGGGTTTCTAGATGACGAAAAACATGTTTTCTCAATTCCATTGGTTTACTAGTTCGTGGCACACCTAAAAAACTACTTACCCGAGTGACTATTAAATTTTGACCTAATCACATTTTGATAGAAACGCAATATAGCGAAACAAAATGGCTGAGTAGTCAATGTAAATAAAAATAATTATTAATAAACTACTTATCTAGTTTACCTCAAATTTTGCAAAACATTCAAGTGTTAGTTAGTAATTAACCAGTAAAATTTTGGTACGAATCCAAGAAGCGTTTTAACATCCCTAAATGGCAAACAATAGGTTTTATCAATTCCATTTGTCTGTCAGTTCGCGGCGTAGTTAAGAACCACTTACCCCATGGATCTCAAATTTTGATAAAAAATTAAGGATCATGTGTGTATATCTGCTTAAGAATTTATGCAAAAATAATACATAATTAAAAAATTCATTTTAAAAAGTTCAGATTTGTTAGTGAGGTTGTTAGAAGAGAAAGCTTTTTGTCAGTTTTTTCGGTTGTCTTTCAAAATAAAGATATCAAACCTGGTATATTTGTAATCATTAAGAGGCGCATTTTATGGGAAAATAATATTTTATTTTATTAATATTTAAACATTTTTGATACTCCTAGAAGATAATACAAGAAAACTCCTACTTTGGTAATTGAAGTTTTTTGTATCTCCTATAGTTTAAGTTCTAACGAACAAAATATAAATGAAAGTCCTGTACATAATTTGTCAATACATTTTTTTTTTTATTTATAACATATACAGTTAATTACTTTTGGAAAAATCGGTAAATTCCTTTACCCGGAACTTCCCTCGTTATGAATTATTACTTTTATTGGGAAGAGTGAAGTTAGTTCAGTATATAGTCACAGTATATATGTATTACATATACTGTCTCTATTTTTATTGAGCGACATTTTGTTCCGACATTTTGAATTTGTACCACAGTTTTACTAGTTGACCCCTATACTACAATTAGCTATGGTACACAATTTGAAATCAATTCATTAAGTAGTTTTTCAGGCTGAATTTTGAAAAATTTTCATAAGCCGCCATTTTGTTCCGCCAACCTGGATTCGCACCAAAATGTTAAGACAACGTTGCTTACTCAAAAGCGCATTTCTGTAATCTGTTTTCTGCAACCCCTGTGATCTGTTGGGTCCCTTGCGTACAGGGTGTACAAGGAGATAAAAAATGCTTTATATCTCCGTTGTTACAAGACATAGAAATAGAGGTTAAATATAAAATTGGGATTTTTATGAGGATTTAAAATTATCGTTGAAAAAACAATTAAGCATCAAATAAATAAATATATAATAAAATTATGAAAATGTTGCCTATTTTAAACAAAATAACTTATATTTTACTAAATTTTTAAAATCTATGAAAAAAAAACTGGTTAATATTATATAAAATAAAATTTTCTTCGTAAAAATATATCCGTTTTCGAACTACTTAAATTAAGAAAAAACATTATTAAATAAGTAAAAATAATATACCTAGTTCATATTAATTTTAAATGGGCCTTGCAATATTTATCCGAATGCTAATATGCATTGTATTTTTATTTATTCATTAACATATAGTTTTTTATAATCTTTGGAGAGACTACAGTTTCGTTTTTTTTCTCTTAGGTGTACAGGGTGTCCCATTTTCGTAGGTTTTACGGGGTTTCCAGCTTATGAGTAGAGATAGAGAGATGCGGTTTTCGCGACACCATGCTACTTTTCGATGAAACTAAAGAGGCCGCAAACAGATTTGCCCTAACCATTTTAGTTTCCGTGCTACAGGGTGATTTTGAAAATTTGTCATTTTCGGACACCCTCTGTAACTCAGCTATCGTAAAATATATTTAAAATGTTTCAACTGGTATTTATAGATTTTTTCACGTAGAATTCAGTGGCGTACTCAGATTTTTGCTGAGAGTCATAGTTTTTGACATATTGGCATAACCTACTATTTTTTAAATGGGAGACCCTATATATTATTTTTTCATCTTATTCTTCGTGTCGAGAGCTTTTCAAAAACATACCATAAGTCATATTTATTTTCATAAATAACATGAAAAAATGCATTTTTCTTTAAACGGATTTATGGCATAGCAGATCAATCGAAATAAGAGAAGGTGGCTGTGGTAGCCATGGCAACGCCAACAAAAATATGATCAGGCAGCCATTACTGCTGTCATTTTTGGCATTATTGCGTTTAAATTTTTCTTGACGTCTATTATATATGGCTCAGAATCAAAAATTTGAATATTTTGAGAAATATGATATGAACGCGTGTTTTATATTGTCTAATGAAGATGCAGATCAGGCGGCAGAGCTTTATCTGAACAGGTTAGTTCTTTTTTATCTTCCTGCATTTTGACTTTATTGGTTCGCTTTATTTTATCTTAGATATCCCGAGAGAAGAAAACCAGAAAAAAGAATTTTTCAAAAAATTAAAAATAATCTGCCAATATGGATCTTTTAACAAGCCTCGATCGCGAACTTACAATAAAGACAACGAAGAATCTGAGGTCAACGTTTTAGCCCTCGTTCAGACAGCTCCTGAAACATCTTGCAGGAAAATAGACGAAGAGGCGGGTGTACCGAAAACCAAAGTGCAGAAAATTTTGAAAAAGCACAAATTCAAACCCTATAAATACAAACTTGTGCATCATCTGCATCCTGGTGATGCAGAGCGCAGATTGGAGTTCTGCAATTGGTTTATAAATATGAAGGCAGAAGATATCGATTTTGAAAAAAAGATTATTTGGTCAGACGAGGCACATTTTACTAGTTCAGGGATTTTAAATAGACACAACACGCGATTTTGGAGTCAAGAAAACAACCATGTTATTTTTCCTAGGGAGCGTCAGGGCAGATTTGGATTCAATGTCTCCTGTTTTATTTTCAACCGAAAAATAGTTTACCAAATATATGAAGGAAATCTGAATTCGATTGGTTACGTGCGAATCCTAGAAGACGCATTAGGAATTTTGGATGATGTTCCCTTGGCTCAACTAAATAGGATTTATTTCCAGCAAGACGGAGCTCCAGCCCACAATGCCAGAATAAGTCAAAACTGGCTTAACGACCATTTTCCTGGAAGATGGATAGGAACACACGGACCTGTTCGATGGCCACCACGATCCCCTGACTTCTCAGTTTTAGATTTCTTTTTGTGGGGTTATTTAGAAAACAAGGTTTATGTAAGGCGATACGAAAACTTAGAACAACTAAGAATGGCCACCGAAAACGCTTTTGCAGAGTTACAAAGACAGTCATTTACAATAGAAAATGCATTAAAAAGAATTTTTAAAGTTTGTCACACTTGTAGGACACATAATGGTCTACAATTTGAACAATATTTGTAGTTTTAATGAAATTATAATTATTACCTTTTACCTACTTCCTAATTTTTTCTGATGCTGTTACTTTGTTATTTCGTTAATAAATATTTGTTAACTTTTTCCATGGCTCCACAGCCACCTTCTCTTATTTCGATTGATCTGCTATGCCATAAATCCGTTTAAAGAAAAATGCATTTTTTCATGTTATTTATGAAAATAAATATGACTTATGGTATGTTTTTGAAAAGCTCTCGACACGAAGAATAAGACGAAAAAATAATATATAGGGTGTCCCATTTAAAAAATAGTAGGTTATGCCAATATGTCAAAAACTATGACTCTCAGCAAAAATCTGGGTACGCCACTGAATTCTACGTGAAAAAATCTATAAATACCGGTTGAAACATTTTAAATATATTTTACGATAGCTGAGTTACAGGGGGTGTCCGAAAATGACAAATTTTCAAAATCACCCTGTAGCACGGAAACTAAAATGGTTAGGGCAAATCTGTTTGCGGCCTCTTTAGTTTCATCGAAAAGTAGCACGGTGTCGCGAAAACCGCATCTCTCTATCTCTACTCATAAGCTGGAAACCCCGTAAAACCTACGAAAATGGGACACCCTGTACATTCTTCCGGAAAAACGAGTTTCTAAGTAATTTGTTTAGCAAATAGCATGCGTGTTAGTGGTTTTAAAAGAGGATTTTTCCACTTGCGTGAATGTTATTTGTTAAACAAATGTCCTAGAAAGATGTATTCCAATTATTCATTAGAAAAAATTGGTTGCACGAGGGATATTTGGTAAGGTTATTTTCTCAGTTCAGTGAAATAATATTTAATATAACAATATTTTTGTTTAATAACATTAACAACATAATATAACTTGTTCAATACTCATTTTTACCGACCTTGTCAAACTTGAGTAATATTTTGTTGTCAGGCAATTTTTCTCTTTGAAAATTAAATATGTCGTACGATTTCTTGTCATTGATTGGCCAAAGTTGATAGGTAGGGAAATCATAATATATAATATCACATTTTCATTTCATGAGCGAAATTACCAAAAGACAACAAATTTGAATAAAACCAGGAGAGTAATTTTGCCTGATTTTATTTTGAGCGGTATTCGGCATGACTATTTCACCAGAGTGGATCATGAAAAGAAATAGAATAGAGGTGATAGGTATGTCAACAAATTTTCGCGGTAATACCACAATGTCGGTTTTGTCAAGTACCAGTAAACTATGAATATCATCAGGCAAATACAGATTTTATTGCCGGTGTAAAATACTCTAGCAAAGTAGTTGTAATAATATGTAATAATATATCCCTCCTATTTGATGCTAAATTGTTTTTTTCCAAAATAAATTTATATTCTTCATAATAATCCTAGATAGTTTCATCTTTAACATTTTTCTGTCTTATAATAACGGAGATATAATTTTACTTTCCTTTGGATCACCCTGTATGTATATCCCTGTCATTGGGAAAGAGAGACACTCATGCAGTACTAAACCTCACTTCCAACTAGAATATTTGTGTGTGGAACCGAGACTGGACTTCCGTTAGATCATAATATAATAAAATTCCTTACTGGCTTTTCAAATTTTCGTTTACCAGCTCTTGCTGTTCTGCACCCGTGGAATATTAGAGTCAAAATAAAGTTTTTCTTGAAGTCTTTTTAATAAAAATAAATTCATCTTTAACATTCATCTATACCAAGTACAACAAATTGAGGCACAAAAAGCTGTTTTTTTTTCTAGTGTAACATCAAAGTTAATATTTTTATTTAAAATTTTTGCTTTCTAAATTTGTAGGAAATAGTCAAAGTTTGGGATTGTATAACATTTTTATCATATTTAAAAAAGTTTTCCACTAAAGTAGGTATACTAATGTAATAAAAAAAATTCTCCCCAAAAATATGTTTTATCAATTCCTTAAAAATCACTTCAAATTTTGCTCAAAAGAAAGTAGGAATGAACTGGTAGCATTTTGATATGAATCCAAGATAGCAAGAGAAAATAGCTGGATAATAAAATATTTAAAAAATCAGCCTATAAATACTAGTTATTAAATTAATTTCAATTTTTCTGCAAGAATTAAGTCTGATATAGAGACAAACTGCTAAAGTTGTGGTACAAATTTCAGATGGTGAAACACAATGGTGGCCAAATAAATTTTTTAAAAAATCAACGTAAAAAATAAAAAAAAACGAAATTTTTAATTTAATTTTTAGGATCCAGCAAATAAAAAAACAAAAGCTCTTTTTTAAATTGTCGACGTTTCGCAACTTTATTGTTGCATCTTCATAACACATATATATTTTTGTATCCTGCATGAAACCCAAATAATACACCACTCTAACATAACAAAAAGAAGATCGTTAACGAAAACCATTTAGAAAATTAATATCTGGTAAATAACTGCGAACGAACGTAGTAGGTAAAGACTGATAATATAGGTTTCATGCAGGATATAGAATCTATATATGCGTCCTGGAGATATAACAATAAAGTTGCGAAACGTTGATAATTCAAAAAAAATCTTTTGTTTTTTTACTGGTTTCTAACCCGAAATAATACACCACTTTAACATAACAACAACAGGATCGTTAACGAAAACCATTCAGAAACTTAATTCGCAGATATGGACCAACGGAGTAGATAAAACTGATAATATGGGTTTCATGTAGGATATAGAATCTATATATGTATTTTGAGGATGGAACCATAAATTTGCGAAACGTCGACTATTTAAAGATTTTGTTTTTTCTTACTAGATCCTAACCCCGAATAATACACCACTCTAACATGACAACAAGAGGATTGTTAACGACAACCATTTATAAACTTAATATCTGGGAAATATGTGCGTATATTTATAAATATATATATATGTTATATCACTCGACTTAAAATTCACTTTTTAAAAAATATTTTTATTTACAAAATCAAAATTAAACTAACAGTATAGAAGCTTAAAAACGAATCATGATTTTATTTACAATTTACACTATTTATATGAAAGACGAATGCTGCGTCAGTGGGAACTTGCTTGCTGGGCAGATTCTGCTGACGAGGCGTCTCGGTACTCGCCGTCTCCTTGAGATAACCGACATCCGATACGGTGGGAACCAAGGGCATCGTACTTGAAGGTGACATTGCTCGTGAGAAAGGATATAACAACTCCCCCATTAAGATGAAAGTTGACGCGTGGTGACAACTTTCAGGTCCTCTGCTTATTGAGGTTGAGTTCAATCTCTTCACTTTCTTCAATCGGGTCGCCAAGGCGGATGCTCGGTCTCCTTCTGGGAATTATTCTTCTCCATTGTATAACGTTAGATCCTCTTTTAGGTGGAGAGGGATTGTCATCGTTGCTAGTGGCTACTCCAATCTTGATGTTACGTGTTCGTCTTCGACATTTGCAAAAGATGTATAAGGCAATCAGTGCGATAATGAGTGTTATTGTAAGAATCGTGAACCAACTTATGTGTTTTTTCACGAACGGATGATTTACCAATTGATCCAGCTGATCGGCATACTGATTTAGCTTGTGCTGGGCTATGTTCAGGTCCTCTACATCTATTTTGTTTAGCTTCAGAGGCTTCAAATCTGGTAAGTGAATATTCTCTGGCATATGGTTACAGCAGTCAAAAGGGATGTTGACTGGGTGGTAATTGTAGGTTACGTTGTCGTAAACATCAACTGATTTCTGGGCACGAACTCTTGTACTCCCAACGAAGGCACTACACTCGGGTTGAAGTTTCATCAAAGTATTTGTGTTGATGATCTGAGTCTCTATATCTCTGGATCCACATTTTATTGTGACGGGCAGAGGGTCTGCAACAGCTATCAACCATAAATTCTGACTGATTTCTTGAATGTTATAGTCTTTGGCAAGAATGACTAAAACTTAGCATGTTCTGGGTAGATGATCAAGTCTCTTCAGAAGCTGAGCCTCGCAGACTGCATCAGTATCAATTGGATATGGCAGGATGTTGGAACAGATGAACATACGGTTGCCTAGTGGTTTGCAGGACTTCATATTGCGGATGGTTGTATAAAGTAAAGAATCATCATTTCGCGCAATTAGTTTATTAGTTATTGACAAAATGTGATGAAGGCCTGTTCGATTATCCAGAATCGGTATAGGATATAAGTGATAGAGAGTGTATTTTTCAGGTTCGACTAAAGGTATTTCTAGTACAAAAATTATTCTAGTATCTAATTGATATGCCTTTAATTCTATTATGTCGAGGTATTGAGCTACGCTTGAATAATATATCGGCAAGGGAAGATTATTCTTCTGTAATGACTGCGATATATGCTTTAATGAGTCTACTAAATCGTATGGAGTGATGATTGAACTGTGCAAAATTTTTAAACGTGGAAATGTAACAGCGTTTATAGCATCGTTCAAAGTTTTTTCGATAAATGAATAGCTTTCTGTTAGTGATTCGCACAAGTCTAGGATATCGAGTTGTGATTGATAAAATTTGAGATGATCGGAAATATCCATAATTGATTCGCGAATTTCTTTAATATCGTTATTAAAGGTTTCCTCGTCAATTTGAAGTTTTTGAATGGTTTCGTTAAAGCTGTTGATAACAGAGGTAGTTACAGATATTTGATTTTTCAAAAGATTTTCTATTTGGTATTCATCGTGGGTTAACTTTTCGATGCACTCGTTGAAATATTCACCATCGGAAGCGTCAAGATTACCAGTTATTGATTTCCAAATGGTTCCAATACCATTAAGAATACCACGTTTTTCTCTAAAAATGTACTTTTTAGTATCGGCCATTATTTCAGTGTACTTTTGGTTAACGGCGTTTGATATTTGTTTAAGGAGACTAACATGAGTTTGAACTTGCGGCTTAAAGGCTTTCATTCGCGGTACGTCTTCGTCTATAGTGTTTAATAAGCTTTCTAATATTTTGTCATTATTACTAATTGTTTCTTTGATTGGTCCGAGGTCTTTGTAAACAAGGAGGGTCCATTTATCATTTGAGATTTTTACGGTCGCTTCTTCATGAAAGAAAATTCCTAAGGTGTTGTTTATTGGTGTTAGAGTGTATTGGGACTGAGTGGCTGTTGAAAGTGCCAAGAACCTAGAAGAGAAAAATTACTCATAGTATGGTTTCAGTCTGTCAAAATTTATTTTAGATTTTTGTTTAGATTCGGGGTTTATCAGAATTGCTGAATTTTGTAAAATTTCGATTATTTCGAATGGACCGTTAAATTTATTTTGGCTTTTGTCCTTGATTTGCGATTCTTTAATGTATACCTTATCTCCTACATTATATTCATAGGGGTGAGCAGAAACATTTTGGTCGAAGCGCTCTTTGGCTTTTTCTTTTTGTTGACATGTTCTGGCTCGGGCTGTTTTATAAAGGTATTGCATGCGATTGTTTAGATCTTGCATATATTTGGAAATAAGACGTTTTTCATTATATAGGATTTCGGGTGGTCTAGATGAGGTGTGTCCAAAAATAAGTTCGTAAGGCGTGAAACCGTGCGTTTTGTTTTTGGTATTGTTATAACATATAGTTGCATAAGGAAGAACATTAAACGGGTGTTCGTCAGGGTTTTCAGTTTGATTAGCTCGTATCATTTCACTAAGTGTCGCGTGAAATCTCTCAACAGAGCCGTTTGATTGAGGGTGTCCTACGCTAGAGAAAGTTAGTTTGATATCGTAAAGCTCACAGAGGTCATTCATTAAGGTGTTTTTGAATTCTCGGCCATAGTCACAATGTATACGTAACGGAGTTCCATAATGTTGAAAAAATACAAGAAGTGTATTAACAACAGATTTTGCTGTCTTATCCTCTATAGGGTAAGCTTGTGTAAATTTTGTTAGTTCGTCACGTACTGTTAGGGCGTAATTTCGAGTTGGGTATTCAAATATGTCTATGTTTATTCTTTCAAAAGGTGTTTTGGGCGTTTCTGTTACGACTAGGGGACTGCTTAGATTTTTACGACAGATTTTTACTTTTTGGCAAGTTTCGCAACTTTTAATAAAGTTTTCTACGGCTTTTATTATGCCTGGCCAATTGTATTTTTCTTTTATGCGTCTTAACGTCTCGTTAATTCCGCGATGTAAGTTGGTTTTTCCGCGATGGTAATGATCTAAGATCTGAGGTATTTCGTCTTCATTAGGGGTTGTTGTGATGTTTTGGCAGATACTTAATTTTATATTTTTGTCTGCAAAAATATACGAAAATATTTCAAGGATAGGAAGTTCGAGTGTGTTTTCCACGAAATAGGTACAAGAGATGTCAAGTTCGTCTTGACCGGTATAGAGAATGTAAAAGAGAAGTTGTGTGACAGTTTCTGGGTTAAACGGGAGAGGAATAATGAAATATTTACGATTTTTTGTTGATTTACTAGAGAAAATATTTATTCGTTTTGGATTAAATTCCATGTTTTCCTCGAAAATATCGTCAAGAATCTTATGATGTAGTTCTTCTAATTTATTTTGTCGAAAGAATGTTATAATATTTTTGTGTGACTTATCCAACAGCTGGTCGTTGGTTGTTTCGATTTTAGAATAATCGATCAGGGATCTGGTTTCGTAAAGGCTTACGAATTTATTGTATTCTTCGGCTATTACATCGTCGTCATAGGTTTTAGGTTCTTCGATAGGTTCTTCGGATTCTGTCTCATTTGATGCAAAAACAGATATTTTGGTTTGAAGCTTTGCGCATTCTTGGAAATGATTTACTTTTATTCGAGATAAAGCATCAGCGTTTTTATTAATTTTTCCCGGTTTATAAATTATTTCGTACTGATATTCTCCTAGTTTTAGTCGCCATCGTGCTAATCTACTACCTGGGTCTTTAATAGAAAGTAACCAAGTAAGGGGACGATGATCTGTGACTAGAATGAACTTTCTTCCAAATAAATATGGACGAAAATATTTCACGGCCCATACAATTGCAAGTAATTCTCTTTCTATTGTCGAGTAATTGGTTTCGGCTTTACATAATGTTCTTGAGGCATAACCAATGGGTAAGTCTTTGCCAATGGGACCTTGGGAAAGTACAGCGCCTATCGCAAATGCGCTTGCATCCGTTGTTAGTAGGAAAGGCTCATCGAAATTTGGATAGATGAGAATTGGGTCAGAAGTCAGTAATTGTTTTAGTTCGTCGAAAGCTTGACGACAATCTGAGTCGAAATCAAATTTGATATCTTTTTTCAACAATCTGGTAAGGGGCTTTGATATTTTCGCAAAGTTTGGAATAAACCTACGATAATAACCAGCTAAACCCAGAAAGGATTTTATGTCTTTTGAATTTTTTGGTTCTGGAAATTTCTGTATACAATCGATTTTAGTGGGATTAGGTTTAACTCCGTCCTGAGTGATTAGGTGACCAAGGTATGCTACCTCTTTTCTCAGGAACTCACATTTGTCAGGTTGTATTTTGAGGTTTGCTTTTCGAAGACGTTTAAAAACTTCGCGTAAGCGTGTGATGTGGTCATGGATTGTGGGTGAATACACAATGATGTCGTCCATATAGACGAGACAACGTTCATTGAGAATGCCTAGAAGGATGTTGTCCATTACTCTCTGGAAAGTGGACGGGGCGTTTTTAAGACCAAAGGGCATTCTTATAAATTCGTAGTGTCCGTTCTCGACAGAGAAAGCAGTTTTTGGAATATCTTTAGGGTCTATCTCGATCTGGTGAAATCCTGAAGCCAGATCCAGGGTTGTAAAATACTGGCACTTGCCTAGCTGATCCAAAAGATCGGAAATATTGGGAAGCGGGTACTTATCATCTACCGTGGATTCATTCAATTTACGATAATCTATGACTACTCTCCATTTTTGTTTGCCTGAGGAATCAAGTTTCTTGGGGACGACCCAAACTGGAGATGACCAAGGTGAAATAGAGGGTTTTATGATTCCTTGTTCTAACATTTTATTAACCTGAGTTTTTACCTCTTCTTTGTGAATATGGGGATACCTGTATGATTTGGTGAAAACAGGCTTTGCACCATTGGTGTCAATTTGGTGTTTAATTTCATTGGTAAAAGTAAGATTGTCACCTTCGAGGTAAAATATGTCCTCAAAATCTACGCAAAGATTGGTAATTATTTCTTTTTCTTCTTCGTTAAGATGCTCTAAACGAAGTTGGGACTTAATGTTGGGAATGCGGTTAGGAGATAGCTGTTTATCAGATAAATTGTAATTGAGTAGCGACTGAGAAGAAAAAGGTTCGATTTCGATATTTGAAAAATTAATGGTTTTTGGGATGGCGTTTGCGTTAACCACAGAAGTTAGAAATTCGTCTTTTTCATTGACATGGACAATTGCGTTTGGAATGTGAACTTTTTCGATTTCTTGCCTAAATAGGATAGCATCGGTGTTGACTAAATCACAACGTAATTTAAAAATTTGTTCGGTCCTATCTTCAATCTTAATTTCGTTAGAATTGTTTACGTTAGTTATTTTATTATTTTGTTCGAGGTTTTCTTCTGCCTTAAACAGTGGTAAAGTTTTAAAATTTGTAACAAGTTGTTTATTTTTTAAGTCGATGGTGCATTCATAGTGTTCCAAAAAGTCGAGTCCTAGAATACCATCGAAATCAATATCTAAATCGTATATGTAAACTTTATGTGGGTTTCCGGCTTGAAAAGGAACTAGGGTTGATTTGGTGATAAGAAGTTTTTGGTCTGTGATGCCTTGAATCGTAACGTTTTCGGGAAAACGTTGGGGAAATTGTTTTACTGTGTTTTCTTTAAATATCGTAATTCCTGCTCCGGAATCTATAAGTAGTTTAAGAGTGTTAGATGCGTCTTTTATGTAATATAGATTTTTCGGGTTAACAGCAAGAAGGGGATTTAAAGAAAATGTTGTTCTGGGAAATTCAATGACGGGTTCATGTCGTCCAAATTCAGGGTTTGTATTTGATTTTGGATTTCCGTCACGGCATTGGTATTTGAAATTGTTCGAATAGGAGGATGGTTTTGATTCGAAGTGAGAAGAAAATCCTGATATTCATCGTAATTCGTTTTAT
Organism: Kuschelorhynchus macadamiae; assembly: GCA_030620095.1. Taxonomy (NCBI): domain Eukaryota; kingdom Metazoa; phylum Arthropoda; class Insecta; order Coleoptera; family Curculionidae; genus Kuschelorhynchus; species Kuschelorhynchus macadamiae. Next base: position 1,370,327 of record JAUTXW010000747.1, read on the forward strand.
CTTGTTGATCAATATTTTCAACATTTTGATATTCGTAATCGGGGTTATCTTCATACATTCCTGCGTATTGGTTACAATACTCGTCATATTGGGGTTCGGAATAGTTATTGTTGGAATATTGGTCATTGTCGAAATTGACAACATGAGCACGATGCTGGGGATTATTTTGTATTACTGAAGGACGTTGAAAATTGTTAAATGGTGTTTGACGTTGGAAATTGTTTTGGTTTGATTGGTTATGGGGTGTACTGCGGTCTTGGCTGACCGTTGTTTGGTCTATTCGACTGAAAGGAGGTGCTTGATTGAAAAGAATTTGATTGTTGATTGGTATTAGGCCTTTGGAAATTGCCAAAATTCTGGGAAGTATAACCATTAGGACGTTGTTGCGATCTACATTCATTTGCTAAGTGACCATTGCGACCACAGCTATGACATTTAAGAGGTTGTACATTAGGTCTTTTATTAGTTTGAATAATAGGTCTAGCAGGCGGATTGGGTCTAGAAGATTTTTGGGATTCGAAATATGATAGTTGGAGCTCGCGTCTGATGCGAATTTGTGCTTCCAAAAGATTAGGTGGATTTCCTGCACGTATTATATGACCAATTCGGGGTTCCAGGCCAGTAAGTAGGCTATTTAGAGACATGGATTCGATTAATGTTATTTGGGCTGCCTTTTGACTGGGTGCGAGTATGGATTTTTGTATGTTGGCATGCATTTTGGCATTTAGGACTTGAAGTCTGTTAAGGAAAGTCAAAGGAGATTCGTTTGGCAGTTGTCTCATTCTTTGTAAGTCCTGAATAAGAGAAGATAGATCTCGCGTATCTCCGAAGTGAGAATTAAGTAATTGCTTTATCTCTAGAAAAGAAAGTGGATTTCGGGAACTTATCAGCTGCGCTGCTCTCCCTCACAACCTATTTTTTATGTGAATCACTAAAAGGTCTTTTTGGTTACCCGTAGACATATCATATGCACATTCGCAGGCATTTAGGAAGGTTTGTAAAAATATTTGATCACCTTCGAATTCGGGGATAATAGAAAAAATCTCGGAAAGTTTATAAGGTTCGATTACTGCTACTGCTGCTCCTGCAGTTATTCTTTCATTTTCCGTCATATTTGCTCAATATATCAACACAATAAATACTAGCACAATATAATATAAAAAGGATATAAAACACAAAATATTTTACGAAATTTTATGTTGATAGACAGTACGTAAAGTAGTATGCCAACCAACGTAAAATAAACAGTTCTTATTAACTAGTTAGTGTGATTAAATTAAAACTGTGTAATATTTCTTGTTGTAATAAAAATACAAATGTAATCTGGAGATCAGTTAGCAGAATAACTGGTCAAAATAATTCCAAAAATATTTTAAAATTAATCAATTAACAGAATAACTGATTATACACAAATTATACGTTGTTACACTTAGAAATACAGAAATCAATTAGCAGAATAATTGATTAGCTTATCGAAAAATCAATTAACAGAAAATTGATTATTTTACTAATTAATAAAATGTAAGATCAATTTTGAAAAGTCGAACAGGTATTTAATTAAATATTATTTTTAAAATAAACGTGATGATTCGTTACTTACAAACAGAGTAGAAACATCGCTCGTCGTGTTCTTAGCAGTTAGTTCTACCAGGGGCTTCACTATGTGTTCCTTCCGTAGATGCGTGTTCTGCCAAGTTGATGACGTCACAATGCACAAAATGGGGCTTCTTTGTTCTTCTGGATGAAGGATTGGGATCCACCGTTGCCAGTTAGAGTTCTCTTGTTCTGCCAACGTTGCCAGATCCTACCACGACTGCGCCAATTTGTTATATCACTCGACTTAAAATTCACTTTTTAAAAAATATTTTTATTTACAAAATCAAAATTAAACTAACAGTATAGAAGCTTAAAAACGAATCATGATTTTATTTACAATTTACACTATTTATATGAAAGACGAATGCTGCGTCAGTGGGAACTTGCTTGCTGGGCAGATTCTGCTGACGAGGCGTCTCGGTACTCGCCGCCTCCTTGAGATAACCGACATCCGATACGGTGGGAACCAAGGGCATCGTACTTGAAGGTGACATTGCTCGTGAGAAAGGATATAACATATATATATATATATATATATATATATATATATATATATAAATATATATATATATATATATATATATATATATATATATATATATATATATATATATATCTATATATACCACCGGAGAAGTTAAAAACTGATAATATGGATTTCATGCAGGATATAGGATCTATATATGTGTCCTGAAGATGCAACAATAAAGTTTCGAATCATCGACAATTTAAAAAAAGACTTTTTTACTGGATCTTAACCTCAAATAATACACTACTCTAACAAAAAATGTTTAACATTGTTTCGCCATACTAGATTTTTACCAAAATATTACTATCCCCATATGACCCTTAACTTTTGGTCAAAAGTCAATCGGGTTAGTTTTTAAGCCATGCCGCGAACTGACTGACATCTAGGGATGCTAAAATGCGAAGATATGTAAAATCTGAGACGGTGATTTTTTCACGATTAAAAACATTTTATTTGGCCGCCATTTTGTCAGTCCATCTTGAATTAGTACCACAATTTTGCTAGTTCTATACCACAATTAGCTATGGCACACAATTTGAAATCAGTCCATCAAGAAGGCTGAATTTTTAAATATTTTATTAAGATGCCATTTTGTTTCACCATCAGATTCGTACCAAAATTTTACCAGTTGATTCCAACATAAAACTTTAATGTTTGTGCAAAATTAGAGATAAATTGGATAAGTACTTTTTTAATAATATTTGTTTTAACATTTCACTAGGCCGTCATTTTGTTTTGCCATTTTCTATTTTTACCAAAATATTACCAGTTTATCAGCCTTAATGACCCTTAATTTTTGATAAAAATTCAATCGGGTAAGTAGTCTTTAAGCTATACAACTAACAGACAGACAGACAGTCAGACCGACAAACAGTCAGACCGGCGGATTTGATAAAACATATTTTTTGGCATCTAGGGACGCTAAAACGTAAAGATGTGTAAAACCTAAGAGGGTGATTTGGTCACGAATACAACCATTTTATTTGGCCGCCATTTTGTTTCGCCATATTGAATTTTTACCAAAATATTATCAGTTCATCCCCATATAACCCTTAATTTTTGACCAAAATTTGAAGTCAATCGGGTAAGTGGTCTTTAAGCTATGTCGCGAACTGACAGACAGACAGACCCACAGACGGATCGACGGATTTGATAAAACATATTTTTTGGCATCTAGGAACGCTAAAACGTAAATATGTATAAAATCTGAGGGGGTGATTATTTCACGATTACAAACGTTTTATTTGGCCGCTATTTTGTTCGGCCATCTTGAATTGGTACTAGTCAATCACTATACCACAACTAGTTATAGCACAAAATTTGAAATCAAACCATTAAGCAGTTTTTTCAGGCTGAATTTTTAAATATTTTATTAAGACGCCATTTTGATCCGCGATCTTGGATTCGTACCAAAATCTTACTTGGATTCGTAACATAATACTTGACATTTTTGCAAATTTGAGATACATTGGATGAGTAGTTTTTAACATTAATTTTTTGAAAATTTCATTAAGCCGCCATTTTTTTTTCGCCATGTTGGATTTTTACCAAAATGTTACCAGGTCATCCCCATAGGACTTTTAATTTTTGACCAAAATTTGAAGTCAATCGGGTAAGTAGTTTTTTAGCTACGCCGCGACAGACAGACAGACAGACAGACCAACGGAATTGAGTGAACACGTTTTTCGACAACTAGGGACCTTGAAACGTGAAGATCTGAAAAAATCTCGGAGTGTATTTTTTCACGATTACAATATTTCCCTTTTACGAGGGAAGTAAAATCCCATTGGAAAAAATATTCAGTACTCCTTAAAACTTAAATAAAGACTTTATTTATTTATTTAAATTCATTTTTAGGGTGTTGAAATATACATACGTGATCCTTAGGATCGCTAGGTTTTTAACTAATCTTGACGCATTTTTTTGCACATCCTGTATATTTACTGAGTAATGCAGCAAATTTAAAAAAAAATCAAATTGGTTTTTAAAATTTTACCAAGGACTAAGCTGATCTTGCAACAGAACTCAAAAATTGTTTTTGTAAATTTTTGGAACAAATAAAATATTGGAAAATTTGCGTATTTAGTATTCTTTAACACCCCGTAAAATAACTTTTTAGCTTAAGTTACTTTTACGCTTAAAATCGATAATATGCAAAATTGACAAGAAAAACATTCTAATTTTAATGTTACCTAAAAATTGGCTCCCGTTTGGTCTGTACCGCAATGTATTTGTCTTAAATATGAGGATTTTTTGTTCTTTCAGAAGAACCATTTAGACCAATGTGTTGCACGCCCGGGAAGTAACAGTACCGTCTAACACCCTATATATTTTTTCAGTCATATTACAAATATTTCCTTATTACTTATCTACAAACTACTTACATTATATCAGCCTTCGTCAGAACAGAAACAATATATTACGTGATTAACTAATATACATATTGAGATCAAAAAATATGCATAACCGGACTGTTAACAATGAGAGCACGGCTCTAACATACAAACGCAGTTATAAAAAATGTAACATAATATTATACAATAAAATTATTAGCACCAACTGAATTCGTATTGCACTTTTTAAGGACACCCACGATTTAAGAGCCGCGGGCCATACAAGAGACAAAAAAAATTGCAAATTTTCTATTGTTTCAGTTTATTTTGATCTTTCGCGGCTCGGGCAGGCCTTGGCATACATTTCCGACATCTATACAACCAAACCAATTTAGCTCTAGCATGGCGATGCACTTATTTCGTAGACTTTAATTTACATAAATACCAACTTCAATGCTAATGGAAACGATGATGGTTTTGCTTTGACTAAGCTTCAATTAAAAATTATGAATAATTTTCGGAAAGTTTTATAATAACATTGTAGACATTGTACAGTTAAGGTTATTAGATCTCAGGTACTATTTCAACTGTCTAATGATTTTTTAATAAATTTGGATAAAACAAATTAGTACCTTGACTTTTAGCAGTTATATATGTAAAAAGCTCTTGTAATATACGCACAAGCCTTGAACTTATTTAAACTCTTTGAAACATTAAAAAAAATGTAATACTATTTTTCAGTCGAGAGAGATATTTTATCACTACTTTAGTTTTGAAATTTTACCGGCTATCCATTGTATATATTTTTTTAAACTTCTCACGTAATAGGAAGCATGTTATTCTATTTCCTCTGTACATTTTATACGAAAAAATGTTCATTTCAATCTACACTTATTAAATTGTGCCAAAATGTGCCAAAAACCTGTGCATTTTTCACTTTTGCCACTCTCATATTAAGACGTTAAAAATGAATCGATAAGCTGTTCCAATTTTATAATATTACTGTATCGAAATATTCGTATATTCTTTGATTTATAAAATAAAACTTAGTAACCCATCAATTTATCAAGTCTTTTTTCGGAAAATCCTCTTCGAAAAAAAAAAATATTCGTGCATTGCGTTTATGTCTAAATAGCTCTCTCATTTTTCTGACGATATGTGCTAACTACACCCGTTTCCGTTCTAATATATTTAAATAAAAGTTGTGTCATTACCTAAAATGGTGTACTTGTTAGCAGTTTGTACAAATTTGCAAGGTATTACTATTAAATTTTAAACTGTAATATATATATATATATATATATATATATATATATATTATTAGGAGACAATTTTATATTACAAATTAATAGTATTTTGCTTGTATCTCAGAGATTGCCCACCATATTACATTTAATTTCCAATAAGCCAAGCTTTCGAAATAATTCAGTTCTACAATTAAAAGGTACTATATATAGATATATATATATATATATATATAATGTGTTTTCATTTCGTCGTTGTGAAAAGAACATTTTTGCTGACGTTTCTATATTGGCAATCTCCCTACACGCATTGAAATTTATTTTGTGGCCTGTTTCCTGATGAAGGAATAGAGCTGAGGTTGTTTGTTTGTTTCTGATCCTGAGTTTATGCTCTTTCACTCTTGCTGATATTCGCCTGTTAGTTTGCCCAACGTGCTTCTTTTCACAGTCCTGGCACGGAATGCTGTATACTCCGTGGTTTTCCAGTTTGATTTTATCTTTTGGGTCTCCAAAACCTATAGTTGTTTGTGGCTTGTGTTTTATTTGTTTGTTGTGTTTCTTCAGAGTTCTTCCGATTCTGTCTGTTGTGCATTTACATATGGTAAGACTACTTGTTGCTTTCCCCGTTCATTGGTGTTCGTTGTTCTGGAACTCTGTGCATTAATAGCTTTCTCTATGGTGCGATTTGTGTAGCCATTTTTCTTTAAAGCACTAGATATTATATATAAATTCGTTTTGTCTCGTCAGCGTTTTAGTTAATCGCACGGATCTGGATATTAGCGTTATGGCCACAGCTTGAATTTGTGCTGGGTGATATGTGGTATATTGGTTTTCTGTACACGGTGTATTCGAAATGTCCGTTATGTATTTTTGACCAGAATATCTAAAAATGGAAGTTTGTTGTCTTCCTCTAACTCTAAAGTATATTGTATTCTGGGTTGGATTGAATTTAGGTGAGTCAAAAATTTTTCGAACTCTGCATGACCATGTATAGTAAGTGTGTCATCCATATAACGAATCCATTATTTGGGCTTTAAACTTGCTTTCTTAGAATATCATAAACAGATTCGCGACTACTGGCGATACTGAGGACCCCATTGGAGCACCATCAGGCGAAACGTCAGCAAAACTGTTCTTTTCAGAACGGTAGTAGCGAACCGATGTACACCCGGAATGAAAATACGTCGTATTTTTTCATCCGCAAAATACTAAGAATCAATATAGTAATTTAGTAAGAAATAAACATATAGCGTCTCTTCAAATGTTTTTATTGGGCGCAATTTTGTTCCACCGTATTCGATCCATACCAATATTTTATCAGTGTCTACCCATGCCACACTTAATTTTTGTACATAATTTAAAATAAATTGAACAACTAGTTTTTGTGTGATTTTTAAAGACTGTCTGCCATCTACAATTCGTACCAAGATATATCGAAATTTATCGATATACCTATCGCATAAAAATAGGTAAATGAAAAATATCGATATATCCGTAGATATCTATCCGATAAGTACCGATAATTACCGATAAGCATGCTATAATACCGATATGTATCCGAGAACTATCTATAGTTTTTATGTGGGTTACATATTCAAGAAGGCGAAGGGTTTTTTTTGCTCGCTGATTTATTGCATGCGTTACACATCTATGTAGGCCAAAATTTTGGTTTTGTTTTTTTGGACGTTGATTTATTTGGTTAACCCGCCTAGAAACAAACTATCGATAGGTAGCAGCGTTATCGACAACAAAATTTTATAGAGAGGCGAGTTGCTATCGCATATTGATAGAAAAAATCAATTATGGTCCATCTCTAGTTACAAGACGCGCGGCAAACTTGCCATGCCGTTCCGCAATTTTTAATATTTTTACGATATGCTTGTTATAGGACCACTCTGGCATAACTTGAGCATTTCTCGAAAAATTCGTTAAACCGTTCCGGATTAATAGGTGTATGAACATATAATCGAACTGAATGATGTCCATTTCCTGTGGGACTAAAGTTTAGCCTTAACTCGACATTTAATTGCAAAATTATATTTTTGTCAGGGTTGTATAATTTATTAAATCTTCTATTAAACCCTAAACTTAAATCGCTTTTGCCTTGCCTTTTATAATTAAATTACTACAAATGATAACTTTAGATGGGTAACTATCCAAAACGCCATGTGGATGTTGGGGATTTCAACATCAGCTTATTTGACTCTTAGTAAAATCTTGTGCAGATCTATTAAGATACAGTAACAATGCGTAATTATAAAATAATCAATGAGATAAATGAACACAATGCCACCAGAGTAACAGCCAACTCACGCAGCATCCTGGACCATGCGTTGAGTGAGCAAAGCTACACCGATAATTGTTCAGTAATGACCCCGACAATGCTCTCTCAGACCACAACAGGCTTTTAATTACCCTGAAAAACCAGTAAGAAGTTAAACACATAGACTATAAAAAATTTAAAGTTTTGTTCAGAAACAAAATTACTGAAACACACAAGCACTTAATAGAAACTATAGAATATGTCTTGTATGGGCAGAACAGGTAGAGGCAAATTCTGTCAATAGTCAAAAATTGCCGTGTCAATTTGTTCGTAGACTTTTGCAACCTCACAAATTCTTTTAAAATCATTATAGAATTGATTTGCCTTAGTATATTTTGGTGATTCTTTTAAACTGATTTTGTTCCTTTCCTACAGCGAATTCTATTTGGTTGTTAAATTTCTCATAAGTATTACAAACGTCAGTCTTGGGTTTTCCGAACCATAAATTAAATCGTGTATTGAAAACTTTAACTTTGGTGTAGATATTTGTTTCCAAATTTATGTAAGTTTCCGGCTCATATCGTTCGACATTAGCTCAGGCGATATATATTTTCTCGTACTTTTCGTCGTAGTAAGTGAGAAATACGGACAGAAAATGAATTAATATAGTTTATTACTTGTTGTAACAGTTCATCCGGCATTTCTCTTGATCGAGAATTTTCTTAAGTACTCTTTTTGTCTCGAGGAGGGGTGAAACTATTTCTTTTTTGCACTTGCTATACGGTACACCCGACCGAACTTAATGAAATGCAGACCCGAAAATGCTATTTTACAGACATTGTGATCTTTTCTTTTTTAATGACCTAAAATATCGTGTGATATACAGCGAAAAAATGATATACAACAGTGTTGGTGCCACTCATCTTATAATGATAAGTTAAATTCCCTTTCGACTGTGCGACCAGCTCGCGACTAAAACGGTCTTTCTTCTGGAATAAAAAAAAATAGATTCTAAAAACAACAACGTAAGTAGGTAAACCTTTCAACTACACGTACTGATATTAGCCCAAAAAGGTATAAATATAGTTCTTTAGTAAACCCTGGCGTTTTAGGTGGGAATTAGATAATTTCCGACAAATTTCTGCTGGTATCAGCCCTACTTGGACCTGTACACATTTATTTTCGAAAGAATTGTTATTTCTGTTCACTATACTGATAGTTAAGATCCTCATCCGTGTCACCGCTACCGGAATCATTGCGCGCCATTTTACTACACCTGAATAAACTAACAATTCAATTGAAAATGAAAACAATATAACAATATATATCCAGGATATACCCGGTTTTCATTCTATATATATATATATATATATATATATATATATATATATATATATATATATATATATATATATATATATATATATATATATATATATATATATATATATATATATATATATATATATATATATATTGTTGCAAGTAAAACTTATTGACAAAGCTGGAAAAAAAATTATTACAAAAAATTTTTTTTAAAATATATGACGCAATAAAAATATTTACATATATTTACCTAGTTGACAAACAAAAAAATCAAATACAAGTAAAAATAAAACTAAAAACAAAAATAAAACTACAACCTGTCAGTCAGCACAGTGAAAATACATTAAATAATAGAGAAAAACAAGTCATTCGTCATTATCTAGTCAAGATATAAAAGTTTATACCTTTTAAAAAAATAAAAAGTGTACAATAAAATTAAGATACTACATACATAAAAGCAAATAAAGAGTACATATAGGTATTTAGACAAACAAGAACATACTTATACCACTAGACTACTTTAAGTGAATAGGCAGAGAGCATACACTAATACAAGAGATGGTCACATGATGTGCCTGTGACTGGGACGCGGCATGAATGGAGAGACGGATAATTATTATTTTCCCGTCGCGATTGATTGGTATTGCTTGTTTAATGTTTGATGATAGTAGGTATTTAGAACACCTTAAAAATGAATATGCATAAAAAGATAATATGGAACTACTTTACTATACTATATTACTATATAAATCGTCAATTCTTGAAAAAACTTGAAGAAACATATGCAAAGAAAGCACCGGATGGTTAATTTAAAAAGTATAGAAAATATAGGAAGTACTACTAGTATTTCAGTTATTAAATTTATAGACAAAAAATGTGATGGAGGGTTAGACAAATGACAAACAATTTTATCAGGATCAGTAAGTAAGAACGTTTCATAAATAAGTATATAAAAAGTTTGAAATATGATTTGTCATTTGTAAAATTTAATATTCAAATATTTTGGTAAAACAAATAGATTTTCATTTTCAGACAAAATGTTATAGTTTCTCCTTTCCCATTTAGGGTTCCGTGGGCATTTGTGATTCCACTGAAATAAATTCTTTCCCATCAAGTTCAACTAGCAGTAAAAATAAGCAAATAATTTCGTTCGCAGGGAGTACGGCTGGTAATAAAATAGACAATTATTGTAAAATGTTATCGAAAATCAGTTAATGAAATTGTTTTATTATGACTATCAACATATTCGTGTAGTGAAAGACAGATGTTTTAAAATATTTGTTAATGCCCTGAACCCTGCATCCCAGCTATCTACTCGGCAAAGCATTTCGAGGATGCTTTTACCAGCACTGTACGAAAAATATTTAGTTAACATAAAAAATTTATTACCCAAAAACTATTTTTTTTGTATTACCACAGACTGCTGGACGTCAATTAACAACGAGAGTTTCATGGGTGTAATTGCACATTTCTTAGATTTTTGAATTGTTCAATGTTTCATGAGAGCCATACAAGTGCAAACTAGGCGAAATCCATCGTCGATTAATGGATTGTCGTCGAATGGAATTTGAAAGGGAAGTAATATTAGCTGTTTCTGATAATGCGACAAAGGTATATTTCAAATAACAGGCTGGAAATATTTTGGATGCTGTGCCCATACTTTAAATTTGATACTTCTAAAGGCGCTAAAAATGTCTGATGTAAAAATAACTCTAGACAAAGCGTTGTTATTCATTTTAAACGTAGCACTAAAGAAAACAACAAATTAAATGAAATCCAAAAAAATTGTGGAAATAATTCTCTCAAAAAAATGTTATTAGATGTTGTCACAAGGTGGAATTCCATATTTTATATGGTGCACAGATTTATTGAGCTAGAACCTTCAAGCCGTTCCACCATAGCGTTATTGGATTGACTTGCCAATCTTAACAGTTTAACAATGGACTTTGGGAACTGCGAACAATTTAAAGCCCATTTGAAAGTGCTACAAGTTCTATAAGTGGAGATACTTAGATCTCTGCTTCGTTAGTTGTAGTTATAACTAATGGTTCATTGGATGTTTGTAGTCGACTGCTAAATATTAATGAATTATCAGAAGTACCCAAATCTATTATTTAAAGTTGAATAGGGGATTCATTGAACGTATCGGAAATGTTGAGTACAGTAACAATCTAGCCTTGTGTACATTTTTAGATCCGAGATTTAAATCATTCGCATTTAAAAGTTCAGAAGCTATTGAAAGAGTAAGTAAAAATATAATAACTGAATTAAAAATAATAATTGAAAATCACTCTAAAGAACAAAGTATCACTGAACCAGAACCAAAAATAAGCAAAGCTATGCGACGATTCTGAATTTTCAATATGGTCATCACTAGAGTGGAATAGAGCATATTTTAAAAAACGCATCGGCACAAGCACGATCAAAACTTTAGAGATACCTAGGAAGTACAATTTATTTCAAGCACTATATTTGTAGCATATGCAAGGGCTGGACGTGCGTACTTTTATTCAAAATAGTCATGAAAAAATCGGACACTGTGCATAGGAAAAAGTTTTCATTCATCAACAGCTGTAGCAAAAGTAAGAATACTATTACATGCCAATGCACTCGTAGCGGGAACAAGTATCCATTCACATAATCTAAAACAATCCTGATCTAATCAACACTGTCTAAAAAATCCTCCGTATATAATTTGGTTTGTCTGGTTAAATGCAGATTAAACAAAGTTTTCATACTATTACAAAAAAGTGCAAGTTGCTTTTTTGGAAATTAACAGAATTAGGACCTATTTTTCCTTAATGATTTTTATTCACTTTGTGGTAGTGATTCTGCATTACTCTTCTTTACCCTTCCAACTTGTGCCTTATGACTAAGGTGAGAACCGACACCTGATTGTCATATGCTAGTTTGTTCCGCTCATTTTCGGATGAGTCGGCCAAGAGAGAACAGACGAAGCCTGTTGAGGGGGCGGCGTTATCATTTGTTTGCTAATGAAAAATTCATTTTAGGTACAGTCCGGACCCTCGTGATCTATTTGCAGCATCTGGTGTATTTTTGGTAATTTGGGATTACAAATGGTTTTCAATTTAAATGATGGATTGTGTAAAACATTTGTGAAGTGCGGACAAATTATGAAGGGATGAACGTGGCGTATGGCAGTTCAGATGGGAAGTATGAAAATGAAAATTTAATTAAAAAGACACAAGTGTGTGGCTACCTTGAATTATGAATAATGTGTTGGTACCTCAACTAGCTGGATACAACGACATACAAAAAAGAGGTAGATTATAATCGCCTATTCTTCAAAATAGCATAAAGACTATATTAAGTTTGTAGTACCTAAGTAAATGTTTAACACTTGTAGGTGGACATTTTATCATCTATTGTACACTTTAGGAGAAACCTCCTTCAATTTCGAAGAATTACTTAATACTTTAAAACTTCATTTTGGGGTTAAAGGATCAAACACGAATTTTAGGGAGAAGTGCCTTTAGACCAATCCCTTAAAAATTTAGCATATATAGTACGCAATCGTCTGAGCAAAAGTTACCATTGTCGCGACAATATGATTAAAGCGATTTTCGCATACAAGGTGTTAAATTTTGCTCCATTTAAAAGACATTTTTTAATATACAGAATCACCATTTTTTTACGTCATAACGGATTTTTACCAACATTTTATCAGATCATCTTCTCTAGACCCTTAATTTTTGACCAAAATTTGAAGTCAATCGGGAAAGTTGTTTTTTAACTATGCAGAAAGACGGACCGACAGGCAGACAGACAGAATTGAGAAAAAACATATTGTTTTGCATCTAGGGACGCTAGCAGATAGATAAAAACTGTAAGGGTATTTTTTTCACGATTACGAAGATTTTATTTGGCGGATATTTTATTCTGCTATCTTGGATTTGTACCGGTTTAATTTTATATTACACTTATATATATTAAGCCGCCATTTTATTTCGGCATTTTGGATTCGTGCCAAAATTTTACCTAGGCAATATTTGTGTTTGTGCAAATTTCAGGTAAATTGGATAAGTAGATACTATTGGCAGCAATATTTTTTTCAACATTTCACTATCCATATTGGATTATTAGTAAAATGTTACCAAGTCATCCCCGTGCGACCCGTAACTTTGACCAAAATTTGAAGTCAATCCGGTAAGTAGTTTTTAGTTATGCTGAGAGAAGACAGACCCACAGACAGATGTACCGACAAAATTGAGAAAATATGTTATTATTTTGGCATCTGGGGACTCTAAAACGTGAAATATGTATAATGAATTAAGTTTCATTAGGCTATTTTTATTTTCTTCGTAAAGGGAAATAAAAATAGTGGAATTGCATAGCTTTATGAAACTTAATTCATTATATATTATTTTAATAAAGGAGGTTTACCTTAATTTTTCATCTATATAACGTTGCTCCCTACATAACATTCCGTTAGACATAATTTTCTTTAATCTCCTAGTATAACGAGAAACTAAAGCTTTTGGGTTCCGGGGGAAGTAGGATTACAAAGCTAAAACTTTTGACGGAAGGACACCACACACAGTAACAGCATCTCAACTAGAAGTTTTATTTATTTTAACATATACTTTTCTCCGTTTGTCACTGAAGTTGTGTTTAATACGGCACTAAATTGATTTACTGCCTTTGGTTTACTGATGCCAACCACTTCAGTAAACCCATTACTTTGTGCCTTATTAAACAACTATAGACTATAGTTTATTTTAAAATAAAAGAGAACAATTAATGTTAAACATTTTATGAGCACGTTTAAAAAAAGATACAAATAAATGATTTTAAAATTTAATTTTTAAAAATTATAATTACAAAAAAAAGAAGCAGATACTACAGCTCAGTTTAAATATTTATAAATATTAGAAAAGTTCGTAATTAAACAGATACACGTATTATTTTTTAGATTTATTATTATAATTATTACGTTCATTAACGCATTTAGCAAGCTCATGAGGATTTCTACTTCTCTTCGTTGAGAGTCCTTTGGTGTTTTTATCAGCCACGTGAGCCATTTTTCGACCCATACTGTTTTTTTTTTCTCGACACAGTAGATGGTTGGACAGATATTTTTACACCATATCGTAAAGCATTTTTTTTACTGCAATGCACTTCATTGTACTTAAAACAGGTATATAAGCCGCTAACTAGAACTATTTTCAATCTTGGCATGCTTATTTTTATTACCAAAGAATTGTTTAGCGCTGGACAAAAGTAATAGGATATTCATCAATATTTTTGTAATCAAGATAGTGTTTCTTCCATTCTTCTTTTGTGTCATTTATTTCTTGGGGTGATTATACACTTATATTTCATCAGATAGTTCTTTGGCAATCTTCTTCCTTCCATGCTATTTCTTATATTACTTCCCTCGTAAAAGAAAAAGGAAGTATTATGATCGAAAAAACATCACTCTTCGAGATTTTTTTAGATCTTTACGTTTCGAGAAACGTGTTTTCTCAATTCCGTCGGTCCGTCTGTTTGTCGGTCTGCTGTTCCCGGCATAGCTAAATAACTACTTACTCGATTGACTTCAAATTTTGGTAGAAATCTAACATATCGGAACAAGATGGCGGCCTAGTAAAACGTTAAAAATATTATTACTAAACTAAATTTACCTCATATTATGGACAAAAATCAAGTGTTACATAAAAATGAGTTGGATTAATACCAAATTGTTACCAGAATTTGGTATAAATCCAAGATAGCAGAATAAAATGGCGGCCCAATAAAATATTTAAAAAATCAGACTTAAAAACTACCATGCAACGCAAACATTAAATCTGTTATAGAAGTAAACTGGTAAAGTTGTGGTACGAATTTAAGATGGCGAAACAAAATAGCCAAAGGCGATTTTCAAAAATCAAGGTAAAAAAATCTTATATGACTAACTTATTAATTGTATATAATATAAGGATAAACTGGTGCGAATTCAACATGACGCGACGTAACAAACTGCCTATTGAATTTATTTTAAATTATTTTCAAAAATTAAGTGCGGCGTAGGTAGAAAAATATTGGTAGGAATCCAATATGATGGGATAAATGTTTAAAAAGAGAGTATATATGTGTTACTAAATAACTATGTACTAGCAGTCTAGTGTGGGAATTTTTTCTAGTACCTTCGCGTAGCGCAGGTGTCGTTAATGACATAGAATTCGGGATGCCGAGGTTGAACGGAGTTTTTAGCACGGGTGCTGTTACTGTATATGCGGCCCGGATACTAGAAGGATTGACAGATTGAGATTTATTTCTTGATCCGGTAGGCGAGTGTGGTGAATTATTGCAATTGAATTAATGTAAAAAAAACTGCCTTGCGTATTTTTTACTCTAAACTAAATTTCTTCTTGCGTTAAATGTCAAAATATTAGGATTTATTCAATTCTATATAAATTTTGGTAATAATATACCGTTTTGCCGAAACCTTTTATAGCGTTTGAAATTTGCCTTTCTGATGTTATCTTAATGGTGCCTTTCTTCACAATTCGCCAACCCAATATTGGTTTAGTTTTAAGAGATATACAAAAATTCTTTTATTAGAAATAGTAAAGCATGACTTTATTTAGTTTCGCACATAGTCATTAAGTAACACACATATATATTGTGCAATCTTTGTATACAAAAAGGAAAGATTCCGGAGGAAATTTTCAGTTAAGTCCCTTTTGTCTAGAAAAGGGAAATATAACTTAATTTATTTATACATGTAACTGCTAAATGACTGATTTTTTATTATTGTTTTTCAAATATTTTAATACGTCGTCATTGTGCTATACCATAATGGAGCAGTGGCACAACAGCTTCGTGTTCAGTTATTCTAACATTTACAGATAACACATTCTTTTTGCTTCTGCTATCATATGATATGAAAGATAGATATTGGCCCCTCTTTCTTTTGTTCCAAGTCGCATCGTGATATAATCTTCTTTTGTCAAGCCAAGGTCCACTATAAGTCCTAAAGCTTTTTCAGGGCTATACGGCCTTATAGCAGCACAAGGTGCATTTTGTACCACTTTCATTCTGTTTAGTAGTCTCGGCAAAGTTTCGATTGGTAATTTCACAACTTGGGTCGCAGTTCTTTTGCCTGACTTTACCAAGCTTGTTTCTGCAGCCAAGCAAATTTGCTCTGGACTGAAGTCCAATACAATTGGTTGCACATGTCTTTTCTTACTGCGTTGACAACTCCCCTGGAATGATTTTCTTGGCCTGCCTTGAGGTACTGATGACATACACTGTGATGGCTGTATTTCTGGGAGCTTCACATGTTCATCAAGCCATTTCATGTGTTTTTTGGTAAAACGGTCGTACATATAATTACAATCACGCCATTTCGCCAATAGCTTCGTTACAAATACTTTGACTACGAGTTTTATTTGTTTTATATAAAATTCGGAAAGTTCACCAACACTAAATTTGTCCACTATATATCGTACTAACTGTTCATTGCACTTTAGTAACGATAATTTAAAAAACTATTTATTTTTTAACACTGTGAATAACTCATTTCTCTTAATCTTCATTGCTTTTCCAACGGGGCCTCCACGACTACCTGAAATAAGACAAAGGGGGAAACAAGGGGATGTGTATTTTTTGCGGAACTTTTTTTATAACTCTAGCTAAACGTAAACATTTCAAGATTTTTTAAACCAAAAATACCATTTTATAAAATATATATTTCAACTATTTTACGAACAACTGGTATGTTAATAATAACTGAAAAATAAAGAACTTACCTGATGCATCACAATTCATGATAACACCCTTATTATTTGACGTTTAGAACTAAAATGCAAGCTATGTTACTTTGTCATCATTTCCGAAACACGTAATTTAATAGGCCGTGCGAAAACAAAGCCAACTTTGCGCTGATACTAAAGCTATTGTGTTGCGTTAAAAATTAAAATGATTAAGTTAAATGGGGACCTGGATTATAGGAAATGTTTTAAGTATAAATGTGATTCGTTCGCAAAAAAATTGTTTATCTATTTTTGTCGTCGTAATTTAATTATCTGGCCTTATGTGCGGCGGTTCGAATGGTCTCGTTTCGTTCCTTAGCCATAATAAAATACGCTATACTAAGCTAGGCTGGGCAGTCCGAATTGCCCTGATTACCTTAAAGCTTGACGAAGGTATCCGAAGATTTCAAAGCTACCGAGTCGCAGCCGAACGTGATAGCAAATGGAATATGAAATCGCGATTTGCTTCATCAGCCGGTCTTTTCTCATAATTCGATCGATCGGTCGCGGCTTCACGTCAGCATGCGCAAGTTCAATTGTTCAGAGGTCGGGCGGTCGATATTCTAATTCGATATTGTTTCGGACGTTTTTAATCGATGAACATTGATTTATATACTGTTTTTTGTAATATATATTTTTTTATTTTTATGATCCATGTGTGAGTTGGAAATATACAGGAAATAAAATGTTGGTAGTGACTAGTGCAAAAAAATAAACAACTAAAAAGTACTTACGAACTTAATTTTGCAAAAATAACCAATTTCAAGGTGGTCTGTTAGAGTTGTGAATGTACATGAAATAAAATGTCGGCAAAAAATTAAACAACTAAAGAGTGCTAACGAACTTAATTTTGTGAAAATAATCGAATTACCTTGAATTCGATTATTTTATTATAGATTTGTAAAATGTTGTGGGGCGTTAGAGCTGGCGCTACGTGGCCATGATGAAACGGCTTTGTCTAAAAATAAATTTTGTTGAAGAGTTGGGCCAAGATAGACTATCCGATTTACCAATGTCAAGTATCGAGAAATCGTTAATGTGTCATTCAGCATTTTTCCAATTCTAAAGAACGAAGAGTAGACCCGAACTTCAAGACAATTAAAAAATCAATTTAAAGATTAGATATTTATTTTTATTTTAAGTATGCCTATTTTAAAATTTGTTATTGACCTCCCAATATAATTCACCACGAGCCGCCACTGATAAATATACTAGGTTAAATACACTATATCATAAGAAGCATTCCCGTTGACTCCACTATGAGAGTTTTTGAAGATAAAGGTATTAAACCTAGTATATTTATAATCAGCAAGAAGAAACCCATTTGATAGAAACATACATGGGATTCCATTAAAAAAATTATGTTGGGTTAGCTATTATATACATAAATGCTAATTTCCTATGAATTGCGTAATAACCCCTACATCTTTTATATTTAACAACTTTATCTATTTCTTAAGGTTAAATCAACATTTGTGCCGGGTAAAATCAAAAGGTCATTCTATAGCGCTTTTCCAACATTAATTTTTATTATGCCGGATTAATATTTTAAGGATTTGATAAACAGATAAATTAGGTACCGTTATAACTGATTGGATTACACTGTATTTTGTCTCCAAACAAGAGATATTTTTATTTAAAAACCCGACATGATTGGTGACCCACCTAGTGAGCCAGCCTGCATTTGGTCTCTATATTATTGCAATTCACTATACGGACTATTAAAATCAAAAACTTGACACCGAAAGTATTTAGGAATCTTTGTGATTCATTCATTAAAGCACTAGAGTTATCTCTAATGTATTTAAAGAAGTATTATTAAATTTGGCAGTTTTATTTCCCAAAGAAAAAATGAACTAATGCAGGAACTCTTCTATTTCGTGCATATTTTTTAAATACAAGAGTATTCCACTCTTTCATATTCATTTCTACGTGCACACAGCTGTTATTCTCTTTTTGAAATTATATACTGTCGACAATACATGATGTACACATTCCAGTATACCACGTATTTTCGCCGAATTTGTTCAAATCCCTGTTTAATAAAAGGTTGTACTGGTAATGTTGCTATCTAGAAAGTTATAAAGATAAATCGGATGAACTCCTTATAAGAACGTCCCAATAATTCAGAGACTTTTACGAAATGAATGTCAGAAGGTAGCATTTCTTACTGCATACTTGGAAATAACCTATCTATTTCTTAGGGAGGATAATATTTTTCTTCCCTCTATAGCACATAAATAGAATATTTTGAACTAAAACTATAATATTGAAAATTAGCGAATATAATTTATTCGAATGATAACAGTGGAGTTAGTTAAATTCTTGAATCAAGTTAAAGTTAAAGTTTTTGATACATTTAGTGTTTGATTTGATTGCCCTATATTATGAATTGATGATTTGACTGGTTGTCTAGGATTTATTTAAAAAAATATTATCTAAAAGAAATTTAAAAAATTAGTTATTTTATGAGATCATTTTTAAAATTTATCAGGACTATGATAAACTTCCTATGATATTTTTGAAGCCAATCAGTCCCTATCATTGTAGCCTCCGAATGATCTGGGTACAAAATAAGATTGAGTAATGAAAACAGATATGGTTTTTAATTTGGTTGGCATATTTTTATACAAAAAAGGGATGAAACGGGAACTGAAAAATTGGACCTAAAATTTGGAACAGTACTCACATAAAACATTCATTTTCATACAACACTTTTGACTTCTTCAGCTTGCAAATATTTCTGAATTATTTCTTGTATTTTTTTTATTGCTCATCTATAAAAATATTTTTCTAATCTATTTACATAAAACTATTTTTCTAGTAAATTATTGACCTTTCAGATGTTTTACTTCCCCCGATTGTATAATGGTGAGAAAATCATCCTCCGAGATTTTAGGTTTTAGGTGCCGGAAAACAAGTTTTCTCAATGTCTTCGATTTGTCTGTCAGTCTGTTTGGTCGCGGCATAGCTAAAAAACTACTTACCTGATTTAAATTTCAAAATTTGCTCAAAAATTAAAAGTAGTATGGGGATGATCTGGTAACATTTTGGTAAAAATCCAATATGGCGGCGTAGTCAAGTGTTAAAAAATTATTACTAAAAATATAGTGGAACAAGATGGCGGCCTAGTGAAATGTTAAAAAAATTATTATCAAAAAAAATCATTAGTTTTTGGGGAGGTTAATCAATGTTACTGTTTTTCTCAGAACACAAGAATTGCCATTCAGAGGCCATGATAAGAAGGAAGATAGTTTGAACCAGGGTAATTATAAGGAACCTATAATTAAATCTTTTAAAAAAATAAGATCTTGAATTCCAGGAATTACTTTCTATTTCAAAATCATTTAACGGTGTTTCCAAAACCATTCAAAATTAATTAATTGAGAGCATAAATTACGTTTTAAATAAGGCAGTTACAGACAAACTCAAAACAAGCATGTTTTTTTTCCTGGCAAGTACATGAAACTACAGATGTGTCTTGTTCATCACAATTATTCATTGCTGTTCGGTATGCCTTAAAGGGAAAAGTCTATGAGAAAATTTTGGGTTTTTGAGATGTAAGTAAGAGCAACAAAGTGGAATATATGTTAAATATTTAAAAAAAAAGATTTTGACTTCCCAATAAACTAGTTGGTCAAACGTAGGGTGATGCGACTGTTATGTCGGTAGAACTAAATGTTCTGCAGAATAAAGTTGAAAGCATTGCACCACAAGCTTTATTTACCCATTGTTACGCACACTGATTAAATTTAGTTTGGCAAGAAACTTGCAAACAATTATAGAGTGTAATTTTTTTTTGTTAATTTGAGTGGCCTCGCGTCATTTTTTTTAAATTCATCTAAGAGAACGCACATTTCCGAATGTATGTTTGTCAGACTTGGTGAAATTTTAAATCCCGCATGGTTAATACAGTTGCAGATTTTCGAAAAGACTTGTTGATTGATTGATTTTAAAAAATACGACATTTGTATAAGAGAGGCGATCGTATTAAAACATTTATTAAATTATTTATTCTGTTATATTTTTAAGAAAATATTTATTTATATTGATGTAGTTTTCGATATATTGCAGAGCCAACTAACAGATATTGTTTACTCACAAATTAGTATAATAAAAGTCCTTTAAAAACTTCCGCAAGGAACATTGTCACTTAGAATTTATTTTAAGTAGTATAAAAGATCTTTTAAATGTTACAGAACCGGGAGATAATATCTACAGCCGTTTATTTTATGAAATCATTGATACCAACGTTGGTCAGTTATAAAATCGTTTTTCCAATTTTGAAGCCCTTAAAATTCTTTAATTTATTTGACCTAACTAAATTTTCCGATTTCGCAAAACATTTTCCCAAGTGCTTATCGGATAGTTTATTAAAATGTTATCCTTCTTTTTTCAACAAAGCAGAAAATTAATTAAAAGTGTTATATGCAGATCCAGATATATTTAGAAAATGGGAGAAGTTGTCTGAAATGTATGCATTTATTTATTTAAACGATTTGGAGATTATTGTTCCTGAAATTTTCAAACTACTTTCTTAATACTCTCTTTAACATCAGCGTCACATGAACCCGATTTATCTTGTTTAAAACGCATCAAAACTTACGCACGTAACACAATTAAACAAGACAGGTTAACAAATTTGTCATTTATTTCAATACAAAAAAATACAAAAATGTTATGATGATGTAATACACCATTTTGCTACATCAAAACATCGTAGATACTGGTAAAATTGTGATACGAATTTAAGACCGCGAAACAAAATGGCGGTCAAATAAACATGTCTAAAAAACAACGTAAAAAATCTTCTTATTCAATTGATTTCTAATCTTGCGGCAAAACTGAACATGGTACGAGGATAAACTCGTACGAATTTAACATGACGATACAAAATGACGACCTTAAAAAAATGTGTAAAAACTCATTCAAATTATTTTAAATCATGCCCAAATATTAAGTATG
This sequence comes from Kuschelorhynchus macadamiae, assembly GCA_030620095.1. Classification (NCBI taxonomy): domain Eukaryota; kingdom Metazoa; phylum Arthropoda; class Insecta; order Coleoptera; family Curculionidae; genus Kuschelorhynchus; species Kuschelorhynchus macadamiae. The sequence continues at coordinate 1,392,343 of JAUTXW010000747.1, forward strand.
GTTTAGGTAGAAACTGGTAAAATATTGGTACGAATCCAATATGATAGAACAAAATGACGCGCAATAAAAATGTTTGAAAAGACAGTATATACTGAATGGCTAGGTGTGGAAGAATTGAGTTACACTTTACTATTCCTAATAAAAGGAAAGATCCATAACGAGGGACTTCCAGGTAAAAGAAATTTACCGATTTTTTTCAGTTTGTGAATCATTAAAAATTCACAGGGAATAATTAGTGAAATAAAGAAAAACAAAATAATGGTCTGTTGATCTATTTCTTAGGAACAGATATAAGCAACATACAATTTTTTCAACTAACCTTGTATATGAAAATAAATAACTAAAGCCAATTTGCATCTACGATGTCATGTACTTCTTTCTGGTAACATTAAAAAGAACTTAAGCATTTGACGGTAATATTTACGAGATTAGTCTACCGTTACCTTAACACCGACAAATCGCAGAAACCTGCCGACCGGCTACGAGGGTGGACACTTAAAAAATTCGCCAACAACACAGTTCACTTACTTACGATGTAGTAAACGTAAAAACAGTTACGGAGTAATAAACCAGTCGGCAAAACGCAGCCAGATAAAACTGCCTCTAATATATTAACTATAGTATATCACTTTGCAAAGTTGAAACTTACTTGACCAGTGGTTATTCCAGTTAAGAGACACGGAAGTGGATGGAAAAATCGAAAAGTAATAAGTTTAATATCTTTGTAATGATAATAAAACCAACGTGGTGTGAAGGAAACAAATCATGGCGCGCTACTTAGAGAAAACAGCGACTAAAATATCATTGTGCAGGTGGAGAAAATCCTGGTACTTTTAGCTCGTTAGGAATATACTTAAAGCAGTTGCAGACAGTTATTTATTGTTTTCAGATAATTCCATACCTTATTAAACAGAGACCTAATTGTACAAGTCATATCTCTCTTTGTTGAAGAAATGCTATGGAAATTAGTCATGAATTTACTGCATATATCCTAATTTATAAATATTGTTAAGCCACCGAAAACGTAATTTGGAAATAGGTGTCAGAGCTCTTAAATGTATTACTAGCCAATCTAATTTAATTGTTAGAATATATATTAAAACATACTATAACTTTTAGAAGTTACAGTGCAAAGATGTTGATTTGAACATATAATTCAAACACATTTGATGATATCCACACTCAAACTAATGATATTTTTCCTAATTTAGAGAAGCTTTTATGCTTAGGGCCGCCTTAAAAAAAACGGGAATTAAAAGAGAATACGACGTGTCAGTAGCTCAGTGGTAAGAGCGCTTGTCTTCCGATTGGCAGAAGTGAATTCAATGCTTTTCAGTGCTCCGTAGGTAGGTCTACTGCGAACAGTAACAAAGCTTCTTACTAGGGACGAGCGATATTAGATTTTACGATCTACGATAGCACATGACCTATCGATATATTTTATATTGATTTATCGTTAGGTATTTCTGCCTACCATCACTCCTATTGATATTTTTTTATTACCTATGAGTAGTAGTGAAAGGTACTCACGTTCATATAGCGCATAATATGTTCGTAACGATATTTTTTATTTACCTGTTTTCATTCGATATGTCGCTGACCTATCGATTACTATCAATATATCGAAAAAAACGCCTATTCTTACTTCTTACTGAAAACATATACTACAGGAAACAATACAACTGCATAGAAGGTAACGAGAGTTATATGTACCATTCCCAAGGAAACCGAAGACGAAAAGGATTCTCACACTGGCAATTTCGAGAACTGATACCGTTTTTGCTGATGCAGATTCCCGGGCCTGATAAAACATTGTCTTTCTTTTCTTCTGCACAAAACGTATATTTGAAATAAAATTGTTTTCTAAAAACAAAGTTTAATTTTCAAAGTACTTAAGTGACGCAGTCCGTAGGATAGGGCAGTGGTAATTACTTCGTACCGACCGGAAGAAGTTAATACGTGTGGTTTCAACCCTTTGGCGCCTATCTACTGAACCTACGGTGATCCCCATAAGAAGAGAAATACAACATTGTAAGTTCCTCTCCTAAACTCTCTGTAAAAGGATTTTAGGTTAGGGATAGTTTTAGAGACAGTACATCGAGCACAGTACTTTAAAATTCCTGTCTATTAAGGAAAATTCTAATAGAACATTTTTTAATTTTGCCTTAAATTTTTAAGAATAAAATATAAAAGATAATAAATATCTGTACTTAAAAGAGTGTATGATACACCAAAAACAATACCAATTTTTGTATAATTAGAGGAAATAATAAATAGTTTAAATTCTATTACGTTAAACGCAGAAGCCAAAAACAACCCAAAATATGCAAGGCAGTATTTCAGTCATTTACGGAAATCACAGAAAACCAGGACTACGTCATTTTTAAAGGAATATTAAAATGAAACGTTTGCATAAACGGCGTAATATACCTTAATCTTGCTTTTATAATTATGTGTAGTTTATATTTGAAAAAGGACCAGATATCGATTCCATGATGTATATCATAATAAGGCAGGGGAACTATGTAAAGTCTATTTTAAGATGGCAAGGTACTAGCAATAATTTGATAAAGGATATGTATGCGAATTGTACCGAAAAATGCTTTTAATATTTCTAAAACTAGTTGTTGGACTAGTAATTCCAGAAATTCGTCTCCAACTTACTTTATATTATTTGGTATTTGGAGACAATATATTATTTTTGCAGTATAATTTTCATGTTGAAAAAACAACACTATTGGGTGATTTTTTTCGTAAATTTTCTTTACCAGAAATGTTCCTCTTAATGACCTCCTCTCTTAGTATAATAGTGAATTTAATTTAGACCCCCTCTCTTATATAATATATAATATAATTTAGTAATTTACACAACTATTTTGAAACATCAAGGTGTAAATTGTTTTATCTTATTAGGTTCTGGAATACAAGTCATTGACTACGTTATATATCGAGGAAAGTTCGTCCGGTCTACAGAATCACATAAGAGAGGCCTTTCAGTCAAATTAGTTATTCATCGATTTTTAGGTTATGATGAAAAATAACAAGGTGAGGTCATCTATCATATCATTTCAATCCAATTTTTTTTGTTAAAATTTTACGTTTAATCTGATCGCGAATGTTGGATTGGATGGTTTAACTGTATTGGATGCGTTCAATTCCATATGTGATCATTCGGATCCGGATTGCCCGACATAATGTACTCATTTTATCGAGGGAAGGGAAAGACAATACAATTCACATTCAGTGCGTATATAATTAAATTTGTTATATTCTTTATTTAGTAATAGGAGTTCTGTTTTTTTATTAAATAATTCCTAATAAAACAATTTTCAGATTAAATGATTGTAATATTTTTAATGCCACTAATATTTTAAAATAAAGAACTGCTAAATAAAGTGAAGAAAAATAATGATGACCTACTCGTTTATTAGCTTTATTCATGTTAAGATTAAACCGAAGATTTGAAAAAATAAGGACAACGCTTGATCTTCTTCTGACTTTTCCAAAGAAAAAAAACTTAAATTTGAAACAGTGTGTATACCGATTATTACGGGGTGGTTTGACCAGTTTGGATAAATATTTAAGGAAGTATTCAGACTAGTGCCACAATGGTCCCATATCCCATATTAAAAAAAATGGCGGAATGGCGTCATTTTGAAACTTTTTCTACCTACGAGTTGTCAGGATAGATCTGAAATACTTTAATATATTGCATTGAAATTTGGTGTATAAAGTGTAATTTATCAAAAAAGTCATTTCGCCGTACACTAAGGTATATATCCCCCTAGGGTGGGAATCTAGTATTTTGTCAGGTTATTTCAGTTGATATAAATTTTAATGAATGTTAAAAATATCATTCTTGCCACAAAACGTTTGTTTCTTGTATCAGTGTGTAACAGGGAAGACGCAGGGGATTCAGGGAAAAAAGGGGGTATTATAATTATGAAAATATCGTTTTCATGTGTATTTTGATGACACGAATTTCAATTTTACTGATCATTTTATTTTTGGACAATGTTTATTAATTATTTGGCGTTGTTTATGTAATATTAGTACCGTGTTTCTAAAAAAATTTCATATGTATTGAATCTAGTAATTTGTTTTTTTTTTTTTGATATGAAACATCTCCTTAATGATTAATTTTTGATAGTATCTTTATTCAAAATTCGTGTGTCAGAAAAATTAAACTTGTGATTTTCTGATTTTTCATGTTTATGAAGGGCAGTGGACGCATTTTTTGTGTACTTGTGGCCGTTTATTCTGTTCTTAGGTATTGTGTTCATGCCAATGTATTTCATGGGCCAACTCATACATGGTCATATATTAAGTGTATTGTTTTTTTACTGGTATTTTAAGATTAGGGAGCCTTATAAATGATTGGATTTGTGACAAACAATTATGTTGTGCTTAGCTAGAGCGTATTTAATTTTTTCAGACAGTTCATTTATATATGGTAATGATATATAAGATTTGTTTTCATTTTTATTTTTTGTTGGATTATTCTATTTGTTTAATTTTTTGTAATATAGGTATGTCCTTTGTTTGATAATTCTGTTGATTAATTTAAGTGGGAAATTATTTTCAATTAAAGTTTGTCTTACCTTTTTTAATGTTTCCGCGCGATATTTTGGAGACGTTAACCATATGGCGCGGTCAGCTCATCCAATCACAACACTATTTTTTTGACTATTAGGATGGTGAGAATTAAAATTTAGATAGCGGCCTGACCATGTATGTTTCGTATACCATTTAGTTTCGAGTTTATTATTATTTTTGTTTCGAATTATATGTAGTTAAATCTAAAAAGTTCATGCAATCATTTTTTTCAATTTCGACAGTGAATTGCAATTTTGGGTGAAAGTTATTGAAGGCTTTTAATAAATCATTAATTCTATTTTCTGACAGGGAGGTCAAACAATCAGCTACGTATCTTTTAAAAAAGCTACTTCAAAATCTAAACTTTTTATGATTTTCTCTTCCGCGTATTCCGTAACTATTTGAGCAATGGTTGAAGATATTGGGGAGCTCATTGCACAACCGTCCAACTGTTGATAAAAATTATCTTTATATTGAAAGTAGTTATTATTTAAAATTATGTTTACACAGTTTATAAATTCCTTGCATGTTAAGGTCGTATGCTCTTTTAACTGATTCCATTTTTCTTTCAATATTTTTTCTACAATTTCATTAGGAATGTTAGTGTATAAGGATACCACGTCTAACGAAATTAATTTATGATTTTGAGGTATAGTTATATTATAATATATATAGTTAGTTTTGAGAGGCTGTTTGTGAAATATTTTGACAATTTATAAAACGGTGATTGAATGGATGAAACTATTGGCCTTAACCCATATATTTTTGGTGCATTTGCATTTTGAATAGATAACCATTTGGCCTCCCTGTCAGATATCAGATTTTTGTGGGGTCGTATTTTAATTTTTTGTACGTGTTAGTATCGCTAAAGAGTGTATTCACTTTTGAGTCATATTCTGCAGTATTCATTACTGCGGTTTTACTACTTTTATCTGGTTTGAGTATAGTAATTTGTTAGTTATCTTTAACCTTCCCAATTCCTTCGAAGACTGCAGGCACTAGCAGGATCAGTAGTCCCGGAGACATTAGTGAGGAGTATTTGGGTAAGACGCTTACCAGCCAATCTACAACCTATACTAGCTACGCAATCACGTCAAACACTAAGTGAAACTGCGGACTTGGCTGACAATATATTTACTGCTCTGCCTTTGAGCCCTTCCGTAGCGGCAATCACCCCTAAGCATTCGCAAGAATACCAGATTCTCTATTCCCTCATGCAACAACTAACACAGCAACTTTCAGAGGTCAAGGAGAGCTAGCTAGTGTCAAGCAGGACGTGCATGCTTCAAGAGGAATGCGAAATTCCCGCACGCATTTTCGATCCCGATCCCAGTCGCGGCATCGCTCGCCATCTACACCTAGGGAAGCGCGCCCAGCCGGATTATGCTGGTACCACTGGCGCTACAAGCAGGAAGCCCAGAAATGCACTATGCCCTGTTCATGGAACCAGGGAAACCACCCGGGCAGTCACTGATGGCGGCAAATGACACCTGCCTTAATAAATCACCCCGCCTATTTATCTATGATCGTGAAACCGGACTTCGATTTCTCATCGACACCGGTGCCGATCTAAGCGTAATCCCGAGACTCCGAGTGGATGGTGCTCATACCAAATCAACCTACGCACTTTCAGCTGCCAATGGTTCGTCTATAACCACATACGGAATAGTAGCGCGTACCCTCAACCTAGGACTCCGCCGAGATTTTCCATGGAGATTCATCATAGCTGACGTATCTCAACCTATCCTAGGAGCAGAGTTCCTCGCACACTATGGACTGCTCCCGGATCTGCAGCAAGGCAAACTCTTGGACTCCACAACACAACTGGCATCACGTGGTGAGGTTTTGGAATGGACCGCTCCGACCGTCAAAGTAATTAATGGTGCTTCCCCTTTCCATGTGCTTCTGGAAAGGTTCCCGGGAATCACCAAACCAAACGGTGCTCCCAAACACATTAAACACAAAACTCAGCATCATATTATTACCACGCCTGGTCCGCCTGTCGCCCAGAAACCACGTCGTCTAGCTCCGGACAAACTAAAAACAGCAAGGAAGGAATTCGACACCATGGTGAAACTCGGACTTGCCAGGCCATCTAAAAGTCCTTGGTCCTCGCCGTTGCACCTAGTACCAAAAAACAACGGCGAATAGAGGCCCTGTGGGAATTATAGAGCTCTGAATAGCAGAACCTGTCCTGACCAATATGGCGTCCGCCATATCCAGGATTTCGCACAAGAGCTCCAAGGAAAATCGATTTTTTCAACCATCGACTTAATCCGTGCGTTCAACCAAATCCCAGTAGCTGAGGAGCACATCGCGAAAACAGCCATCACCACACCATTCGGATTGTTCGAATTTCCATTTATGACGTTTGGACTTCGAAACGCAGCACAAACTTTTCAGCGTTTCATGGATGAAGTTACTCGAGGGTTGGACTATTGTTATGTATACCTAGACGACATCCTTGTTGCCTCAACGACGCCCGAAAAACACCTCCGCCACATGGAAACACTGTTTAAGCGGCTTCAGCAATACGGCATCGTCATTAACCCAAGTAAATGTGTTTTTGGCCAGTCCCAAGTCAAATTCCTAGGATATTGCGTCTCAAACGCAGGCACCCAACCACTGCCAGAAAAGGTCGAAACTATTCTGGCCTACCCAAAACCGGAAACGGCCAAGCAACTTCGTGGCTTCCTGGGTATGGTGAATTTCTACCGGAGATTCATACCCAAAGCAGCCGAGATACAAGCATCACTGAACACACTCCTCAAGAAAAAAATCAAAAAAAGAAGCCTCGTTCGAAGCCAGCAAGAAAGCACTAGCCCAGGCTACCTTGTTGTCGCACCCAAATATCAACGCACCCCTTGCTATATTCTGTGATGCTTCAGACTCTGCCATTGGCGCTGCCTTGCAGCAGTGGGTAAATGATCAGTGGCAACCACTTAGCTTTTTCTCCAAGAAGCTCAGTCCTACAGAGTGCAAATATGGCGCTTATGACCGTGAGCTACTGGCCGCATACCTATCCGTCAAATATTTCAGACACATGGTGGAGGCAAGAAACTTTGGTATTTTCACGGACCATAAACCACTGATATATGCATTTCGTCATAAGAAAAGCCAAGTATCACCCCGACAGTTCCGGTACCTGGATTTTATCGGTCAATTCACGACAGACTTTCGGCATATAGCAGGGAGCGATAATGTGATTGCAGATGCCTTATCTAGGATTGATGAAGTTCATAAGTTAATCGACTACGATGCTCTAGCAACATCCCAGAACAGTGACGAGGAACTGACCAGATTTTGTCAAGACGATTCGGTCTTGAAAATAAGACAAATCCAAATTCCTTTCACTAACAACACAATCTGGTGCGATATGTCGACTTCAATAGCTAGACCATTTATTACGAAGCCATTCAGGAAACCAGTTTTTGACAGCATACACCAACTAAGCCACCCCGGCGTCAGAGCCACAGTGAAACTAGCAACTCAGCGCTATGTTTGGCCATCTATGAAGAGTGACTGCAGGAAGTGGGCCCAATCCTGTCCTGAATGCCAGGGTTCGAAGGTCTCGCGTCATGTCATTAGTCCAGTCGGAACGTTTGCACCGCCCTCTAGCCGTTTTGGGCATGTTCACCTTGACATAGTGATAATGCCGTTATCTGAGGGATACAGATATTGTCTGACCATGATAGAGAGATTTTCCAGGTGGCCTGGAGTAATACCACTGAAAGATCAGGAAGCAACCACCATTGCACGAGCCTTTTATGACAACTAGGTGTGCAGGTTTGGCGTTCCACTACGAGTCACTACCGATCAGGGCCGGCAATTTGAGTCTTGCCTGTTCAAGCAAATTAATTGTCTACTGGGCACTAATCATATTCGTACAACGGCATACCACCCCGCAGCTAATGGCATGATCGAAAGGTTTCATCGCTAACTTAAGGCTTCCCTTCGATGTCATCAGTCCCGCTGGACCGAGAGACTACCCACAGTTTTGTTCGGTATCCGAATGGCTTGGAAAGAGGACCTCGACGCTACAGCTGCAGAGATGATATACGGCTAACCCATTCGCCTGCCTGGAGAGTTCTTAGCATCCCGCTCACTGAATATCGAAGATGATGGCTCCAGCAATTTCGCCACTGAGCTAAGTACACATTTTCTTGAGCTACGCCCCACCAATGGATCTAACCACGATGCAAAGAGAAAAACGTTTATTTTTAAAGATCTTCAAACAGTCACTCATGTTTTAGTTCGCCATGACGCTCAGAAGAAGTCTCTGCAACATCCTTACGATGGTCCGTACCGCGTCGTTAGCCGGGAGATTAAGGCGTTCGTCGTTGTCATAAGGGGACGCCACGTCACCGTCAGTATCGATCGACTCAAGCCAGCGTATATCTTGAACAAGGACCCAGAGGACATGCCACTGTCACAAGATATGGAGACGGAATACGTCATTTACCCAGCAGGAATCCCTAAAAACGATCAAGTCACTCTGCAACCCGCAGAAATTACCAGAACCAGATGTGTCTCGCAACGAGAAGAAGAAGCACATCAGCCACCAGATGGGAACCATGCTCCCGCATCAGAACCCATCAGCAGGTCACCAGAGCGACAGACCAGATCGGGCGGACATGTCCGGTTTCCCAACCGCTTCCAGGCTGGATTGTCGTGAATCTCAATCACTGGCAGGGGGGTGTTGTGGCGACTGAATGTCTTCCACATTTGTCTGCCAAAGTTAAAATTTGCGCATATCACACTGTATATATTTGTTTTTCTTTTCATTGTTACTGCATAACATACTGTACATATTTATTTTATTTTACATTTACTTTTTTAATCTAGGCTAATTATCTATTGCTATTGAGAAATGTAACAATTTGTAGGTACTTAGTTTTCTGTACATAATTGTGGGAATTTCCGTCGGCATTTAGAGTATAATTTGGTTTTAAGGTTCTTGTATGCTATCCGTTAATATTTATTTTTACAACACTTCTTTGTACGATTTTAAAATATGTTGTTGCACGTTCGATAGTAGGAACCATCACCGATAGTAAACTGTTTATTGCATTTAGGGTTTATGATAGGAAAATACCGAAACGACCCTTCTTAGTAAAGCTTTCTCCAAATTCCCATTTTACTATCTGTAATGAATGTTTTTATTTTGACCATGGGAAAGTTTGCGAAGATAAAAAAACCCCTTTTGCCAACGAATAGGACCAATTAAAGCGAGGAATTTTGGCACAGGGGGTGGAACTTTATGTTTCTTGAGAATTGTATTAATATTAGAGGAGGACTCTGTTTTTGGACTTGCAAGAAGTCGGATGTGAATTTTGTTGTTCTAGTTCAATAGACTTATTTTATTTCGTTTTAACAGTGTTTCAATAAACTCTCACAGTTCATATAAAAAAGGAATGTATTGGATATATAGCTAATCAAGCACACACATACATATATATATATATATATATATATATATATATATATATATATAGTTAATATATATAATTTTCTTGGGTATAGGTCCGAAAAAGAAAGTAATTGTGACTGAGGTTTTGGTAGTGTCACATATATTGTCAATTTTAAAAAAATATCATTTTTGACGTTTCGGCAGGAACACCCTTGCCTTTCTCAAAAAATGTTTATCCTAAAACCAAAAAACAAAACCCTACATTTCACAATAAAAACCTATCACTTTTAACTTACCATGAAACGTAATTAATCATTTAAAATTAAAATCTTAATAAAGAACAAATTTCACTTATTTTTACGAACATACGAAAATAACAAAAAAGACGACAACAACATATCGTTTGCTGCTCGCTCTTGGGCGATATCACACTGATTTGGATTTTATTATTTTTAAAGAAAATAGCCCATCGTTGGTATGGAAGGGAGGGGCAATATTTACTTTAGTTATATTATACCGAAATAGATTCTATTTAACACATCTATATCCTTTTTGTCATTTATGGCATGTTTGTTTTTTTTTATTTCTATTGACTCATAGATTTCCCTTTTCTTTTTATGTAACTCAGTTTTTAGAATCTTTGTTCGGTCAAAATCGAAAGTATGATTATTTTGTTGTGCGTGTTTAGATAATGCAGTTTGGTTTTTCTTATCGTACTTGTGGCCATGTAATCTTGACTGTAGATATTGTTGTGTCTGCCCAATATAAACACCATCACAATCCTTGCATGGTACCTGATATTCTATATGTGTTTTTTGAAATTTTGAATTTTTTGTCTTAAGTTTTGTGTAATGTTGATTTAGCAAATTATATCCCCTATAGGCAACTTGTACGTTATATTTAGAGAATAAATGATTAAATTGTTCGGATAGCCCCTGTATGTATGGTAGTGTTAAGTAATTTTTTTTTGTTGTTTTATTTGACTGATTTGTTTTTCGGTGACCCAGATTGTTGTAAAATATATATATATACTTATAAATATATATATACATATTTGCACAAGGTAGGAAAAAAAATTAAAATACTTTATTATAATCTGAATAAGTTACCAATAAGGAATCATTGTTCTTGGGAGTAGACCATGTCTAATTGACACAACTTAGAGATTTCTTCGTGTTTGCACAAGGCAAGATATCTTTACTGCGCTAGATCCAAACAATAAATTTTACAATGTCTAAGCTCAAGAGCCACTGATTTCTTACTTGACTCGGAAAAGTATTCTTACCAAAAAATGGAATCAGTAGTCACACACTATCCGTCTGTTTAGTACACTCATTTTTTGTAGGTAAAATATCTTTCTGCAATGCTTCATTGCAATTTACTAATCAAAAAAGAGTTATAAAATATCATAAATATTAACACGTTCGTGCTGCAAAGCAATATAATTAATTTTATTTAAACCAAATCAATCTATGTTCTGGCTCCTGTGATGTGAGATTTTATACAAATTCTCGAAGTCAAATGATTCGTTATCACGACAGAAACTAGTAGCTTGCTTACTGCGTATAAATTATATAGTTTTGCTTTTCCAGCTTTTAAATAATAGCATAACATGGCTAGTTAATTAATAATTTTATATTAATAACCCGATTTTCTTAAATTCTAACTGTTCAACGGAAATTAATAGCAGATTAGGAACATGAATACAGCTGTAATAACATTATTTAAATCTGGTTATTAATAGTGTTTATCCTATTTACGCAGTGTGCAAAGAGGCTTTTATAATAAGTATCAGATATTTTCGATTCTAACGATTTTTCGACTTTCTTAGTATATTGCACGCACTATTTCTAAAAGCTCTTTTTTACATTTTAGATGGGTATATGTCAGTAGTACGCAGATACTTTGATATAACCGTAAGCATTGACTTTATAGGGAAAATCAGTGCTTGTAATTGTCTATAAAATCAAACGTTGTGGACTGGAGAAAAAAAATTAATTATTTAATAAAATATATCTGGTATCTGTAGATACTTTCAGATATTTCTATTAACGAATTTTAAAAGAACTGACAGATTATAATTAATTAGATACATTTTACCTAGTATATTTTGTATCAATCGACTTAGATTTTATTTGTTTTTTGAGTAGGAAATGAGACAAACCATCTATTTTAATATAATAACTATTATTGTTGTATTTTTTTTTCGGTTCTTACTTTAAGTACGGAATGTGATTAAAGTCACATAAAATCAATGTTTGTGAATTTTGCTGTAAAAATTTATTGAGTTAAATGTAAATTTGTTTTGCCTCAAAATCTTTGAAATGTTTTAAATAATTATATATGCGGTTCATACCTTTCTAAGTAACTCTTTGTATTATTTTGAGAATTACAGCATATTGATACCTAGTGTGTGTTTTTCAGTGTAGCAACACGGTAATAACGATTATTTGGACTCAAATGTTTTCAGGTTTAAAAAATTATATGATGTGACGTTCTAATTCACTCAGTATATTATTTCAGAAATAAAATGTATTGATACCTAGATTGTGATTTGCAACGCGACAACACTTGCACTGCTTTATCAATATCATTGATTGATGACAAATAAAATATCTTTTTCTTATGCGGTCTAGGCAATTAAAAGTATCTATAGTAGATTAATATATATCCGAAATACTTTTTCATGCTTAGTGTAATCGGAACTACTTTTTGCATTGCGATGTAATCGGAATTATTTCTGCTACTCTATATAAAATAAAAAATGTACAAACGCATTTCACATAAATTTTTTCTCAGTCGGAGTTTTTTTTAACTGTATAATTTCTGGTAAATAAATTCGGAATCGTGGCGCGCCGACCGCTTTAATTTGGTATGCATCGTGATAGTATTTGATACAAATATTTTTTCACGCCTCGCAAAATAGGGTCTGACATATTTATTAAATTTCACTTTTTTTTATTACAACTGTCTTATATAAATATGACATTTGTGGGAAGCAACTTAACTGGTTAGATTTTTTTTTTAAATAGTTGTACGATATTTAAATTTTATTAGAAAAAAAAGAGCTGTCGTTTAAAATTTAATTAAAGGCAGTATTACTAAATGTAAAACAGGAGACCACTTAAAATATTATAACAGCTACACTAAAACACTGAATTTACCTTTAAAACTGCAAAACTCCAAAACAAGGATAAATTACTTGGTAAACTTTCTTTGCCAGGACACGCAAAAATCTAAACTATGCGATATTTACGATTTATAACTTCGATGATGTAGGATCAAACAGCAACTTAGTGTAGTATTTGTCTTAAAAAAATTACAACAGTAGTTCAATCATACTGCATTCCTGCCATTATTTTACCAGTTTCTACCTGTGCCACACTTGATTTTTGGGCATAATTTAAAATGAATTCAGTAAGTAGTTTTTATATCGACACACACTGTTGTTGAATTTGGTCAAGTTTATCCCTATAACTTATTTAATTTTTCTGCAGAAATTGAAATCAGTTGAATATGATTTTTTTACGTAGATTTTATAAACATTTTATTTCGTCGCCATGGATTTTTTAAACATTTTATTTCGCCGAACATTGTGTTCCGCCATCTTGAATTCGTATGAGTTTACCAGTTTATCTCTATATCACTTAACGCTTGCACAAAATTTGAAATTATTTTAATAAGTAGTTTAGGTTTTTAGGTTTTTAACTTTTTTTAAAATGTTTTATTAAATTGCCATTTTATATTCATACCAAAATGTTACCAGTTCATTCGCATGTGACACTCGATATTTGTGCAAAATTTGAGATAAATTGGATAATTAGTTTTTCTAGTAATACCTTTTTTAACGTTTCACTCGGCCGCCATCTTGTTCCGGCATATTGGATTTTTACCAAAATATTACCAACTCATCTCCATATGACCCTGAATTTTTGCCCAAAATTTGAAGTCAATCGGGTAAGTAATTTTTAGCTCCACCGCGAACTGATAGACAGGCAGGCAGGCCGATGGACTTGAGAAAACCTATTTTGGCATCTAGGGATGTTAAAACGTGAAGACATGTAAAACCTGAGAAGGTAACCTTTTTAGGATTATAAATATTTTATTTGGCCGCCATTTTGTTCCGTTATTTTGTTCTCACATCTTGGATTCGTACCAAAATTTTACCAGTTGATTCATAGATAATATTTGATTTTTGTGAAAAATTTGAGGTAAATTGGATAAATAATTTTCAGTAATAATTATTATAGATTTCACTAAGCCGTCATTTTGTTTTGCCATATTAAATTTTAACCCTTAATTTTTCATAAAAATTTTAAGTCATTTGGGTAAGTAGTTTTTTAGCTATGCCGCGAACAGAGAGACCTACAGACAGACAGACAGACCGACGGAATTGAGAAAACATGTTTAACATTTATGTTGAGAAAATATTTCAACTGGCACTTGAATATCATTAAAAAAAATTGAAGTAAATAGCATCTCCATCAACAACTTGCGGAACACCGATAGTATCAATAGTAGCTGAGAAGATTCAAGACCTGACGTGACCATAAACGCAATTAACGTAATAGCAACAGAAATAATATCAGGAAAACTAAATTAATGATAATGGATCGACAACTCCACGATAATGCATAACTCTTTATCGACAACCAACAAACTTAAAGACTAAAGAAATTTAAAAAACTACACCTAACGACTAATGGAATAGCGGAGTAAAGGTCAAAGTACGTTTTGCAACTGCTGGGAATACCTTTGCTAAGTTGAACAACTACCTTCTGCTACAGGAAGTTCCTCTGGGTCTCCGCTTTCGAGTGGCAAAATGCTACATATGACTATTACTATTGTATGGAGTGGAAACATGATTCCTTAAAGTATATATATAATACCATAACACTTATTTTACGGAGGTCTAAACATAATCTTTTAGGGACAATACTCATGGGAAAGAAAAAGAGAACCAGGTCGTAGGTAAAATAGGTAAAATACGAAAAGAGGGTGACATCTCCGACATCGCGGCGTCGCAATCTTGTTTAGAACTAGTAGATTTGTGATCGCCTGTTCAACCTAAGCGTTTGGCAGTGAAAGAAGAATGTATGTAACAAAAAAAAAACAGAAATAACTAGTTTTGGTAAAGGATAAGACTTTACTAGTGGTTGTGTTAAGGTACCAATCTTGGTTTTTATTGTAGCTACACGGAAGGATTCCATTAGATCCAGGCTGTAGTGAAACCTTGCGAGCTAAATGCCAACTACACGGTAAGGCACTATCAGTCTTGATCAAAACGAGCGTCAGTAGTTAAAATAGGGGAGCGCCTCCTCCTCCTCTTCCTCTCTCTCATGTCCCTCATTCTTATCTTCCTCCCCTTTTATTCTCATTCGCATCATATTTTGAATTTTTTCTCTTTGTCCTCCCACATTTGATTTTGCATTCTTAAGTCTTATAAATAGGTGCATCAAGATCATTTTAGTATACTGAGGCACATTTACTAAGCTGTGCTCGAGTTGCGTAAAAAGTTATTTTTGAATTTTTCCACCAATTGTGTATAAAACAAAAAGAAAAAATGTGTCAAGTAATAAGTGAATTATGTGTAATCGCGAAAAATTAGCTACATCTATCAGACAGTTAAAAGTTAAATATCTCAATTTCTTTGAAGTGATTTCGAAAGATGAATACACCAAGCTGTTTTACCAACTGAAACGAGATTATTTGGAAGCAATTGACTGTTGTGCTAATTATTTAGAAGGAATTATAAGCCTTACTACGTTTTTCAATACATTTGGGAAATCATACTTTGTAGGAGAATTAAGCCACCTATTAGAATTTATAGGAGAAGATTGCCAATTTATACCTGCTATTATTGCAACCCAAAAGAGGTTTCAATTATACGAAGATAAAAAACAGGTATCATCAAGAAACGTTAATCCTATTCGCAAGAGACGTCCCCCCACATATTTAAGATATTATGTTAAATAAATTAAATGGCTGAGTTGCTGATTGCAGTTAAATTATTAGAGGACAAATTCAGTAATCTTTCAAAAATTTCTCTCTATTTCTCATATTCTATGGCAAGTGATCCGGAGTGGATAGATAGATAGAGATTTATTATAATCAATCTGCGGAATTCGTAAAGGCTGCCCTCTGTTGCAACAAATACTTTGAAACATTAAATGTTTCTTATTCGAGATCTAAAAGATATTGGCTTTGGCTACTATTTAAAAGACTTGAAGCAATTTATTGACGAGGATACTATTCTTCAAGAAATTGAGAAGGAAGAATAAATTTAATAATATTCACAATGGAGAAAGTGGTTACTGAAATATATGAAGAGTTTATTATATCCGCTGCATACTTCCAATATTTATCAATTGTAGGCGAAGAAGACGCAGAGGCACAAGATTTGTCAGCATACGTTAAGAATATAGATCGAATGGAACAATGAAAATTAGCTGCTAAATTTTGTAATGATTGTTTAAAATATAAAAATGAGTATGAACTTTTAAATGAATTTAGAAAATTAGAATTAAGGTATCATATTAATTGTATTAAATCATGGTTAGTTAATGCAAAATAAAAATGTAATTAAGTTTTATTATATTTTTATTTATTCATAAAACAATTGTCATATAAAAATAACACATTTGTCAAAGCACACATACAAGGTGATTTTGAATGATAGAAGCATTTTGGTTCCATTAGCTTTAGCGCTGGTTGTTCATCTATTTCAATCACAGGCTTTTTAGAATATTTCTCTATAAAATCCTTTTTTTCGGTTCCTTTTACAAAAACAAAATCTGCTTTCTTCGTAAGTGTTTCAATTATTTTTGGGAAATGATGTAATGGAGTAAATCCATTATTCCAATGTATACAATGATGATTTTTCATTAGCCATACCGCCTGCTTGTGACAATCAGGTGAAAGAAACTCCATTGGAAAAGGCTTTTTAAAAATGTAATGAGTCATTTCATAACCATAAAAAGCTGCAAGCTCTTTTCGTATAAATTTATTTTTTTATATTTTCAGCAGCAAATTTTTTAATGAGAATTTTTTTACTTGAATAATTTGCAATTTCTTCTTTCAGTTGATTAATTTTAAAAATAAATTTTTCAATTTGTTGTTGTAGTTTTGATGTCATGACTAAAACTAAAAGCTTTTGAAAATGCCTTTAAATTAAATCGAAGTATGAAAAGAGTGGGGATAAAGTTTATAATTGTTTCACAATTTTAGTAAGAGGGTTGTAGCTAAATAATTTGTCATGTAAAATAAGACAATAAGCAGAAGTATCTTTTTTAATTGCATTGTGTGTCTCAAATTCAATTCTCATTACTACGGATCCCGTTTGAATTGTTTCTTTTTGATGGGAGCAATCAATATATGTAATAGGACTAACGTTTTTGAATTGTTCAGGATTAAAAATGGGTTCATTTGGAACACCATAGTAAGACTGTCTAAAGTTGGCAAACATTTCGTATAAAGCAGAAAATTTGTTTTCTTCGAAATTTAAGTACAAATCGTGATAAGGATATCTTTCAGAATTTAAAAATACTCTAATATTTGACAAGGTAATATTGTCAAATTTACTCATATCTTTAGCAATTTTCTCTTTTCTGTTTTCTTGAAAGCCAGTCACAACATGACGAGGAGCTTCTAGTTTACTAGTTGTTTTTACCGGCCATGTGTGACGGGTTGTTTCGGTTAGAGAAGAATATTCAACAAGTTCCCAACTCCTAGATCCTATCAATATATCTTTATTTGATTCTAATATTTTTGATAGAGCAAGTTGTTGTGGCATATCAACTAGAATGTGAGGAACTTTCCAATAAATTTTATCGAAAGTAACCAATGGAGTGTCAGGAGCACTAACGGGGTGTGCTGGATCTTCTTTGAAGATAACACCATCTAAATCATTACTTGATCTAATAAGAACTAATTCCTGTTTCATATTCATAATAATTTTTCTGTAATCCTCAAAAAATCCTAAAAGAATTTTTAGTGGTATGGATACGGAGAATTTTCCATCATTATCAACTAAAATTTTATCACCTTCTTTTCGATGTGGAAACCAACCTGCATTTTCCAGTTTTAAACTTTCGTTGGTATTGTGGGAAAGGTAGCTTTTTAAGGTTGATGCTAATCCAACATTTCTTATTGAATCTGTAGTAATTCCGTTTAGTTCATAGCGAATTCCTCTGAACAAAAAGGCTATACCATTGTTAATAAATAGCAATTCTTTCTTATATTTATCTTCTGTATTAGTTAATTTTCCTTCGATATAAAGTAAACTATCTGATGGTAGAGTGTAAGCATCGAGTTCTTGAATTGGGATCCTTATTTCATCATTGTAATTGAATTTTGAAGAAATAGATGGTTGATATGTGTGAAGCTCTGAATTAACGATGGAATTGTCTACATAAAGCTTTTCGTTTACGTTTAATATGTTCATTATTTTAAAACAGTGAAACCCAAAGATGTGAGAAATTTACAATTATCTCGTCTTAACTTGTTGGTGTTGGATTTGATACTGAACTGTTGTTTAGTCTTTTTCTTTTTATAAGTTTTTACTTTGTTGATAGTGGTAGGTGCAAGTCTCATTCCAAGGGCTCTATTATATCTAACAACCATTTTATATGTCACTAGCTTGTAAATGTAACCGTACTATTATAGTTTCTCCTCTAAAACTGATAAGTTCTCCGTCTTGATCAACTATTTTAACGGTTATATTGTTAATTGCTTTGATGCTAACTGGAAAATACAAAATGGGCAAAGGAAATTCCACTATTTTATAGCCTGGAGCTATAGTTGGATAAAACTGGTGAATAATATGAACAGGTTTACCATTACTGTAAGAACCGACACAAATATTACAATCAATACAAATAGCATTCACCTTAGTTATGTTTGCAACATTATCTGATTCTTCCTCTTTCATAGATTTTAGTATCCTGCTATTAAAACCCAACATTTTTCCTATCAAATCTTCCTTGGTAAAATCATTTTTTCTACTACACATTAAAAAAGTTTTTAGAGTGTTAACATTTGCTTTTAAAAGAAAAAAAAATTTCATTCGGAAATAAATCTTCTATACTTTCTCTTATGTGTGTTTCTATATCTGTAATGTCATAAGTTCCGTCGAGAATAACAATTACTTTATTATCTATATAAAATTTATTATATCCTTCTTTTATATTGGGAATAGTCATAAACGTTTCAAAATCAGCTAAACCCAGGTATTATTGTTTTCCATCCTCTAAATATATGGACGGATTAAAATCAGCAGACGAGAGATATTACAACAAATAATGAGTTTATATATTTTTTTGCAAAAATTTTAGGGATAGTTGACCACAGTTATATGAATTAAATTTTTGTTTGTTTTCATAATTATAAAATACATCCACTTTGCCATTCGAATTAAAATATTTGAGAAGTTCAAAAGGTGGTTTTAAATTTCCATAACTATCAAAATATATTACATTTTTGTTATTTTTAATATAAGCAGTCTAATGAGGTCCTTTATTTTGTTTTTTTATCCAAGTTTATAATACCACACTCTTTCAGATTAATTTTTTTTGGAAGTTTATCAAGCATAAAAACACCTCTAAAGCCAGTTATTTTTAACAGCTTTACATATTTAATAATATCATTGTTCGTAAGTGGTCTTTTTGGAAAACTTATTTTGAGTTTTTTTTGTTAGATTGCATTCATTTTGACTGATCCTCCTTTATAAGGTCTAATAAATAGTCCTTTTCCTTTATATGGTCTAATATATAATCCTTTGCCTTCTTTAGAAGCATTTTCCATTGCAATATTATGCCTATGTATTTCTTCTAGTTGCTGTTTATCTGCTTTAGCATCATTTACTGCCTTAGCAATTCCTGCCGCGCCTCCACCTAGTGCACCCAGAACGCCAAGAATGGGAAACAAAAGAGGTAAAAATCCTCCAACTTTTTTGGGTGTTCGACTGATACGTTTTTTTCTCGATTTAAGTTTACCCCCTTTTTTATCTTTAAATCTCAAACCGAACTTTCTTTTACCCTTCATTATTCCTGCAACACTTAGAGCTGCAATTTTTTCACCAATAGAAGAATCCTTAGCTTTTACCCCATCTCAGGCTTTTTTTCTAATATTTGGTCAGATATGTGTCTTCTTGATAAATCTTCAGTCTGAGAGTATGATATATCGTGTTCTTTACAAGCGGAATCCAATGGATTTATACCAACGTCACCTCTAGTTAATCTTTTCTCCAAGTTGGTGCCTGGACCACAATAATTATATCCTGGTATATGAACTTAGAAGGGTAGTTTATTAATTAATTTATTTACTAAACCAGAGCCTTTTCTATTACGTCTTTTGATAGTTTTTTTTTCAACTTATGCCGACCCACAGTCATTGAAGTTCTTTTTATACTAAAACCACATTGACATTTTTCTGGTATAAATACTTTTACAGCTAAAAATATTTACTAGTGTGATTAAGAATGAGGATTGAAAAACAAAAATTCTCTTTACCAGTAAATAATCATGACGAAAAATTTTTAAGTAAACAGTTGAGAAAGCATGGTGACTTATTTTGCGGTGGTTCAAAAAGAGGTTGCAGTGATAGCGGTAAAACCAACGTTATACTTACACTGCTCGAGCATCCTAATGGAATTAGGTTTGAAAATGTCTATGTTTATTCAAAGTCATTAGATCAACCAAAATATGAATATTTAAGAAAGTTGTTAAAGCCTATGAAAGAAATTGGATACTTTAAATACGATAGCGATGAGAACATTATTTCACCTCATGAGATAAAGCCAAATTCCGTTATCATTTTTGACGATATTCCTTGTCATAATCAATCTATTATTAGGGACTATTTCACGCATGGAAGGCATAGAAACACTGATTGTTTTTTTATTTTTCAAGGATATTCCTCAATCCTTAAACGTCTAATTCGAGAAAATTCCAACTTATTAATTTTATTTAAACAGGACTGTTTGAGTTTAAAACATATATATATAACGACCACTGTATATTGGATATGACATTTGATCAGTTTAAAAATATTTGTGCTAACTGTTGGATGGATCCATATGGCTTTCTTGTAATTGACAAAGATTGTGAAGTAAATCACGGCAGATACAGGAGTAAATTCGATTCCTTTATATATTTATAAAAGTGAAAAATTTGCAGTTTTATTTCATTTAAAACTTGTACAGCATGGATAAACGTTTAGCAAGAGAATTAATAAAATCGAGACAAGCCGTGAAGCAGAAATATCGAAGCTTGAAATTAGCTACTTCTACCGCTCAGTCTGAATTAGAACAAACTTATAGACCAATAACACAACCTCTTAAACAGCTAATTTCAAATATTGGTAAATCCGAACCATTCGATTTAAAAGAAGAAAGAGTTTCAAAGTATGAAGAATTCAAAACACCTACAAAGCTTTATAAAACATCAACTCCGACGAAAACTATTCAGAAAACAGGAAAAACTCCGTTACTCCCCACTACCAACATTTTTAGATGACAGTAGTATCACTTCTTCCTCTTCTGTAGTATCACTTCTTCCTCTTCTGTAGTACAACCATTGACATCAACTGTTAAACTTGTCAGACATATTGGAACAAACTAGAAAAACAGTTCAAACCTATGTTAGTACACCGTCATATAAAGATTACTTAGCAGATTTTTATGAATTACCCAGATCATATATTGATGAGGGTGTGAAAGATACACAACATAAATTTGACCATTATTATGGAATAGTTCATGACCTCGAAACGGATAAGTTTTCTTTTGGTTTAACACAGATACCGGTAGAAATTATTAGAAAAGACATTAAAGTGGGAGGAATAACGTACACAGGCACGCCAGGTTTATACGAATTGCTTTTCAAAAAAGAACCGAAAGGTTGTAAGAAGGAAGATTTAGATAATTACATGAACATTCTAGCTAAAACAAATGTATATCGTAGGAATTTTGATTCAAATGAACAAGTTCAAGGAAATACATCACACAAATATGTTACAATAATAGCACCATATTTACAAAGAAAAAGGATTACAAAGACAAAAACCTTGCAAAGATTACTTACAGCATTTAACAAACCAAAACCTCCGTTTAGAACAACTAGAGCCAAAACAACAGGAAAGGGATTAATTTTGAAAACAAACAGATCAAATACAGACTATGTATACTGTAATAATGTAAACGAAATTGTTGATAGGCTACGTTTATTAATTTCATCAAGTGATGCGGGAAATAATGCTCATAGTAACGAGATTATCTCTATTATTGAAGAATTAAGAGAAGATAAAGTTATACTATAAAAACAGCTATTAAATATAATCGTATTTATTGTTTAATGAAAGCTCAACATGACAGTTGATAAATTTGGACGCCATATTTCAAAACGTCAATTAATAAATTCTGCTTCTTTGGAAAATACAATTTATTCAAATATTGAAAGAAAAATTCTCAACAATTTTAAGTTAGATTTTATTAAACAAAATCAAGAGGGAATAAGTGACATTAATAATTTAAAAAGGAGATTAGGTGAAAATGAAACAAATAATGAAATCTTTGCTAAAAAGCTTAAGGTTTTTGATGAAAATTTTTTAAACTGTGAAAACCAAATTAAAGGATGTTATACCTCAATTGAAAACGTTAATAAACAGTTGCTAACGCTAAATCAAATAAGTAAAGATTTGCAATTTTTAAATGAACATGTTAAAAAGGAAGACAAAAAATTAAGTGATGTTATCAACAAAATTAATAAAATAATAGAAACAAATATTAGAGAAGTAATAATTAAAAAATACAAGGAAAAGATTAAACAATTAAGAACTTTTATAAAAAGGTTAGATGATGAAAAAAAAAGAAATCAAAATAGCATTCTTAACAGTAGAACAATTGACCAACTCTCTTTGGAAGAAAAACAACAATATATTTCCTTTGGAAAGATAATGTCTAGTGTAATTAAGAAATTAGAACAAGAATTAAATAAAACAGAGGAGGAATTCAAAAATAGTGATAGTAGATCAACTACTTTCTTAACTGGAGAGATAAAAAACACCTTTAATGCTTTAGAAAGGGAGATTACTAAAATTAGTAAAGTTTTAAATGAAAAAGGTTATACAATATAAATTGATAAATTGAATGAATGGGAAAAAACATATAAAAGTTATATTTATATACTTCCTTTAAATTGAATAAACAAGTTGTCATGTCAACCGTTAAACAACAAGTCGTTAATGAATTACATAAACCTGCTAGAAAAAACTAAAAACGCAGAAGGGTGGTGGTGAAAGGGTTACATGGTCTTTTTCAAGCTGATTTGGTTGAAATCTTACCCTATGCCAAATTTAATAAGGGATTTAAATATATCTTGATTACCATAAATGTATTTTCTAAGTATGTTTGGGCCGAACCGGTAAAATCTAAATCTGGAAAAGACGTAACAGCGGCAATGAAAAAAATATTAATCAGTGCAAAAACTTGCAAACGGACAGAGGGAGAGAGTTTTTCAATGTAAATTTTCAAAATTTGATGCAACAATTTCGAATTAACCATTATAGCACGTTTTCCAATGTGAAAGCGAGTATAGTAGAAAGAGTGGAAAGGACTTTAAAGAATAATATGTGGAAAATATTTAGCATTCAAAGAAATTACAAATGGTTTAATATATTAGCGGATATTGTAAAAGAATATAACAATACAAAAAATTATTCTATAGTAATAAAGCCAAAACAAGTAAATAAAACAAATGAAAAGAGAATCTTGAAATCTGCATTTACTCATGCTAAAACGTTAGATATAAAATCTCCAAAGTTTAAAGTGGGTGATCACGTACGCATAAGCAAGCATCGAGAGGCATTTTCAAAAGGTTACACACCAAATTGGTCAAATGAGATATTCCACATTAAAGAAGTTAAGATGACAAACCCCTGGACATATTTAATTCAAGACGAAGATAATCAGGACATTCTGGGTGGTTTTTATGAGCAAGAATTACTAAAAGTAAAGCATACCGATGTGTATCTTATTAAGAAGATTTTGAGAAGGAAAGGAAACAAAGTTTATGTGAAATGGTTAGGACTTGATAAAAAATATAATACATGGATTGATAAAAAAATATTGTTTAATTAAATTGAAATTAAATTTTAGTTAAATTTGTTTTATTTCTGTTCCTCACTTTATGCTTTAGCTGATACAAATTACAATGTCTGAAAAGTACCTACTCTTATCTGCTAATTAATTTCAAATAAAATTCACATTTGAAAAATTAAAATTTTATTAAGTAAAACATCAAATACAATTTTTATTAAAACGTGTCAAATATATTTTATTTCTATGTTCCTCAGATAATATCGAATCTAGAATAAGTTTACAATCATTTATTCTTTTTTCAAAACGGAGTCTATCTAAGTACCACATCTGAAAGTTCCTCCTACGGGCTTGTCTGTAAGCAAAGCTCCACTTCACTAACACATGCACCTTATTGTTCTCTTCCAGAAAATATATCGTTTTCTTCGTAATATTTTCTTTTTGATCCATTTTCATCGTTTTCTTCGTAATATTTTCTTTTTGTTCCATTTTGCTTCAATTTGTTTTCCATTTCTTCAGGATATAAAGCAAGTAATTCCATCATAGTTGAAACATTTTCACTGTTAGGATTTTGTGTTGGACTTATTATATTATAAACATGCGTACACAAGTCGCCACAATCAGCTGAAATATTATTTTGAAATATTTTGAAATATGTATTGAATTCTTGCCTTTTAAGTATAGATGATCTATAATCAATAATTTCCTTCAATCGCCACAAATTGTCCAAAGACTCTTGTCCTAAGTATATGAAGTGTGGGCCTTTTGTAATTTGCAGAACAGGGATATCATTTATTTTCTGGACCTGCAGATGAATGTTGTTTATCTTCACACTGGTTTGATCAACTTGAGGAAAGTAGAAATTGTTTACAATAATTCCTTGATGAACACAAATGTCTTTCCAATTTTCTTCGGTTAGTGGGATTAAAAATCCAGTTTTTTCACCAATTACAATTTTTGGAGAAAAATCATTTAAACTAATGCCATCAAGAACAAATTTTGACAAAGAATTATTTAAAAAATAAATTTTTGAATTAAAAAGCGTTTCTAAAGGCTTATGAACCACGGCTTTGTTCATAATGACTAAACGAGACTGAAACATATTGCGTTATTCTTGTACTTAAATATTCTCATCCCCACTTTCTTTAAAGTTTCGATTAAAATGGATTAATGAAAAAATAGATTTCCAGTTTGAAATTTGTAATAAAGATAAATAATTAAAATGGTAATGTATAAAAATAATGCAAAGTTTAATGTAACACTAATGATGGAAAAGTAATAATTTTTGAATCCGTCATAATAATTGCTATGGTTGGGGGTTATAATTTGTAACTGATTATTTTTAAACTCTAACCTTTCGATCCAATTTGTATCAAAAATAGATCGATTTGGATAATGATACAAAATTTTAAAAAATGTACTTGCATTTTTGTCTCCATTTATTCGTTCCATCCAACTAATTGTACTATTGTTAATTAAGTCCAATTTTCATAAATTTACAATATTTACTTAGAGTGACGTCTGTTTTATTAGAAAAACATATTTCACACTGTGTTACGCCAGGGGGATGATAAACATAAAAAACATTTTGGAAAATAAAAT
The DNA here is from genome assembly GCA_030620095.1 of Kuschelorhynchus macadamiae. Lineage (NCBI taxonomy): Eukaryota > Metazoa > Arthropoda > Insecta > Coleoptera > Curculionidae > Kuschelorhynchus > Kuschelorhynchus macadamiae. The sequence goes on from JAUTXW010000747.1 coordinate 1,418,043, forward strand.
AAAGAAGAATGAATTGCGATCTACTGATAGTCATTGAAACAAATTAATAATTATATTCCAAATTTATTAACATTAAGCAGATACTTTCACCACGAAAGCAAAAGCAGTTATAAAAAAATAACAATAAAATACTTAATTTAAAGATATGTAAAAGTTCATAAATAAGGATATTAATAATACTATATAAAATGTGTAGCTTGAAGACTTATTTTGAATGGTTACAATTATTCGATTCCTATTTTTCCATAAACAGTTATTTAAATCACAATTCCTATCAAATTTATTATGCTCTACAATAGGATCATCATAACTTAACCAATCAAAAATTTCAATACCACAGTAAAAACATTCACAAATATCATTGATTGAAATATAGTAAAAGCCAGCTCCAGCCAACACTTCTGGCCTCAATTTTCCTTTCCATTTCTTAAAAGTGGAAAGTCGTTTTTCATATGTTTTAAAATAACTGTTATCAATTTCTTTGTCAAAAGTTTCTAAGCACATTTTGTGAAAGGCTTATGAAGACTAACTTTGGTTTCAAAAACAACAAATTTAAATACCTTATAATATCTACATAAATATATCTAAATCTTCATGTTCTGCATTCCATTGATACAAAGCAATATCTTGGTGTCCCCAAGCTAATGTATTAAAACTATAGGGAATTTTATACCGCTTATCATCTTTAGAATTCAAAGCCAATTTATTAATTAATTCGGCGAAAATTGTGTGTTGTCTAGATCGAAAAACATATATTGAACAAAAGGTTTTAGAATGATTTTCAACATCTTTATAATCAATAAAATCCAACTGCTTTTTAATGGCACTTTTCTTAACACCTTGAACGATTTTCCATTTTAATCAATATGGTGTATAAAAGTGAAATATTTTCCTGATAAAGAGGATTTAAAAAATTGAAAGAAATCATACATGACAGTTTTAGATATATCTAATATTGAGAAGCCTACATATATTGATATATTATTGTAAGTATATATTGAATCTTTTGCATTTGAATAGCTACCAAGTTTTCAGAAAATATTGTTAAGTCCTTGAAATATGGTTTTGCAATTAAATTCTCAGCACCATCTTTTCTTCTATTTTTTTCCCACTCTGTAACAAGTCTTACGTCAATTCTCCTATCAACATTTTCCATAGTCTTGCCATAAATACTATTATTTGCCAACTTGTAAGTATTACGATCAAATTCATTCTTTGAATCATTTCTTAATCTTGAATTCAAGTCTATATATTTTTTCAACCAATCAGATTGAGAAAACTGTAAAACTCTATGAACTTTAGTCAACTTGAGTCCATGTTCCAAACATTGTTTTAATAACTGATAGTGAATAACATATTTTGATTTATCATTTAAATTGGGTATTAATTTTATGCATTTAGAATTTGGCGGTTTAAGGTTTTCAGGACAAAACGGAAAATCGTTATGATAGGAATGTAGACTTGTAGGATATTCTAAATCGACTTCTAAAACATATCCCTTATTAGATTTTTTAGAAATATACATAATATTTAAATCGTTGATTTCTTTATCTGTTACCAAACAAAATCTCGCGTTGGCATGTGCTGTGACATTGCATAACCATACACATTTGTTGCATCATAATAAATTATGTATTTAGTTGGCTTTAAAGGATCAAAATTTAAAAGAAATGGATTATTAGCTTCAGATTTTCTACAAATGCAAGAGCTCACACCACCGCGAACGCTTTTTTTGAAAAAGTGTATCATATCTGGATCTGTTAACAATTCTAACTCTATTCCAGTATAACGCAAACACGCCTCCCAGTATAAACCTGGAAAAGTGTAAAAATCAGCTGGATCGAGCTTATATGGGGATAAACAAGTGCTTCTAAAATTTTCAAAAATATCTGCCAAAAGTAAAGTATCAGAGAGTAACTAAAGGTTGGAGTATTGACCAAGAGATTCACATTTAAACAATTGCCAAACCTTTACTGCTCTTTGATATTCTGCATCACTGATGTGTTCATCCGTTAAAGTATTATAAAATTGCTCTTTCTGAGGTAAAGTTGTTTCTTCTAATTTTAAATAATCATCAATATAATTGTAAGGAAATACACCTTTTTGGCGAATAAGTTTAAATTTTTCTTCATCATTGAAATTTTTTTTTATTTCTTTACATTGTTCATCTTTTAAGCTTTCAGAGAGTTTTGATAAAGAATGGGATAGAAATTAAAAAGAATCAATAAACCTTAATGATATATTTTTTTCTTAGCCTTTTGGTCTTTTTATCAAAATAGTTATCCACATGAATAAGCTTTTCAAATGAAATATATTTTTCCTTGTTTTGTGCGATAATTGTTAGTTGTTCTTTGTTAAAGCATAATTTTTTAAGAAATAGATGAGAATCATAATTACGCAAATTATGCAATATAATTGGAATAAAGTTAGGTATTCTGTAATTTATGTTGCAGAGTGAATGAGCTGGACCTCTATAAAGACCAGTTATATGACAATGATCTGCAACCCTGTCATTTAAAAGAGGTTTATTACAAATATGACAAACTGTTTCATAGTTATGATAAATTTTGTCCAGTTCGTTCAAAGGAATCATCTTTTTAGGAACCTTTAAAAATTTATTGTATATGTTATACACATCTCTTTCTAAAGAATTTATAAATAATGTATCACAATTTTGACCTCTATATCTTTCAAATTTAGAATAATTATCGTCGAAGAAACATTTAATGTAATAGGCAAATGAATGTGGAATATGTTCATATTGTTTTAAGGTGTATGAAGTATTAGGATTTTTGTCAACATTGTCATTATTTAAAGGCTTTAAAATGCATTCAAAATCTGCATACACCACGAAAGGAACTTTCATTTGTGATAATTTACAAATTTCAAAATATTATCATATGAATAGTTTTCAAACTTATCTTTTATTAATTCTTTAGAAGGTAGGTTAATTCGTAAATGATCACAATCATAGCTAATTGTGTTGTAATAAATTTTCTTCTGTAGGGAAATATTGTAAACAACCGTCGCAAATATATTTTTTTCCGTGATGTTTAGACATTTGTGTAGAAACTAATTTTGATAAATCTTTAATATAGCAATAATGAAAAGTTTTTTCATCGTCATCACTTATTAACAATAAATTGACATGTTGATTTCTTTTATTCGATGAATAATAAAGTGGCCCAATTACTTCATACCCCTTTTTAGGATTTATAATTTCTAATCCATATACATTAATAGAAATATTATTTTTTTCTTCAAAAATCTTAATGTTCTTTAGCAACATTGGAAATTCTATACCTGACATATCCAAAACAGAAGAGTAGCGTGGGTAGGATGAAGTTTCAAAATCTAATCCGCTTGGTTGGTGAAGAGCAGACACAACTGTCCAGGCGAAGCAAAAGTTGTCTTCATTCCTAATGTTGATCACAGCTTGACGTCTCTTGATCTGAGCGGATTGTGCTTGTTAACATTAATTTCCAAATGAAGTAAATTCATCAAAGCCCATCCTGCAACGTAAAAATTAAAAAATTACTTTTTTTGTTGCTGTTGTAAAATAGAAAGTAAATTCTTTACCTGAATCTCTTTCTGCAAATTCGTCAGCTTTCTGGTCAATAATGGTGCAGATTTGCTCTAAAAGTTCTTTTGTCTGATCTCCCTGGCAAATGACTTGGAACGGCGCATTAAAAGATTTGACATCATAGCTGTCGCTGCTGGGGTTAAAATAGAAACCGAACAGTTCCATATGTAGCTTGATACATTTATGTTTCTGCAGTTCTTGATCTATTAGATGTACAATTTTGTACAAATGTTGAAAATATTCTTTCACATTTATGAAGTTTTGGGGTGAGGAAATCCTATAAGATATTATTCGTTCCCTGAATGCCGACTTGATAATTTCAATACCTTCCTCCAAGCCTATTTTGGAATTGTTCTTGTGCACACTAGATCGAAGATGTCCACCCCATAGACTTTGGTTTATATTTTTCTTGCATTCTTTACAATATTTTACAATATTTGTATAATCTATAAATTAAGAAAAAATATTTTACAAAATAAAACATGAAAAATAAAATGTTCTTACCTTTAATAAGCTTTGGTTGTTCCAACCAACTAGTGAGTGTTGTGGAATTTCCGCAAACGTGTTTTTTAATATGTCGCAATAAATTATCCTTTCTAGTGACGACTTTATTACATGTTACACACTTATGCATTTTTGAAGTTTTCTAGATAATAATAATGAAATTAATATTGTGCATTTTTATTTGGTTATAGTCAAATTTTGAAAAAAGCAATTGCATTTTTGAAGTTTTCTACATAATAATAACAAAATTAATATTGTACATTTTTATTTAGTTATAGTCAAATTTTGAAAAAAGCAATAGAAATTAATTGACTTTATGAATCCATTTCTTCAAATGAGTCAACTAATTTGTCAAAGGTCTGTTTAACATAATTCACCGTACTTGCGTCTCCCTGTTTAATTGTGATAAAATCAGTTAAATTTTGAATAGCGAAACCCAGACACTTAAGGTTTGCTACTTGTTTTTTATTTTTTTTTATTAATTTTAATTTTTTTTTTTAATAATAAATGATGGTTTCGAAATAGAATTTTGCTCAACTGGTGAATTATTAAGAGAAATTGCTTCAATTTGTTTTTCTTGCGAATCAGAATTTACAATATCATATGGTGAATTAATAGGAGATATAGCCGAACTTAAATTTAGATCAATTTGTTCTTCTTCCGAATCAGAATTTTCACTAAACAAAAAAGGAGAGCAAATTGGTCTCGGAGAATTAATTTGCGATTTTAATGTTAAATAATTTGGATTAGATTTTTGAAAACAAACAATATCCTCATAGCTAGAATTTTCGAATTGATTTTCGTCGTTTTTGTTGTAATTAAGCCCGTTTTGTTGTCAATAATGTCATTAAGATCGTCAAGAGTTTGTTGTTTGTAAGTAGCTGTAAATAAATATTTTTCGTTGTTGTGTTTGTTGGCATTATTCTGAACTTGGCTATTGTAAATAATTTCATTCAAGCCCTGAAGAGTTTGTTGTTGACTAGTTGTAAATACGTCTGTTTCATTGTTTTGTTGGTTTGCAAAATTTTGCATTTGAGTACATGTGTATAAGTCAAAGTCATTGTCAATTATTTTGCTACTCGATGCCAAAAAATTGTCCATTATGAAAAAAATCGTTATAACAAATAAAATGCGAAATAAAAGTGTCCCAAATATAAATAAAAATGTCACCAATATAAATAAGAATTAAATTTTGCCAACTAAAAATGTAAAAAATATAAATAAAAATTAAAAAATTACCAAATAGACACAATGAAAACACCAGAAAACTCGCGAGCCCTGCACAGTGTGAATGCAGAAATCAATTGCGTTCGTCTCTTCGCTGAGGCGATTTTATATGAAAAAGTTGATCACATATGTCCTACTTAAAGTTGAACGACAACCACTTTCCCAAGCCGAGCAACGACCTTACCCCCTCCCTTCCTCCTCCCTTCTCCCTCCCTTCTCTCTCCCTTTCCCTCTCCCCTCCCCCGGACCCCTGAATTCTCGAGACTCAAATCCCGGCTCCACAATTACAGGCTACCCTTTTCAGGTTAAGTTAGGTTAGGTTAAGTTCGACATTAGATTATATTGAGGAAAAAGAAGAGGAAAGGAAAAGAAAGGAGGAAGATGATCAGGTTGACGAAGGAAGGTTAAGGTTAAAAGAAGTTTAGGCCTAGGAATGTATGTGTTATACAAAGGAAAGTCGAAGACTAGGAACATTTGCTAGGTTAGTGCTTCTGATTTACAAAAAGCAATAAAAATGAAAAAAAAGAGATAGAAGATTAGTTAAATATTAATATTAAACAGAGTTTCTAAAGAAGATTATTTCAACAATATTAATTTTAAATATAGGTTATAAACGTAAAAGAATGTCAAAAATATTAATTTTAAACATAAATTGAGAAGTAGAAGGTTACTATAAGCGGTCATAAAGGAGAAGGAAGGAAAAAGGAGAAGTAGTAGGACTAAAAGGAGAAGGAAGATGCAAATTATATTAAAAAGTATAATTAAAAAATAATAACTTCTAAAGTTTATTTTAAAAAGAAAAAAGGAGAAAGAAGGAAGGGAGAGAAAAAGAAGAAAAAGAAAAAAGAAGAAAGAAGGAAGGGAGAGAAAAAAAGGAGAAAGAAGGAAGGGAGAGAAGGGGGATATAAGGTTAGGTTAGGTTAGGTTAGGTTAAAAAAGAAGAAAGGAAAAAAAAGGCGTAGGAAGGAAAAATGAGAAGGAAGGAGAAAGGCGAAGGAAGGAAAAAGGAGAAGGAAGGAAAAAGAAGAAAAAGAAAAGAGGAGAAAGAAGGAAGGGAGAGAAAGAAGGGGTGAGGGTGGGGGGTTAAGGGGGATCTTAGGTTAGGTTAGGTTAGATTAAAAAAGAAGAAATTTCTAGTAAAAATCAGTTTAAATATAACATACATATAATATAACTTACCTTTCTTAACAAAAAAAAATTGTTTCGCTGCAATCATAATTTCTTGCATTTCCATGTATTTAATGATGCCTGCCTTATTGTAATAAGACTGAAATTTTGTTGTACACATACACAAAACAATGGACTATTTTGTTTTTACTAAAACTTGTTCATCTATGCATTGGAAATCCGAATTTACTTTAATTTATTATAAGACTCAGAATTTTGTTACACACATACACACACAAAACATACACAAGTATTTTATTTCTATATAATATTGGAAAAAAAGGAAAAAAATTAGGAGTAGGAAGGAAAAAGGAGAAGGAAGGAAAAAGGAGTAAAATAAAAAAGGAGAAAGAAGGAAGGGTGAGAAAGAAGATGGGGTGAGGGTAAGGGGGGTTAAGGGGGTCTCCCACCTTATGAGGGGTTGGCGTTGGATCTGAGAATGATATCACGCAGGTAGTGAAAGTGAAAAACAGCAAGAACGGATGTTTTTTTTAAAGACTTACCTGGACCTTGGAAATTTGAGGAAAAAGTTTGATTGCTTGGAATTGTAGGACATCTTTCAACTCCGCCACCTTGGATTAACTAGTTGTTTTCTTGCTAAATCGAGTTAAAAATGCAAAATTGATAAAACTGTAGCATTTGGTAAGTCCCCATTTGAATCTACATTCGTGGCTATTTTAATTTTATGGAAAAACATATCCGACATCCAAATGAAGCATTTTTTCTTGTTTTTAAAATCTATCCTTATATTGCTTATGGCATCTAAAATCTAATCTCTGCGAGACACTAGCCTAAACTATTTTTATGCAAATTTGGAACGAATTGGTTTGGCTGTTCTCAACTTATCGTTGGACACAATACACACACACATCCATACAACAATATAATTTTTTTCTTAAAAATATCTTTTTCGTAATTTAGGAACTTTAAACTGTTTTTGAACCAAACTTATATTTCTCGAAAACTTTTGCAATGCCAACACTTATAAGGCTTATAAAGTGTATTAATAATACAATATAGTCTGTTATATGGGGAGGCAAATATAAATATATAATTCTCTAAAAAAAATATCTGTAGTCGAAGATCAAACGAGAGCACGATAACTCAGTTATATTTAAGAGAGAATGGAAATATGGCGGGTTAGAAAATTGTTAAGCTTATACTTTCCATCGATGGTTTCTAAATTGTATATAACAATCAGCGAAAGGAAAAAATAAAATCCCGTTTATTGGTAGATTACTCCAACAAGTTGAGACAAAAATTGGAAAGAACTAAAAATGTTACCATAGCAAAGGTATACTTCCAAAACGATAACATCTTAGATTTGTTAAAATGATGAAATCAAACTTCTGTCTGAGGGGGCCTTTAGCTTCTTTAGTCCGTCTCTAATTATACTACTGATAAAAATTAGAGATGCGAAGCTCAGCAAATGCCCGAAAAAGTTTACGCGAAATTTCTATTTCTCCGAAATTTTATTTATTATATATATATAGTATCTTGCAGAAGTATTATTGAGTGAGTACATTAAAAAATAAAAATTGTAAAATAGCAACACTAAAATAAAAGATATTTATTTTAAATAATTTAAAATTTTAAGGTTACCTAGCTTTTTGTTTTTAGTTTTAACTGAAAAATTGCTGGAAGTTTCTGGGTATTTCCTGAAAGTTTTCGGAAAAGTCGGTTTTAAACATTAATTTTCAATTTTTTTGAGATTTGAACAAATCTTCAAAAACTTTTCCCATTTTTCCGAAATTTTCTTGAAAATTTCAGTGGGTTTCCAACTATTTGCTTTTCCAGAAAAGTCGCATCTATAGTAAAAAGTAAATGTTCCGTTTATCATCTTTCAAGTTGAAATTTTAATGTAATTTTAGACAGACTATACCCTTATTAAGTAATATCGTATATTTATAAAGCGATACTATATTCTCATCCAAAAAATGCCGTCAATTAACAAATATCTCTAAAAGCTAATTGCAACTAAAATTAAAATTAACAGAAACAAGCTATCGCAGAGCTCTGTGTTTTAGTTATTTCCATATAAAAGAAAGTAAAAATTACGTAATTTCGATAACTCAAATCGATGTACGGTTATAAAACTATATTGGTAATTATAATCATATTTAAAACCACTACAAAGGCGAACTAATACTTTGTTCCTCTCTAATGTTAATATCAAAACTTTCGTCTGAACTAGTATACGTTCCTTCTAAATCTGAATAAAGTTGGCAGCCATTCCTCCTCCCATGGTTATAAATTAGCGCTAGTTAGCAAACGGAAGCTAAATCCATCTACTGTTCTACACAGGTAGGCTTTGCTTGGTCATACTTTAAAACAAATGAATAGGTACAACTCGACGCATAAAAAGATGATATATCTATTACATAGGAGCAAACTACTAAGAAACCTTATACGGCTGTTAACATTCTTGTAAGCCTGGACCGAAGAAGTTACTTTTATGTAAAAAATTATTATAAATAAAGCTGGTTCGTTGTGTGGTTGAAGAGCTTCAATAAATCAAACAAGACAGAGGCAGAGATCGTTAGAGGAGAGAGATATGTATCTTAATTTATAGAAAAGATTTGTTTATTAATCGTTTGCTATTGTTGAGTTATTAGTCTAAATAAAAATATACACATGGGAAGAGGAATTGAAAATTATTAGAGAAATTTAACATAATGCTCGTCACTATGTTTTTTTCAGCTAAATAAAGTATTTACATATATTTTTCCTTCTTACATTTTGACTTTCGACCAAGTTGTATTTTTGTAAAGACCATTACTCGATGTCCTAAACATATCCTAAAAAGTACCCTTAATTTGAGATGCGGGTTTTGTTTTTTAGGGGGTGGAAGGGAATGAGTTCTAGTTTTTTTGTAATCATCTTTAAAAAGTTTGATTCTTTTAAGGAAAATAGTTACGAGCAAAGTTGTAGTTTATAAAATACTGTACAAAACAGAAACATTCATAGGTTTTTTTTATAGAATTGATCGTTTTTGCAATATCGGCTTTTTGTTTAAAAAATAGGCTCTCTTTTTCAGGTTCAGTTAAGAAAACTTAGCAAAAGCTTTTGCAGTTTAGCCAATTTAAACTTGTAGACAAAAACACCATTCTTTTAATGGCAATACCGCTTTAATTATAGAAATTAGGTAGATATCATTATTCTAATTAAAACAATCGTAGAAAATAAAACATAAATAAATTTATTTCTATCTTAATGTAAAAGTCGGTAAATTTGCCTTTTCCCGGTACTTCTCTGGTACCAAATTCTGTTACATATAAAAAGGCAACTTGAACATTTTTTTGAAATAGCGTGAAGACATTTTATACTTACATTAAAAAAGATATCACCAAATTTTGAAATGAAAATCTTTATCGGAAAATTTCATTTAAAAAGCCTCATTTACCACATGACTTCACACCGTGCTTTTATTTTGCCTGCAGTGTTCTCGTGGTCATTGTGGCAAAAAAATGTTTTACCTTTGAGTCGTAATATCTGAAAAACGGCTGGGAATAAATATTTGAAATTTCGCACATTTTAGGTTAGTTTTGGTGCATTCGATTAAAAAAAGTATCTATGTACTATTTTCGGTTTCGGAGATATGGACGATAAGGTGATGTCGCAAAAAATACACTGTTTAACTGATAACTAACGAAAAAAATTAACCGATTCGGGTAAAATTTTCAGAAAACGTTCTCCTTCATAGTCCGAACACTATGGATTACAATTATCAGAGATTCTTTTAAAAACTTAAACTTTTTGTTTTCTTTTTTTTAGATTTTTGCCCTATATCTCCGGTAATAAGATAAAAATAAAGAAGAGTCAAAAAAGAGCAAAACTATGTTTCAAGATTACCGTTAAAAATTCCAATAAATTAATTATTTGCAAGCAAAAATATCAATGTTTTCATGTTTTTTTTTTAGATTTGGCCGACACTGACCAACACTAAATTCTTTTATAATTAGGCCGTAACTTTTGAAGCTTTTGCGAAAAGTACATTGATGCCTCGAAGTCCTGGCGAAAAACAGACCCTATAGAATAAAAATTAAAAGATTTTTTGAAATATAAATTTAAAAAAAATCGATACCCTTATTTACAAAAACCTAACATAAACAAACCGTACTTGAATCATCAAAGGTTTCCATGACGTACTTATATATTATGAAATAATTAAAAAAAATGTGCACAAATGTTTGCTGTTTTTTATCAAATTCGTCGAGTTTTTCGCAAATATTGGGTTAAGCTTGACAAAATCACCTAATCTGTCAGAGATAAATAAATAAACGTTAACATAAATTTGATTTACTTTTAGCGGCTTGAAAACAATTTCTTAGGTATTTTGGGGATTGAGTAGATCAAATTTGGATGCCTCTAAGTAGTTAACCAAGTTTTGGGACAGATTGATCTCCTCAATTTAGAAAGACCTGATCAACAAATATGGTCCTCATATCCTATGTATGAAATAATTTCTATCCGGTACTAGTATCAACCCGTTGTGTGACTGATTTACATAGAAGAGTTTTTATAAGTCGTTTTTTAAAATATGTGTCTAGTACAAAAGACAAATTTTGCATTCCGAGAACGCTATTTAAGTTAAAAATTTTTATTTTAATAGATAGCTTAAGACGGAATAAAACTTTTGCTTATATAAAGTTTATTTTCTACGAATTTTGCTTAGAAAATATACTGTATATGATTTTTTGAATGCAGCACAGAGTTTTGAGAATGTACTCGAAATATATTACCATATGCTCGTAAGAAATTAGTGGAAGATAATATTAACAGAAACAAAATGTTTAGTTAATACCATAAAAAAAGCAAATTTTGAAATTTATCCCAAAAGTGTTAGTGGTTATTGAGCATATTTTGCTTATTGCATTTATTGTATTGCTTATTAAATTTATAGATTTTTTAGTCGAATCTATACAAACGATAAAATTCGTCCAGCATATTGGCGTCTCAATTTTAAGTTTTTAAATGTTGACTAAAATTTATACCTTGCCCTCATAAATACTCCCAGATACCGATTTTCAATCGAATATGCACAAATAACAAAATTCGACCTATGTTGGGGCCACCAATTTGAATTTTGGAATGTTGACTAACATTTTTTCCTAGAAATCGATGTTAAATTGATTCTGTACAAAGGACAAAATTCGGCCGCCATGTTGGCGCTGCCATTTTGAATTTTTAAATGTTGATTAAAAATACAGATACTGATTTTTAGTCAAATCGGATCACAAATAACAATAATTTGAATTTTATTATTTACAAAAGCGTCAGATTGTATTGTCACGCGAACTGTATACGCAGGCTAAATTTGAAATTAATTGATAAAGTGTAAGTGGCGAAAAATCCATTTTAAAATTTTAACCAGGCAAACATACTTATACAAACAATTGATACATGGGAAAAAAAGATATTTTTTTATTTGAAAAAAGTTTAGAAAAAATTTTAACATTCAAGAAGTAAATAATATGCAGTAGTTTTAGGGATATTTTGGAGGAAAGTCTACCCCCGTCTTCAGCAAGATAAAATATTAAGGGAATTAAAGTCTTATTTTTAAGAACTAAAGTATCATTTTTAAAAAATAACATTTCACTGCTTTTAATATTCTGTTTTCTAGCTGCTGGAGACGGGAGTAAACTTTCCCCCGAATTGTCAGAAAAACTAGATATTTTTCAGTCTGGTTCCTTGGATACCTTCTTCTTAAATCATGAATCTGTTACTACAATTTTGTAATTATAATATATATTAACCCAACTCAGTTTTGGCAGGTCTTTTGACTGCAACTCTTTTAATTTTCTCACACTGAACTCTAAAGAAGTGTTTAAAAGACTGTTTATAAGTTTTAACATATTAAAACATGTATATTCCATACCGGCTGTAGTAGTTGTTCGTCTATAATAAAGAGATATCCCATGGAGTAAATTTCTTATTTAAATATGTCGCTTTGTTATTTTTTAAACAATAACTAGCTTCCCAAGGGTAATAAATGAGAAACTCTATAAAAAGTTTCTAGAAGAATATTCGAGATATAGTTGTCCCCATTTTTTAAAATTTATTTTATACCTTTAGTTTCATTCTTTATAAAAATTTTTAACAAAAAGTCAACTGTATGTGCAAATAAATTTACCCAGTTGTAAAATTAGAAATTCAAAATATAATAATAAATTTTAAATATACAAATTTACTTAGTTTTTTAACCATCTTCGAATGTCCAGTAAAGAAAACACCCTTAAAAAGGTAGACATAACCACAGTTGAAACATTACGTTTTTAATCACGCATCTATGATTTTAAATAATATCAATAGTTTACAGTTATATTCCAGCTCTTAGGAGTACCTGTTAAATTAGTGAATCTAAAATGGGCTAAAACATAGCCTTGGTTATAAATTCCTCCACCCAATTAAAATCAAATCATCAATAATAATCGACATGATGCACGAATGGGAATTATTGATCCAAATCCATCCAATTATTTTTGATATTTAGATATTTATGGGTAAATTATATAAAGTTTATCTATTTTCTCAGCAATAAATTCGTTTCGCTTTTAATCTGTCAGTGATATTCGTATTGTTTATGTTTAACAAGCGTTTTAAGATTTACAATACAACTGTTATATACGTTATATACACGTTTTAGATTATCAATTTGATCAAATTTATAAGTGAACCAAATATTATTAAATTACCATTGCATCACTGTATTAATACAAATTTAGTGCGACAAATTACTGGAAATGCCGTTTTATTTAAGTATTTGCAAAAAAATGTAGATATACCTAACAGAAATTTTAATATTTTCAAAGGCCGATTACACAGGCCCACAGTCATTTCGGTGACAACGATTTTTCAACGGATCCTGGGTAACTTTTGGGTGCAAAATCGAAAATAGCCATCATATTTCGCCTATCAGATCTAGTTTTAGAAATAGGCTATATTTATCGTTTAATTTTTTAACTTATGTACTTTTCACGTTATTATTATTTCTTGTTAGTTTGCTAGTTAAGAAAAAATTTTTAAAAAAATAGAGAGTTAAGTATTTATTTTATACATTCATTACTTATCACTTAAAAATTTTCTTTTATACCACTTTCTAGCATGGAGTTTATTTGGACAGTCTCGCTGAAGACCCCAACAGTAGTTGGTCATTATGTAGCTATTCCATCGCCCTTGATATCGATCTTCTATAGTTTTAGTCTCTTGATGGAATCTTTCTCCCTGTTCTTCACTACAGTCACCCAGGTTTTCTGGAAAGCAATCTAGGGGGTTGTTGAGGCAGTTAACTTTTATGCTCATGTTACAACCGAGAACATTAAAGTTTGACAGCTAGTTTCCACTAACTGCATGTAATTCTTTGCCTTATGATTTCCAAGAAAATTTTGTACCACTTGAAAAATGAACACCAAGCGTTAGGTTCGATCTCGTTCATTGTAAACTGGAGATCTTTTGATAAACTGTCTTATTTGAGGTCTCTCAAATATGCCGGCTTTTAGTTTTTCCGTTCTAATCCTAGGAAATTTACGTGGCAACTAAAACAAACTTCATCTCGATTTATTTCACAAATTGCTCCATAAAACCTAATTTAATATGCAAGAATGGAAGTAAGATTTTTTCACTCACATTCAAAGGTTCGTTGATTACGTTTTGTTTACCTTGAATCATAATATTTCTTAAAAGCCAATTTCTGCTAACCCAGTGCTGATTATTAGCTCTGCTGTCCCCAAAAACATAAAGAACAAGTATATTTTGTATAACCACTTTGCTGATCAAGGAGGAAGTTAACCATTTTTAGATCAACACAAATTGTCCACTGATGTTCCTCTCTCATGGCGGTGGAATGACCAATGGGAATTGAGCCCTATTTGTAACCGTTGCGTAAAGGGACACATTTTAAACTACGTTTTGAAGTGTCAATAAGAAGGCGTCATCCATTCCTCTAGTGTTTTCAGGTTATTTTCCCGAGAAAAAATGTGCAGCGAATCCTTATCTCTTTTACAATAAAATGTAATATTGGTTCCTGGATAAAGTATTTTTTTTTCCTATAATCTGGATGCCAGTAATTCAGCAGACTCCTTTGAGATGTTAAGGTCTCTTATGAGATCGTTCAGTTCTTACTCATTAAAACGTTAAGGAATTGTTAAGTCTGCTTCAAAGTCTCTGTCGAGTCCTGAATGAGTTCGTTTAACTTATTGAATGTTGATGTTTCTGTATCATCTTCCGGCATCGCAGGAAGACTGCTGAAGGATAGAATGGGCATTTCTTCAGAATGCAGCACACGTTTTATTGCTGAATCTAGATGTTTATATGTCCATTTGTGTCTATTGTTCCGATTAATACCTTGGATATTTATGAGACAAAAACAGCAATCATTGTGATCGTTTCGTGGCTCCCTCCAAATCTTTGGCACAGTTACTTTCCCATGGTCCACTGTCGCAAATGTTCAACACATGTTTTACATCCGAAATATGAAGCCCAAGATTAATCCTGGTCTCCCAAATGAACGCCAATGTATGCCAAATAAACCTTTTTTACAAAGTCAGAAATAGGCTTTTTACTTTATTTCAAATTGTATTCGATATACATAATAAAAAACGTTTGGATGATTTACACAGTTACGTCTGGTCGTGGACGCTATGGTTATAAGTCAGTGTTTTAATACTAAAGAACGCCAAAAATCTATATACAAAATAATAGCATTACTCACGAAAGATCAATAACAAACTCGGCCGGGTAAGCCAGAGGTAGACAAAAGGTAATATGGGGTTAGGATTAATAAGTGGCATTAAGTAGGTATAAGAAGGTCGCTCGAATTCTGGGTAATTCCAGGTAAATCTGGCTAATTGCATTACATTGGACATACCTAAAGTATGTGAGTCCAAAAGATATATTTATTTCTTTTATCAGAACTAGAATTGATTAGCCTGTGCCTCAAAAACTAGAGCTGATAGACGAGATCTGATGGCATTTTTGAAATCAGCACATTATTTCAAAATCCGTTCTTTGTTTTCCGGCACCAAACAAAAAAATTTCATTTTTTTGGTCTGTGTTATACTTTAAATAGACAGTTCACCATTCATCGCTCACGTTGCCATTTAATCGTAAGCACACACGTCCCAATTTTTAGCGTGGTGTTACCAGCAGCGTGATTATAATTGTTTAAAAGTACAACGCAAAATTATACTTTAAAGAGACGAAAGTTGAAATCCACTTAAGGGATCTTTTATTTTCCATTTGCTGGATCGGAGTCTAATAATTATATTTTTGTTATTGCTTTTACGTTTGGCAAAATCCCGAGGGTCAGAAGCCTAAGTATCGTTATGTTGTGCCGTGGTTGATAATTCCATGCCCTAAAGACATATTCACGCACTGAGAATTCTTCCAACGATATCAACTATACAAACATAATTTTATATCAATAACAGAAAAACTCAAACAAAAAAAAGTTATTGGACACGCTTCTAATATGCTAGTTAGTTCTCAGAAACCCAAAATCAAATTAAACATTACACAATTACAAAGAGAGATTTACGGATGAATGGGTTCATTTAGGTGTAAATTCGGATACTCTAAAAATTCTCAGACAAATTCAAAGGAGAAAACCCTTAACTAAGCTGACAAAATACGATTTTTCACTTTGTGTACTATATCTCCAAAAGTATGCAAAAAATCGCCAAAGTTGTGGATTACTTTTCTTTTCTTTAATGTTTATAAAAATAATGATTTTCCAGCGTTTCTTTCATAAGTTCGATCAAGTTTGAACCGCTATAATATCTCCAAAACTATTTATTGCAACGAGTTCTGCGAACAGCCATTTTGGTTGCTAAATAAAAAAAAGGAATGTGCTGTGCAACTTTGTCAAGCTTTTGCATAGTTTTGGAGATATAGTCAGAAATTGAAGAATCGTATTTTTTTATTTTATTTAGCAGTCCTCACTTTGTTCCCGCATTTTGAGATTCTCTCAGTTTACATCAAAATGAATCAATTAATCCTTAGACCTTTCCATTTCTAACTGCGTAATGTTTCACGTCTTTAAGCACTGGCCTGTAATCAGTTGGTAAGAAATTAAACATAAGTTTAAAAACGACCTGCCACCCCGTACAGTGTTTTAGAATTAGTAAAATTTGGCCAAAATGAAAAAATAATGCAATCTGTTTAAAAATCTGTATGTAGGGGCTCCTATGCTTTCTGATAATGAATCTGAGAGATTTTAAAATTTCAAAATGGCGAGCAGAAAACTGCCGGAGTTTTTGTAGAATTTCTTCAAAAATGTATACAACAGTTTTTTACGAACAAAATTTCTGATATCAGATTTTAAAAATTGGAAAGGAAAGACCCAGAACGGCCGATATTCTTGTTGAAAATAAGTTTATTGACATTACAAAGAGTATAACATGATTAAGTAATACTCAATACTTCTTACCGATATATTTTCATATCAAAGCAGGTACTCAATGAGTTTTGTAATCACAAAGTTAGAAATCTCTAATGCAGGTTTTCGTACCTCAAAATCGGGGTTATGATATTGATCATGGATAGCTTGTGAGAAAGCATATTACCTCATTTGCCAATCAGCTGTCTAATTCGAAGCCTCAAGGGTTATAATTGTTTTTATAGACGGCGTATTAAAATTTAAAAGAGCAGACATTTTCAAGTTCTAAGAAAGTCTATTTTGGTGCATAAGAAATGTACATGGGCATATTTTTCTGAGTCGAGAAATAATGATGCTAATATGTTAGTTTCCGAAAATCAAAATGATCTTGGAAATTCTCGAAACTACTTTCAAGAGAGGGACATATCGTATTCGATCAAGGCTGCAAGAATTCCTTTCCTCGAAATGTCAAAACATCTAGGAGCAAAATCCCAACTAATAACTGCTGAGCAAATCATTCTTGGCTTATAATAAAATGTCGATGGATAATTGAATTCAGAAAAGGATCAAAATTGGTTTTTAAAATATTTAGAGACCAAAGTCCTAATACCAACATATACTGGATATTATTTTAGAATAGGATGCGCATTAATAAAGAGATATCATCAATTAATTTTTATGGAAGGAGCAACAGAGAACTTGGTCCAAGGAATGCTATTAAAATCTCAGGAAGGGTATATAGTTCATGATAGACGTGAAATAGAAAGATTATTAAGAGGACATGAGGTTTGGGAGACTCTAAACGAAGATCAAATCGATCTTCCAATTTTTCCAAGAATTTCAGCATAAGACTTTTGAAGTTTTTCAATTACGTCTACCAACGTCATATATTCAAGACAATAATGAAGGAGAGGGAAATAATGCTTTTGAATATGATACGAGATTAAATGAAGGAAATTTTTTACGTGTAAGGATGAAATCTGGTCACATAAATTCTGTAAAATATCAGTTATCCACTAATTATGACACAGAAAGGAACTTAATCCTGGGGTATTACTATTTATGTCGATCTGATGCTAGAGTGGTTGGAATGGGCTGTTACTTTGCTAGTATAGTGTGGTTTTTGAGCTACGTCCGCCATCACTCAGCTATCTGTTTTCCAAAATAAATGTTTTACATTATATTTTTTAGTAAGATATAGGTATAGATTATCGTAATTATTATTGCGGTGCATCCAAATATGAAGTTTCCACATCGAGTAACAATTTTCGATACATATTTTGCAATACTATAGTTTTTTTTTACTGTTTAGTGCGATATAGAGATAGTTTTGATTCATCCGGAAGTACACATTAATTATAATTTGAATAATATATTATATAAAAATACACATTTTTCACTTAAACTGTTCTAAAAGTATATCAAACTTGTCTTAAGTTGTAGAAAATACCTTTTAATGCATATGAAATATAGTTACACAAAACACCCTAGTATCTCGAAAACTAGCCATAGGATAAACTTAAGCCCATGGACACTTTTGATCAAAACATACTATGTAAAGTACCGAAATTGCATTAAATTTAACCGGTAACAAGAATCTTGTCCGATACAAGGATGAACCGATTTTTAAATGCATCCATTGTGACGGATCAAAATGGTGGAATAAAGAAATGATTACACATCAGTGAAAAAAATCTAGTTATTCGAATTGATTTGAAATTTAGCATATTAATCAACTGTGACATTTACCTGGGTGGAAAGTGATGAATTTCCACCCAGGTAAATGTCACTTTTACTTTAAACTACTTCCTTTAAACTTTTAAAATGTCAGAAATGTCAACGTTACATACGTGGTTGTAAAAGAATATTATTTTTAACTTTTTGATGCAATAGTTTATAAGCCAAAGCATGTTTTAAAAAATATTTTTTAGGTTTATTATATTTATATCTATAATCATGTATATCGTCGTATTTTCTTTACGCCACTATTTGAAGGACCTACCTAATAGCCCAACTCCCATCTATTACTATAACTATTAGTTAAACTGGCAGATATTTTGTAAACGTTCACCTGCCGATAGATTATAGCCAATTTTATCTTCAGGCCTATCACAATAATTTGCGATTGACGGAATGTTACTACAGCGGTTTTGTTTATTACACCCTGGTTCAAATCATTATTAGCTCAACACCTTTTTTGAAGGCATTATCATATTAATAGGTGTTAAGTAGATATAATGATGCTCTTAATGGTTGTTATGGCTTCAGCAGGTTTAAGATTATATCCTAAAAGGTAGTAGTTGCATGCCTTATCGGAATTGTAACTAATTTTCATTAACGATTTTACGACTTTTTTATACGTTTATGCTTCCAGTCAATTAAATTAATTCATGGTCTCCACATTTTTAGATAAAATAATTGAATAAACATTTTTAGTTTGGTCATCGAATATTTTTCTGTAAAAACCTTTCTTATATCAGGGTGAAAATGATATCGTTCTCCTCCATACGGCTTAGTTAGCTTTTGAAATATTTACTTTAAATTTGGCTCATTTGCTTGATCAGTAAAACATTTGAATTTCGTTTAAAATAAAAGGGCTAGCAAATTAAAAATTTTCAATAGAACACGCAGAGACGTAGACAGAAAATTCATTGTGAGGGGACCAGTTAGGGGCACATATAGTTCTAGAGGGGCCTATATACAGGGTCTGTCATTAGTGGAGGGAGCATACTTTCCTATTAAAGATTTTTTTTACATTAATGATGGATCCTGTAACAAATAATACCTATGTGCCAGTAAAAAAATTAAAACGAATTTTCTACATGTATTTTAGTTTTTGAATTAATTAACAAATTTTATACAGAAGTAACTTAATTAAACAGATCTGAAGAGACATGTTTTTTTCACTTTTATTTAATGTACAGTTATGGAAGTATTACTAAAATTAATAAAAAATAAACAATTCATAAAATTAAATTTATTCTTTTCTTATTTTCCGCGAAAATATCTATTACTCTTTGAAGATCTATGTTTTTTATCAATGACTTCTCAATTGATAAAATAGCCAAGTTTGATAGTCTGTCATTTCCAATTCTATTTCTCAAAAATAATTTTATTATTCTTAAACAAGAGAAAGTTCGCTCACATGAAGCACTAGAGACCGGGATTATTACAGCGATTATTGCTGTTTATATTTTATTTGTTTTAATTAGGGAAGTCAGCTTATATTTGGGATTCTTACTAGTAGAGATATTTTGTGTTGTTGTGGTTTGAGTATTTTATTTCGTTAAACATATTGTGCTTGTATGAGCGTATTGTATAATATATTTAGACAGGCTAATGGTGAGGCAAATCTTGGCCCTTCCTTGTCTACGTCCCTGAGAACACGCCATCTTTTATTGGAGTTTTCAGAATCTACGGATAATTAGTTTCAAATTCGATATACCATGCTGTCAGAGCTGTGATAAGTACTCAGCCAAAGTATTTAAATTAACCAGTAACATTTTTAGATAAAATAATTGAATAAACGTTTTTAGTTTGGTCATCAAATATTTTTCTGTAAAAACCTTTCTTATATAAATGATGTCGTTCTCTACCATAGGGCTTAGTAAGCTTTTGAAATATTTACTTTTAATTTGGCTCATAACTTGATCAGTAAAACATTTGAATTTCTCTTCTCGAGTTTTCAGAATCTACGGACAATTAGTCTCAACTTCGATATACCGTGCTAACAGAGCTGTGACAAATACTCAACCAAAGTATTTAAATTAACCAGTAATTGATTTTAAAAATCTAATTTATTAGTATAAGCATTAAGTACCAGTATTATGCAAAACTACTTAAAACATTCAATAGTTAAAAATGAAAATTTAAGTATAAGTATTAACTACATGCTCTATTTAGTACATTTACAAAGTACTTAAAATATATCTATAATACTTAGGTACTTACAGTACGTCTAAATACTTAGGTATTTAACCAAGTACTGACCATCACCGTAATGTTTTAGTTTTAGCAAAAACAATCAGTTTAAAGAAAATTATATAAATAATTTAATTGGAAATGAAAAAATCCGCATTATGTTAGATAAAATTAAGCAATATGTAATTAAAATAAAGATTCGGGTTTAAAACTTTCTTCTGTAAATACCTAATTATGCCTTATCTGCATTTTTAAAGCTGTAATAGCAAAAACATATTGTTCTACTGTTAAATTACAGCGTGGACTATAATCAAGAACTTGTACGAGTAGGATCTACGCGTGACAAACAACTGACCTATATGCATTATATTGTAGTCCATCAAAACAACTTTACTACCATTGCTATAATGTCTTTATCCAGAGATTAAATAAACATTTTTAATGTTTAATATTGCCAAATTTGATTACTTCATGATACACATTTATGACAGCGATCTTTATATAATTTACCAGAACCGTCTTGTTACTCGAGACAATAAATGACAAACATATTTTATGTTTTAATATTTATTTAAGACTATATTTCGAATTATCAGAACCTGCATTTTAATTTACCATATAGAATTATTCCCTATACTTTGAAAAACCACTAACCTCTTATTTTAAAGAGAGAAAAGAAGGTAAAGAATTTAAAAAAACTATATATACTGGGTGTTACGTTAAAAAAAAGTACGAAGTTCAATTTAACAATACATTTTCATTTTTACCCTTTGCCTCTGCCTCTGTATACTTATTAGATTACCTATATTGGCTACATTAATAATATAAAATTTACGAATTTTAACTAATATATATTTCGCTTTATATTTGATAAAATATATAAATTAAATTAAGTATTTAAAATAATTTTTTAAGTATCTAAGTCTTTGTCTAGTACCTAATATCGAAAAAGACTTAAAATTAAAAGTACTAAAGTATTAAAAATACTTAAGTACTTTTACCAAGTAGATTAAGATTTTACAGTAAATTTTTTAAGCAATGATTTTAAGTACCAGTACAAGTACTTTTCTAAAAAATACTGAATAATTTATTATAAGTAACGCTAATTCAAAAGTATTTAAGTAAAATACTTACAGTATCAAAAGTACTGTTTTTATTACCTCAGCTCTGCACGCTATATATCAATTATTATCAACCGTTTTTAAGGAAACGGCAACTAAAAATCTACAATTAACATTACGCAAATAGATACCGAGCCTAACTTTGTTTTACGGTAATACTTTATCGGTAGAATTAAAAGAGGGCTACAGTATACGTCAAATTTTTCCTACTCTGAAGCCTAGTATTTTATTTTATTTTTCAATCAATCTGGAAAATATGGTAAAACGAGGATTTTCCTCTTCTATCTTATTTTCCGAAATATTCAATAGTCTTTTGTTTAATGTATTATAAGCCAAGTGCCCTATATTTTCTTGTTATCCATTCAAAGCCAAGGATAAAATTTCTATATTTTCCTTTTTAGTCGAAATTTTAAAGATTTTTGATCTAAGTTAAATCAATCTAGGGGTTAAATATACTAATGTTTCAAGGTTTTAAAAATTAATAATAAATTATATTCAGAGTTATGTATGGAATGTATAAAACTTTTCCCGAACAATATACGATAGTTCGTTTATAATCAATATATAAAACTAAATGTCGGCCTTATGAAAACTGTATTTTTAGAAGAAATTGTAGTGTTTTGATGTCATTTTTAAAAAAATTGTGTAGGCCAGTATTTTCAAACTTTTGTGACCACGGGCCCCTTTTGATTTTAGAATTGTGTTGTGGACCCCCAGCCACGGTCTTTAATGGTATTATTTATAAACAAAGAGAGTTGTACAACTCTAACAAATATATACGTACTTGTTGGGCAGATTTTATATTTTACCAATCAAACGTAATGCGCTAATTGCAGTGACACGTGACTTTCTATTCGGTTTTTGATTTTCCCACTTAGTGGTAAAGTAGTTCGCGGACCCCTAAGGGATTGCTCATGTACCCCCAAGGGGATATAGACAATAAAAAAGTGAGTTAGAAAAATTATATTTTCGTTGTAAAATCTTTTAAATATTTTTGTGAAAAATTAAATGAAATTAGAATTTTTTACACTTATAACAATAAAAAATTTAGAGCAAACTCTAACGCTGTTTGTAATAACATTCGTTTCTCGCTCTGCTAACCTGATTTTTTGGAAAACACGAACAACTATTAAAAATTGTCCCTTGTGGCCAGTCCCAAGTGCTCAACCTAAACATGTTTCGGACCTTTGGAATTTCTTTGAATCTGCCAGATCTATTCACGTAGGGTTAGAAATTATTACAAAGGAGGTCCTTAACCTTGTTCCTTAGCGGGACTACAGAGTCAACAATGTCTTACCGCCCTAGCATCGCATCTGCACAAGTGTTGGTGTAGCAGAATTTCCTCCTCTTTACGATATGCAGTGCATGTCGCGTATTCCCTTATACCTAACAGGGCCAGGTGCCTCTTCAATTTTGGCTTTGTCAGGTCCTCTCACGAAATATTTAGTCCGCCTTTCTTTGTTATGACTTTCCAACATCCCACCTAAGGTCTGATAGGCCCAGTCGTTGAAAGGCGTCTTAATTTACTGTCTTTTTATTTTTAGAATTGGTTCTGGTCCTATAGATTCTATTTCACAGTGATTAGGGTCCCGAACTAGATTTACTCTTTTGGTCCATGTTAGTATTTCCAGTGCATCGCTAAGGTCCTGAAATAAATGCTGGTCCTAGATGAATTCAGTGTCTTTAATGCTGCTTGGGTATCTTCTTTCCTTAAAAGTCATTATTTTCGATTATATTTTGATGTTAAAAACCATTATATGGCATTTCGGGAAAATATATAAAAATTGAAAAGGTTAACTTACTTTTACTAGAGTTTGAACCCAAAAACTCAATTATCTGGGGTAGCCCAGGCGCACCAACTAACAAAAATGTTGTTTAATTTTATGATATTAAGTTTCCTTAATTTTAACATATTTGTCTGTAATGTGATTAATATATTTTATAAAATAAATATAAACAAGTCACAATAAAGACTAGTCATGGTCTAATAAAAACGATTGCGATTGTTAATCTAAAAATTTTTGCAATCAAATTTGCTGTTGCATAATTTTGCACTGTTATATATACCCACACGCTCAAAGTGTTGAAGTTTAGTTGTTTAGTTATTTTAGCCCCCATTCATCTTAAACCTGTTAAAGTAGTTAATTTTTATCAGTTTTCCATCTAATAATGCAATTATGAATTTTAGATTGGAAAATGGGAAAACTTAACCATCAGTCGACTCATCAAAATGAACCGAGAATAAACGTATTTCATATAATTTAGACAATATGGTCTCGGAAGCTTCTTGAATATGAAAATAACAATTTTTATCAACAATTTTGTCAAAGTTTTTTTTTGATTTTAGATTTTTTTTATTTTATACTTTTTAAAATCCATGTATTTTTTTAGAGGTTCGAGTGTAAAAAAAGGCTTCACGAACCTCTTTCGAAAAGTGTATGGATTTTTATGGTTGGTAGCGCTTGAAATAAAAAGCATAGTACTTCACGCACTGGTATTTTAAAAACCTGACTTCATGTACAATGATCAACATTAAATACGTATTTAAAACGTCGGAGTAGAAAAAATATTTTATTTTCTCCTACACAAACTTTTGATAAAAATGACATATTTGGACAAATGGAAAATAAAAAGTTTTTCATTTTGACATCTATATTTCCAACACTCATCTTCAAACCGAAATAAATAACGAAATAAAAAAATAAAGACAAAATTTAAGTTGGAGTAAGAAAAGAAAAAGAAAAGCGACAAAAACGGTTGTGAAAAATGCTGAGTGCTACCATGAAATATCTGAATTGTTTATTGCGGAGAGATATTCTTCCAAAGGAGAAAGTCTTGTGAAAAAAAAAACAAACCGAGCTTACGATAATGACGAAAATGAAGCTCAAACTGTGAGGTTCATACAAACAACTGTCAACAAACTAACAACTGATGAGCATTGATCTGTATCAATGCTGAGACCCATACATGTGTCGAGGTTGAATAACAGACTGTTACTGAACTACAATACCATACCATAGTGTTAGAATATGCTGGAAAGGATCAAACTAAATTAATTAACCAGGAACAAGACATACAAAAGAGCTAGTAATTTTTGACAAAGCCTTTCAATAAAATCCAATTCGACATATTTTTAGAAGGTATTACAACGTTATTGTAATTCTAATATAATATATTTGCGGAAGTCGGGCAGAAAAAAAAACATGGATAAGTTTTAACATCTTTTTACAAAAATTTCATTGTAAGTGTTTTTAGCGTTCTGTAACAACTCATGAAGTAACCAAAATTCATATTGTAAGTATTGAACCATTTAAAATAAAATAAATAAAAAAAAATAAAGATGTACCTAATTGGTTATTTTCAATTGCTTTTGCGGCGATAAGGGCAAAAATTGGAAACCAATACCAATTAGAATAATTCCGAGCATAAAAATTGTTGAACAAACGTGGTCTAAGCTACCGAGATAATAGGAAAAATGAAGCAGTTAGTACTCCGTTAATTAAAAATATTGACCATCGAAATTTTTTGGAAATTATGCTCCTTATTTCAATCTTTAAACCTTTCTTGCAAAAAATCATTGAGGAAGGTGCTAAAAAAGTCAAGAGAATCTCGAAAAGTTTAGCAGGGATAATTTAGTTACCTTTTTGTTAAAGTCGATTGTTAATCTTATAATTATAACTAGATCGAAGCTCATTAAAAAAAAGTTGCTATCGAAATAAAAAATACAAATATATAGTCTATTCAAATTGACACCACCCAAGATATAAATGATGTTGACCAATGCAGGTCGCTCTTTTTTTGTATCTCAAAAAATCTGCTTATTTGAATATTTAGATAAATTGATATTAAACAAAGAAATATCTAATCTTTTGCTCGGCAATAACTGACAATTGAAAAAAACTTGTCTCCTACATTGCAAAGAACAAAACTCATGTGGTTTCATCTTCTTTTGTTTTCCCCTTTTTGCTATGCCGGCTCAACAAAACATGTATTATTTATTCAAGTATAAACGAGATTCACGTTTACAAATCACTTATTAATTAAATCACGTCAACGATTAGTTAGTATTATTTATGCCAGTACGTACGAGATTCATTTACCAATCTACTTTCATCAAATTAAAAAAGTTCATATCCCGTAAACTATCCATTTAACGAAGATGAAACCAAATGAGCTCTTTTCTTTGTGATGTAGCAAACAATTTTTATATACAGTTAATTTTTTGTTTAATATCGATTTATTCAAATGTACCGAGAAGTGAATTTTTGACATAATTATTTATTCGTCATTTTAAAGTGATTTGTAAAGGAACGGTGGGGTTCCTAGAAAATTGGCTTTACGCCTAGACATTATCTCAATGACTTTACATATAAAGGCAATGGTTATGTAAAAGGTAATAAGGTTTTTGAGCAAGTGATAGGTCTTATCAACTGTACTTCTTCTTTGACCATCTTTGTAGAACTATGTACATTACATGACACGACCTTATTGCAGAAGTGCTAGTAAGAGCACAGCAACTTCTTGATGGGTTTTTGAAGTATGACACAATAATTACAGCAATGTTCAGAAAAAATGTTATGCTTACAACGCCCCTTTCGAAGTATATTCAAACAACAGCAATGTGTTTTTTACAAGCTTATAACATGGTAGAGGAAACTTTAAGTTTTGTGAAGGATTTTTCCCGACTCTTTGACAAAGTTACTGAAGAAACCGTAGAATGTATAAGAATTATTAACGGAAAGTTCTTGAACGACGATATACCTTTGGAAATTTGTAGAGAAATGATTTCAATGTAATTTACTATGGACAAATTTTGAGTTTAGAAAACACAAATAATTATACAATTCAATGTTTTCACCCCTTCACTTCCTCAGATCTTAAAAATCTGCCAAAAACCATAATTCGAACCATGTGTGAAAAACTGTCCAAATTTTATATCCACGCATTACAAGACATTCTTTATTATCCGGGAGCTCGTGAAAAAATACTGCAAAAGTTTTATAATGGCTCATATTTCAATATGACATAGTATTGAGGGTGTACATTAGTCAGCACCCAGTGTCAAGGACAGGTAGTGATTCCATTACTAAAACTGTTGGGTTTGTTTCCTAATCGAGCATTGAGATCTCCAAATTTTGGTTTTTTCCTCCCAAGCGCAGAACAATCATGTGGCGTATATCATCTGACAATGTCACCTGTCAACCTTCATTTGTCAAAATTGTCATTTTTGGGTAGGATCTAATGCAATATGGTGTCATAAGCATATTAAAGAAAGAGAGATACAGATTTTTGTCATTAGGGCCTTAACGCAGGTCATATTTTACTAGCGATAGGTCTTAATGCACTCTAGCAATCTGTGAAAAAATATTTGCGAAAATATATAATATGGAACCGGAAGAAGAAAAAAACCAAAATTCGGAGACATCAATGTTGGATTAAAAAACAAACCTAATAGTTTATAGCCACTACAAAGCGCGCCGCCGCTGGGTGTACCACTACCTGATCTTGCGAGTGGATGCTGACTCAAGTACACCCTTAATACTACATCATATTGAAGTATGAGCCATTACAAAACTCTTGCTGTTTTTTGTCACGAGCTCTCGGCCTATATACGGAACTTTTTGATTTTAACTCGAAGTGGGATGAAATGTCAACTTCACTGCCGAGAGAGTATGTGAATGAAGAAGAATACGATAAAGATAGCGATGACGAAATTGGGTGCGTTGATGACAACCAAACAAACTAGATCTTCTGCAAAAGTGTATTATCTGTTGCAATTATGTTCTTTCTAAATATAATTTATATGCTGAAGCGTATCCTAATTTAGAGAAGGCTTATCCATATTTTTTACCGCTATCAATTTCTCAAATTGTGAAAGGTCATTTTCCATATTGAAATTTATTTTCAATCGACTAATATGCTCCATGACCACCAGCTTGGTACAGGTAGCAAAAATTAAAGAATCACTCACAGTTCTTTTGAAAAATGGATTTCGGTGATTTTTTCAGATCTCTATATCCTGATCAAAAGTTCTCATTGTCACAATCTAATCCTATGACTAGTTTTTAAGGTATAGGGTGTTAAACTTTGTCTAAATTCTATATAAAACATGGTGAAAACAGGATGACACCAAATTTGTTTTTTTTATATTTAACGTACAGTATTTCCTAAAATAGGAAAATATTATATATTATAAGAACCTATATCCACAAATGCTTTATTTCGAGTGTTATATCATAAAGTTATTTACTCTAAATCTTAAAAATAAAGCATTTTCGCGCTAACATTCATATAAAACTTTTTCTAATTGCCCTAAATTTACTAAATCTAATTTTTATGAAATTATTATATTTTAAATATGGTAAAAAAGCCATTTTCTATACATGACTCTCAGTAAATCGATCGCAGATTTTAAGCGGCATTGATCGTTCTTCTTGTTTGTTCGTCTTGTTTGTTGGGGTGATGATATGGTCAAACAGCTGTTACAGAAAATGGCGTTTATGTAATAAAACTCATTTCTTAGTTTTATTAATAAATATGGCATAAATGATAGTTTTACTGACAAACCTGGTGCTAACCTAATTGGACAGATCCACCTAACAGTATATATTTTGTTAAAAAAATCTTGCTTTAATATATTATGTAGATATATTTTCTACATCACCTCAAAAAAAAAACATAACCAAGGCTAATTGAAATGCAGTCCGATTTGTAAAACAGAGCTACATTCAAAATTATGTTTTAGTTAAAAAAAACTAAAGAAAAATCATCACTCGAACCGGGATTAGAACACACATTCTTTGCAATGCAACTGGAGCACCCTACCACTGAGCCATCAAGCTCCACACCGAAAATCTGCGAAATAATCGGCGAACTAATAGGAAGAACGCAGTGCAGCTTCAAATTTGCATTCGGTACACCGAGACTCTAGTTTTTTTTTGTATTAGGTTAGGTTAGGTTAGGTTAGGTTCTTTCTGGGTGTAAACAATAATCATAATAATAATAAATCTTTCTATTATATTCGTAGAACCAAAAGTACAAATAAAAAAATTTTGGAATCCTTTGCGCAATCGAGAACATGCAATTCTGTATCACTCAAAAATATTTTAGAATCAGCATTTGCCAACAAGTCTTCTCTTTTAAATCCAAAAAGTAATTTCTGCTTGAAATAAAATTATAATAAAAATAATAAAATGTGCGCGAGCCATATGAAACATTGAATTTAAGTCAGCATTAAATTTTGTTAGCAAACTAAATGACATTTGAATTGTAAAATGACATATAGAATTGAGTATCATCGGCCTACTGGTGCACTGAGCAGGATTGTATAGAATTCTTAAAGTCAAAAGAATATACAGAAAAAAGCAGTGGTCCTAAAATACTACCTTGTGACACACCATGCATTAAAGTATGCTGATCAAGGGTATCAAAAGCTTTACTAACATATCTAAGTCTAACAGCGGTCAAAACGCATCATAGCTCGAAATATATCGATAGAAACTGACTGAAAGGTAAAATTTGATTGGTACTTAAATATGTGCTATTTTGTTCTGAAACTATTTTTTCTAAAACCTTCGAAATTGCAGGAAGAATGCTTACTGTCTAAAACGAACAAGTTTTGTTCGATTAATACACTTTTGTATCGGGAGAGTATTAGTATGTTTCCTTGATATGAACAACGTAATGTTTGTGGCTGGTATACCTATGTATCGGATAACATAGGATTCAGCTACTGTAGATAGACCATATGTTATAATGATAATGATAACAGGCTCGATCATTTGGATAGGCCACGTTTAGTCAGCTTAACCTAATTATTTTAAAATATCTGTTACAAAAAATCTAGTGCAATTATGCAGTAATACTGATACGTTTTCTTAAGAGTAACGAGTTAGATCGAAATATATCAGCCAAGACAAGGCAAGTGATAAAAACACAATTCTATCCGGTTAAAAGCAATTCTTAATACGGAGGCAATCGATCAAGTTAAAAGCCACGTTTAGTATTAAATGGTGGATTGCAATTATAAATCATAATCAGTTAAAATTACACCAAGGATGCCCTAATCTATTCAACTATATAAATGCAAATAAGAGCACTGAACAATATCGTTCAAGATTCCATGAATTGCAGAATGCAAAGTCCGACTGTTGGCGTCTTATGGTTTGATTTATTCATATTGGAACTAACGTCGATGTGACAGTCATTCAATTATTAGATCAATACTCACATAATGGATAATGTAGCTGTTGACGGACTTAAATCAGTTTATTTTTTTTAAATCATCAAAATTGAAAATCTTATCCAATGCAATATGAATACTATCTTATTAAATTAAGGAGCTTTTCTACATCGTGTTTTCTGTATTCAGTATTTTAAAGTCCCAATGTAATAAATTAGCGTGGTGATTTAAGTGTGCTACATATGGGAATGTTTTTTATTAACTGCACAATCAAAATAAAAATATTGCGAAAAGTTGGTGCGTCTTCAATAATCATATAAAGTGTACTTAGAGTGGTTGCAAGTCAAACAGCATACAGGGTAGGTCAAAAAATATTAAAATCATGCAAGAGTAAAGTACCCTTATTTCGAAAGATTTAGCAAAATGTTATAAAGAAAAGTTATTTAGCATCAAAAGTTATGTCTGGATACCAAAACATAGCCTCCTGACAAAAATTTTTTTTTTTTGGAAAAAATCAAAAAAGTTTTTGAAGAATTGATTTTTTTGATAATTATCATAAACACTTTTATAGTTTAATCAAAATCAGATCAGATCAGATTTGCATAACTCCGTTCAAATTTAAATGTACTTGTGAAATTAACTGTAACTAAATATTAAACACAACTTGCAAAATTGGCCAATATTCTTTTTAACAAAATGAAGAATTTGTGAAGAAAATATGCACATTAAAAAACTTTCATTTGAAGTGCAAGATTTTCATTTCAAAAATTTATTAAAGAACTGTACACATAATTGACAAACTGGAAATCCCTGAAAAAACAAATGAGGGTTAAAAGTGAATTAATGTGAATTAATATTAACAAAAAATCAAACGCACCGAGATCTAATTGACTGTGTACCACTAGTTTTACAAAAAATGTTTATTATAACTTAACAATTAACAAATCAGCTTGAAGTAAAAAAACATTTAAGAAAGTGCATAAAAAAATGAAAATTATCTAAGCGTTTCTGTGTGCCCACCTTCTCGTTCAATGCATCAAATTGTCCGGTCATAAAATTCATTAAAAGTATATCGCAAGATATTTGCTGGAATATTTCTGCGATGGAAACGAATCGAATTTTCAAGTTCCTCAACATTATTAAATGGTCGATTCTTATAAACTTTTTGCTTTTAGTATCCCCATAAAAAATCTAATGGGGTAAGATCTGGGAAACGAGGAGGCCACCGTGGATCGGTATTTCGTCCTAACCATTTATTACCAAATTTTCCATTTAACCATTCAGAAACATTTCTAGTAGAATGAGCGGGACATTCATCATGTACAAACCATAATTTATACCGTTCTTGTAACCTTATATTGTCCAAAAAATCCTATATTTCGTTTTCCAAAAACTTGAAATAGGTATCACCAGTTAGGTATCGGCGAAAAATAAACGGACCTAATAATTTTTCGTTGATAATACCGCCCCACACGTTTGTTTTTTGGTAATACTGGTTTCTATTGTCAATAACAAAATTTGGATTTGCGTCCGACCACCACCTACAATTTTGGGAAGAGACAGTGCCATTTGTTGTGAACGTGGATTCATCCCCATAGAGAATGTGTCTATGAAAATTACGCTGATCTTCTATTTGTCCTTGAATCCATATGCGGAAATCATTGCGGATGTCATAGTCTCGTTCTTGAAACGTGCAAATAAACATTGGCCTATAACCATGAAACTTATTTTTCTTGAGAATGCTCTTGACAGAGCTTTCTTTAATACCCGTGTAAGCAGAAGTTTCCTGGGTGGATTTTCTAGGGTTTTCAACAACTGACTGAAGTACCGCTAATTGATTTTCTTCAGTACAAATAGTTTTGGCACGTTAATTTTTATATTTATAGTCTAAAGATCCTGTCTATTTGAAGTTTATAAAAATTCTACTTACAGTTGAGTAGTGATCTTGTTTGTCTGGATGTCGTTCGTTGAAAATATCTGCTGCGTCACGCATTGTTTTATAATTATCCCCACATATCAAAACTAATTCGGTCTTCTCGACTAGCGTTAATTGTCTTGGAGGAGACATTTTAAATCAAATAAAGTTAAATGTAATAATATAATTGTTCTTCTAGAATGAAATATTAACGCCAACGAACTGTCATAATTTTTACTTCTAACCCTCGTTTGTTTTTTCCATGTTGATTGTGTTTAATATCGTTGCAACAAACCTGCAGTTTGTGATTCCCTAAAAAATTAAAAATCTAAGTTAATTTCACAAGTATACTTAAATTTGAACGGAGTTATGCAAATCTGATCTGATTTGGATTAAACTATGAAAGTGTTTATGATAAATATCAAAAAAATCAATTTTTCAGAATTTTTTTGGATTTTTTCCAAAAAAAATTTTTTTTTTCAGGAGGCTATGTTTTGGTATCCAGGCATAACTTTTGATGGTAAACAACTTTCTTTAATAACATTTTGCCGAATCTTTCGAAATAAGGGTACTTTCCTCTTGCATGATTTTAATATTTTTTGACCTACCCTGTATGCTGTTTGACTTGCAACCATTCTAAGTACACTTTATATGATTATCGAGGATGCACCAACTTTTGGCAATATTTTTATTTTGATTGTGTAGTTAATAAAAAAAATCCCCATATGTTGCACACTTAAATGACTACACTGTATACATTATTAAAACAATTCATATAATAAAGTGGTATATGTAGATCTTGATGGATTTTATCTTGCTTTATTAAAAGCTTTTTCTTAATTACCATTTTTACACTATTGTGGGCGCTATTTACTTTAGTATTTCAAAAGAAACGAGAGAAAAGCAAAACAGTAAACAAAATCAGTAAAGAAGTGTATTTTTTTTAACAAATCAAACTAAGCAATTTAACAAATATCAAGAAATGATCTCGTCGAAAGTTTTTAACTATACTTAGTTTTAAATATGGTTAATATAATCAACGTCCAGTATCTATAGGTGCTTCCATCACACATTAAATTAAATGTGCTTTGCTTTTCTAAAAGATTGCTCTATTCTTCAATAGCAAAGTAATAGAGAAACATTTGAGTATTTCTACTCAAATTTCAACAGTTAATCAACACCTAAGGAAATATTTGTTTAGATTATAGAGGTATATGGGAGGGAGAGGCAGTCAGAGAGAGACAAAAATCCAGCCAAGTTTGTAAACAATTACCAAATCACTGTTGCCAAGTTTTCTATGCGATATCAGCTATTTTGCAAATATTTTCTTATTTTAGTTTCTGATTATAATAATTATATAATTCGTAAGGTATGTAAAAATATTTTTAAATGGTATGATATGGAAGAATATTTTTAAATTTATTAGAATTTTTAAAACAAAATTTATTAAAATTGAGATACATTGTCAAAAAACGACAACGTTGTATGTCCTTTTGTTTACATTTTGGATTGTAAAGTGGAAGAATTATAAAATTTTAGTGCAAATAAATAATGTAAGACTAGTGAATAAGTTAAAATAGTGTCTCCTGTTATCAGAGAAATAAAGGCAAACTATAAACATAAGAAAAAACTAAAAAAAAAAGAAACCGTTTTTATTGTCAATGGGGTCAAGAAGTATAATTTCATATCGACTGGCCGACGTTGCCAGCTTGTAACACTAAGGTTTTTCTGAATGGGAATTTTTCTTTCTTTTCTAAGAATCAATATTATTGAATAAACATAATAAGATGTTGAATGACTCTGATATTTGTAACAACATAGTTAAGGAAAACGAAGAAGCACTTTGCTGTGATGACTGTGAAAAATGGTCATACAAAGAATGTCTTCAAATGAACAAAACAACATATAAGAAGCTCGAAAACACAAACGAGCAGGAAATGTGTGAAGTGCTTGAAAAAGAACACCAATTCTTTTAAAAATATCCACAAGGATGTAAAACAGAAGGATAACTATACAAATGATGATATAATGGCTAAACTCCTGAAAATGGAAAATAAATATAACAAGCTCTTTGAAAAATATGAAGAACAACTGACTATAAATGAAGATCTTAGAAGAGAGCTACAGACTATTAAATATCAATTAAATAATAAAGAACAACAAGAATTAAATAATGACGTTATCATTCAAGGCATACCATATAAAGAAGGTGAAAATATTCCGGCAATTGTAGAAAAAGTGGCCACTTTACTAAAAGTCTCAAACAAAACTCAAAAGTTTTTTAGACTCGCAAAATCCCAACCTGGAAAAGCTCCTTCACCAATAAAATTGGTGTTTGATAATATCAATGACAAAAAGAATTGGATGACAAAAAGAATTGGATGACAAAATGCAAAAAAAACATAAATCTTAAAACTGCAATGATAATGGAACAATGTAATACACCTGAACTTGTTTATTTGAACCACGATTTAACCAGACAAAACAATGCGCTGTTCAAACAAGTAAAATATTTTGAGGGGAAAACCAATACAAATATCTATGGATTAATAATGGGAAAATCATGATTCCAAAGAATGACACCAACAACATTAAAATGATTGAAAGTGAGTGTGATTAAAAAAACTAATTCCGGAAAACAATGTACTCTGTATAGAATTTATGAATATTCAAGTCTACGCGGCAAAATGGATGAAATTGAATGTGTTTTAAAGTGTGATGTATTGTTGCTGGTGGAAACGCCGTTCTATGATATTGATGGTTACACGGCACTTCACTCCAGCAGAAATGCTAGAGGAGGAGGTGTGGCTGTGTATATAAAAAATTATATGCAACACAAAATGGTAGAATCCAGTGTTTCGGAGAATTTGTTATGCTGGTTATGTGTTTCGTTAGAGGATAAACTAAAGCTTATTGTTATATACCAACCTCCATCCTTTTCAAGCTATGGATTCTTGGGAAGGTTGGAAAACATTTTGAATAAATACCCAAATAATCATATTTTAGTAGGAGACATTAATATAAATCTTTTAGATTTTAACTCCACTTTGACCAAAGAATATCAATTTTAAAGAAACAGTATATATTTAAAAGCAAATCCTAAACGTAAATACTTTTATTCAAAATTTCTCGAAAAGAATAAATAATCTAAAAATTAATAACATTCACGATTTAATTACATTAATAACAAAATTCACAAACACCAATAAAAATAAAATGTGACACAAATAATAATTGGGTTACCCCTGAATTAATTAAACTAATAAAGCTAAGAGACAGGACATATAAAAACCATAAGAAATGTCCTGAAAACAACGAGTTAAAAAAATTAACTAAAGAACACAGTAAATAACATAATTATATCACTGAAAAACACATTGGCTGAGAAAAATAGTACAAATATAAATAATAAATTTAGTGAAGATCTGTGTGAAAAAAGTATATTTTTAAATCCGACAGAATTAAAAAGAAATGTTAGATATTATTCTAAATCTTAAACGCTATTCTGCAACAGGTTACGACGGTATTACAGTTCACGTACTGGTTATCGTTAAGGAATATATAGGCAAAATACTGAAATCGTTAATAAATACTGTTCTTCTGACAGACAAATTTCCAGATGAACTGAAAAAAATAGACCAATATCTCTGATCACTGTCTCTATCTATCTATCTCTGTCTTTTCAAAATTAATAGAAAAAGTTATTAAAGTACGCATGTTAACTTTTCTGACAGATTTATTAAGCATGATCCTTGTCAGTATGGATTTTTAAACAATAGCAGCACACTAAGTCTGCAGTAGATTTAGTCAGTTTTACAGCAAACAGTTTTGATAGGGGATATATTGTCCTAGCGGTCTTTGTTTGGTCTACGAAAAGCATTCGATGTTGTCGACCATGAGTAACTTATTACAAACCTTGAAATGGTGGGTATTAGGGGTGTCTTATTGAATTTAATTAAATTATACTTAACTAATCGTAGACGATATATTACAATAAATAATTACAAGAGTAAAATACTAACTACCAACTGCGGGCTACCCCAGGTTTCTGACCTGGGGCCCCTACTATATACACTCTTTGTTTTAAATTTGCGCTTGTCTGGTCTGATTGCGCAATACTACACTTTTGCCGACGACACGGCATTAGTTTATAGCACAAAAAATACCGAAGAATTAAATAATTTGGCAAATAATGACCTAGATGAATATTATAAATGGCTTTTGCAAAATAATCTTAAAATAATAAAATAAACCTAGAAAAAAAAACAAAGTTGTAAATGATATACAGATACAAATTATTAAAAAATTATGAATGAAAAAAAACTGAGAAGATAAAATATCTAGGACTTTTTGTAGATATACAATTAAATTGGAACGGCCATTTAGATTTCATAAAGGAAAAGGTTCTTCGCTTATGCTCTTTAGAGATGTAGACATTTTCTAAGTATTCCAGTCAAATATAATATATATATATATAATGCTTTCTTTCTGTCAGTAATGATAAGATAAGATAACTTTTACCAATTTGGGGAACCTGCAGCAAAACAAATTTTGATAAAATAAAAATATTACAAAACAAGGTTCTTAAATTATTATTTAATCTAGATGGTCAATTTCACTCTGAAACATATCAATTATTGGAAATACAGCAAGTTAGCCAGATACTAATTAGAGCTATCAAGACTAATATATAAAATAATCCATAATAAACAAAAAAGTAATTCAAAAATAACTCATATTAATCAAATCCATGATCATAACTTAAGAAATTGTAATGATATACGGTTAGGCTGTGCTAGAACCAATAATGCACTGCAATGTCCGATAGTTGCGGCTTCATATACGTTTAATCAATTACCCCATCAATTAAAAATGAAGATCCTTATAATGTATTTATTAAAAATATTAAAAATTATTTTAATTTAGGATAGAATACTAAGTTTTATAGTTTTTATTTTTCGCATCGTACAAAAGTAAATAATGATTTTCAGAATCAGTCTAGAATGTGAAGAAACTGTTATATCTGTTGTTTCTCCGGTGCCAATACTTCATGTATTGTTTTGGATAATACCTGATTACAGGCAAAATGTATAGTTAAGGTTTGATATTTGAAAAAAAAGTTTTGTAAAATAATGTCTGATTAAGGATATTAAAAACAGAACATTATTGAAACATGCCTAACCGTTTAAATGCATTATTTTGGCTTCTTAAATGTAGATTTACAAATAGATATATACACGATATCCAGAATAAGATGAGATACATGGGAACATTAGAAACCGTGAGAGTCACAAAGTAGGTTAAATTAGAAACATGTTAGTTTTAGTTAAATGTAAGTTTTGGGATGATACAAATTAAGGTAATATACAGTGTGGCTTTTCTAAAAAATTGCAAAATGTTACTTTATAGAACTATACATTATTTAAATCGATTTTTACTTCCTTGATAAAAGCGAAGTATTGTAATCGTGGAAAAATCACCCTCCGAGATGTTTTCAAATCTTTACGTTTCAGGGTCCCTAGATGCCGAAAAACAGGTTTTCTCAATTCCGTCGGTCTGTCTGTGTCGGTCGATCTGCCAGCCTCGCTAAAAAACTCTGGTCAAAAATTAAGGGTTATATGGACATGACCTGGCAACATTTTGGTACCAATACAATACGACAAAACAAAATGGCGGTCTAACGAAATATTTAAAAAAATATAACTAAAAAACCATTTGTACAGTTTATCTCAAATTTTACACAGAAATCAACTGGTAAAATGTTGGTACGAATCAAAGATGGCGGAACAAAATAGCGGCTTAATAAAATATCTAAAACTTCAGCCTAAAAAAACTACTTATTGGACTGATTTCAAACTGTGTGCCATAACTAACTGTGGTATAGAGATGAACTAGTTAAACTGTGGTACTAATTCAAAATGGTGGAAAAAAATGGCGGCCAAATAAAATATTTGTATTTGTGAGAAAATCAGTCTCTCAGGTTTTATATATTTCCAGGTTTTAGCGTCCCTAGATACCAAAAAGTATGTTTTATCAATTCCGTCTGTCCATCTGTCGGTTTGTTTGTCTGTCTGTCAGTTGGCGGCATATCCTAAAAACTACTCTTCAGATTGACTTTAAATTTTAGTGAAAAATTAAGGTCTGTATGGGGATGACCTGGTAATATGTTAGTAAAGATCCAATAGGGCAAAACAAAATGACGGCCTAGTGAAATGTTAAAAAATATATTATTAAAAAAACCGTTTATTCCATTTTCCACAAAAATCAAGTATTATGTAGAATTCAACTGTTAAATTTTGGTACGAATTCAAGATGGCGGAACAAAATGGCGGCTTAATAAAATATTAACAAATTAAGCCTGAAAAAACTATTTAAGGGACTGATTTCAAATTGTGTGTCATAACTGACTGTGGTATAGAGCTGAACTAGTAAAACTGTGGTTTTAATTCAAGATGGCGGAACAAGATGGAGGCCAAATAAAATATTTGTAATCTTGAAAAAATTAATCTCACAGGTTTTACATATTTTCGCATTTTAGCGTATCTGGATGCCAAAAAAACGTTTTATCAATTGCGTCGGTCCGCCTGTCAGATTGACTTCAAATTTTAGTCAAAAAATAAGGGTCATATGGGGATGACCTGCTAATATTTTGGTAAAAATCCAATATGGTGAAACAAAATGGCGGCCTTGCTACTAAAAAATCACCTATCAAATTTGTCTCAAGTTTAGCACAAAAATCAAGTAATATGTAAAAAGAAATCAACTAGCAAAATTTTGTGCACGAATTCAAGATGGCGGAACAATATGGCGTCTTAATAAAATATTTAAAAATTCAGCCTGAAAAAAACTACTTAATACCACTAATTGTGGTATAGACATCAACTAGTGAAATCATGGTACTAATTTGAGATCGTGGAGTATAATGCCGGTAAAATAAAATATTTTATACTCGTGAAAAAATCACTGTCTCAGGTTTTACATATTTTCATGTTTTAACGTCCTGTTTTAGCCAACAAATGTTTTTATCAATTCCGTTGGTCTGTCTGCTTCTTAGTTCGCGACGTAGCCTAAAAACTACTCATCAGAGTGATTTTAAATTTTAGCAAAAATTAAGGGTCATATAGAGATGACCTGGTAATATTTTGAAAAAAATCCAATATGCCGGAGTAAGATGGAGGTCTAATGAAACGTTAAAAAATTATTACTAAAAAAACTAATTATCCAATTTCCTCAATTTTTGCACAAAAATCAAGTGTTACATAGGATTGAACTGGTAACATCCCAGCTAGCACTAAAGTAGGTACAGCTGTTTCCACTACTACTCTTTAAGAGTTTTTACGTATTTATTACTAATAATCATACTATATATAAACAAACACTTTGGGTTACACGCTTTTAAGTATTATATATGTATTTGTTACTGCGAATAATAATTTGTAGTAATTTTCCATGAAAAGTACTTATATAATAACTACTGCCAAGCAACTACCTAAGGAATTGAAATTGAGGTCGTTATTTCTTTTCTGTTACATAATAGTAATTATTCAAAGTTACTGTTTCTAATCTGTTTACTAAATTACCACTTTTAAGTATCAGTACCTTCTTGAACTTTGCAGAGACTACTCCATTACGTTCAAATGTCCTCCTATAACGTATTACTATATAAAGTAAAATGAGTCGTTGCAGAATATAAAAAGTTATCGTCTACTGCTACTTTAAACTAGCTATTACCAGTCGTTATTCTTCTGTTGCAACTTAGAAGTAAAAATTACAGTAAATATTTACTACAAGTAAACTATTACCTTTTATACTTGAGGTTCCGAAGATAGGGGGCGCTGGTACGAGATTCGGTCGGTGATTTTATAAGGACAGTGGCAACAATAGAGTAACCAATTTTTGATTGGTTCGTCCATATTGCTGCTAAAATCGTTTTGTTTACTTTTCGCCTACGTGGGTTTCTTACGAGGTTTGTTGTTTTAGTGTCTCATTTTATTAGTTTTTGTGATGAATGTTGTACTAGATAGTTCGAATAGATTATTAAAGTAAAACATAAAAGTAGATTAATTTAATCACATTTTTCGAATAACTAACGATAATGTGGGTGCACCCATTTAAACCTTTAGAAATTTTGCAACAATTTGGCGGGTGGGCTTCTATTGTCGCCACTGTCCTTTTAAAGTCATTGTAATTTGGTCTACAGCTATTAATTAGTTGTGTATGTGTTGTGTTATCGTCTACGAGTAACAAGTTAAAAGGTTCACAATGGCTTCACATACCATAAGAAAAAAAAGTAGCTTTCGTCACTCAGCCACATTTTATAGAAAATTAAAAATATCACAACCAGGTTATATCATAAACCTAAAGCGGTATTTTAAGGAAACAAAAAATAAAACGAAACAAAGGGTTATGGTTATGATAGATGGCAGAACTATAGTAGTGACTCAAGTACCGTCACTCTCCGCGTGGTACGACACAACGCATTAAATTTTAAAGAACCGGAGGAATATTCCCAAATCGTAACCTCTTGGTAATAATATACAGTATAGGTTTAATAAGAACTTCAGTGTAATTGGGTATAAGTGACAGTTGCGTATTTAAAGAATACGAAACTATAAAAGTGTATGGGAGCAGTCGTAGACACTTGATGTTAAGCAATTTTCTCAGTAAAGAAATGCAGCCAACCTAAACGTAAAAGTCCAATAGAACGCCATTGTTTATCTCCCCTATAGATATTTAGCTATGATGCCTGTTTTTGTGAGTATAAAAATTAAAAATGCGTATAAATTAAATATTACGTTAAAAAAATCACTCTTTATAATAAGATATTTAATGATAATTATTATTTAAACCAAAGTCCAAAAATTATATTTTTGAGATATAAATTGGCCAATATATTTGGCCAAAATGTATTAAAAATTAACGAATTTTAAAGCCGCTTAATTTTTTTTCGACTATCATCAGCATATTCGCCAGAGAAATTGCCTCCGTTTTAATTTTAGGTCCCTAGCATAGTCAGAAACGTATTTTATACGCTCTGCACCATATTCATAATTTGGGTGTTTGTAGTCGCCATAACTGTTTTGTTTGTATTAAAATGAACCATACATATTTTAAAACGGACTAAATAAAGAGATAAATAAAGAAGTGACAATTAAGGTGAATTGTTACTATTCGGCTACTTAAATGGAACTACACAATTCCGTACTATCTACGTAATAGTCAAAGTCACAGTTACACGTTATTCATGAAATAGTTACCCTAAAATTGTTCCCCATTTTGGTTGAAACGTATTTTATACGCTCTACACCATATTCATAATTTGGGTGTTTGTAGTCGCCATAACTGTTTTGTTTGTATTAAAACGAACCATACATATTTTAAAACGGACTAAATAAAGAGATAAATAAAGAAGTGATAATTAAGGTGAATTGTTACTATTCGGCTACTTAAATGGAACTACACAATTCCGTACTATCTACGTAATAGTCAAAGTCACAGTTATACGTTATTCATGAAATAGTTACCCTAAAATTGTTCCCCATTTTGGTAATTACTAAGTTGTCTCAGCTTAAACCGAACGTGGCGACATCAAGCTCCGGATACTTCATTGAAAATACATGTGATAACAAGGATGTATTCATGACTAAAATTGCTACTAGGGATTTTGGTATTAATATATTATAGCAAAACAAAATGCCTGTCTTTTGAAATAATTAAAAAACTACTCATTAGATTAATTTCAAATTTTGTGTGAGCATGAAGATAGAACGAAATGGCGCCCAATAAAAATATTTGAAAGGATTGTATGTAGGTGGTACTAAATGATTATGTATTGAACTAAATTGAGAGAAGTTTCGGGTAAAGGAAATTTACCGATTTTTTTCAGATAGCCAGCCTAAACATAACGAACAAAGATGTAAAACATATTTTTATAAAGTGTTTCCACAGTTTGTTGTTATTTAGAAAATTAAACTTGAAAATCGAAAATTTCTATATTTGACATTTATTTACTTTATGACAACACCTTATGGATAAAACTTAATAAAAGTTGTTTATATCTTTATTCGTTATACTTAAACTGGATATCTCGAAAAATCGATTTAAAAATATTCCCTTTCACAAAGAATATATGTATTACCCTACAATTCATTCCAAAATTTAGGTTTAACTGACGAACTAACTTTTTTCTAATTTAAACTCCTTTGCATCTCTTCAGGCAGTCGGCACTCCAATCAATTTTTCGGACTGCTTTATGAAAGTACGAGTACTTATAAAATTGTGCTAATAAATAAATAGTGGCGTCATTTTTAGTATTTTAATTGGTGGAAAATTCTATGTAAATAAAAACTCTCGCTCGCAGTGCGTTGTCTAAACAGTAAAGATATATTGCACATCACATTAAATAAAATTGAGTGGTTCTAAGTATTCTGAGAATTTTTAAAAGCTAACTTCGAATTTCGTTTTTTTACCAAGTACAAAATTTTGGTCGAGGAAGAATAATTGGAGGAGATGTAAAAAAAGAACTCATAGTCTTTTATAAAGGAACTAAGAATTGAGTTTACATTTAAGCCAGGTCTGTTAGATAACTAATTTTCTCTTGATTTTTGAAATATATACTGTTGATGGCAAGGCTTTCACATGCATTGATATACATTAAATTAAAATAAAAATATCAAATCATGAGCGTCATACAAAGTAAATTTAGAAAAGTGATAAAAAAATTAGAAATGTATGTAATTCTTACTTTAACGGAATCAACCCCATAAGTAAATGCACTGCTTGAATTGTGGTAGTATTTTTAATTTCCTTTCCTACAAGGGGTTCTTTCTACTTAACAGTATATAATATAATATTGTACCATTTATAAATAATGAATATTAATATACATTTTACTGGCACCAATATTGTTGTGTTTGATTAAAATTCACCTATTAAAACTCGAAAACAATGTGGTACATTAGAAAACATTACATGTTCCTTTTAGGTTTTGTCGGATTTAGATATTAATATTCAGCCTTGAAAAAAATGAATTAATTGCCTCAGCTTTAGGTTTTGTTTGCATTAATAACTGGTATGTTAATTAATGTTTTATTTTATAAATTTATGATAGATTATATCCGCATAGTTTGATCTTCACATTGTGGAAATGATTGTTGTCTGCACTTACACCATTGGCGTTGCTACGGAAACCTGTGTGTTATATTTGCAGGTTTTATATTTTATTTAATATTGTAATAATTGACGTGTTACTTACTAAGTACAAGCCGAAATTATGATGTAAACGCAGGTATTACGGGTTTAGCGGGGATGCGTGATCAGCGCGACGGCATCAGCAGTCTTATCTAGGCGGGCGTGATTTATAAACCTAGTAGACTCCAGAAAGTAAAGGCTTCTATTCCTCAGGAATGGTTGCAGTTATGTTTTTTTATATCAAAACAAAAACATGCATAACCTGGGCTAACCATAACGCAGTCGGATAATTAAAATATTATTATGTAAAAAATTACAGATTTTTATTTAAAATAATAAAAATAAAATACGTTAATATACCGTGACTAAACCGCAATCTTCTAAGTGACTGGTAGACATCTAACCACTACACCATGGCGGCCTTGTCTAAAATAAATAAAGAGCGATTTCTGACCAATAGGAGCCTAGAAATTCACAAGCCTACTAGATTCAAAAAGCACGCGGTCACTATGATTGGCAAAACAAAATTTTTATAAAATAAGCTATAGTAGTGGAGTCTTTCGAATTGCCTCATCGAGGGCAGATCTCTGTGTTTTTAACATAAGTGGCTCCACGTGTACGGTTTAGCTGCTTTATTTCGGGGGGATGCTGGAGACTCAACTGCTCAGTGTGGAAACTAACGACCCCGCTAGCAAGGGAGCAGACGCTGCTAACGTGTGAGACCTAGTTGTTCCTGTATTCTATCCCGTTCGTCTGCCGCAGTTCTACAAAAAATATTAGCATAATGGCAGCCAGGTGGCGGGAGTGAGAGGGGTAAGGAGATAGCTTGAAAGAAAAGGTCATCTCGTGATACCAGTAGTACTCTCAAATGGCATCTAGTGGAAACCAAGATGCATTAGAAAGTTCCTTTACTTTACTAGTACCGGGAGCTTAGAGCTCGCCATCCGGATATGCCACCGTTAATGCCTCCAAAGTGGAATAAGGTGTGAATCATCTGGAAGGGTTGTCCCAGCTCTGACTAAGCCCCACACGGAGAGCAATCTGGCAGATTACCTCTGAGTAGTGCCAACAGAAACCTACAAAGTCAGGTTAAGACCTATAGTAGTGAGTGGTAGCCCAGCAGGTATAACACTGGTGCCGCTTTGACTATCGTGGGTTCAATTCCAACAATCGGCAAAAACAACAGTAAGCTTTATTCAACGATTTAAACTCCTAGGTCGGCTCAGCCTTAAGTGAGTACCTGATGGTGAACCGCAGGGTAATAATAGGCGGTTGAAACATATTTATTAGAAGGTTTACTTTTTGGACAGAATATGTTTACCCTTAACTTATTATGCGTAAAAGTGTATTTAACTGTCGTAACCATAATGAACTTTTCAAATGTATAGTGATCACAACCATGACCCCAGACACAACATGACGTACAGAATTATGAAATGGTTTTTTT
Source organism: Kuschelorhynchus macadamiae (assembly GCA_030620095.1). Classification (NCBI taxonomy): domain Eukaryota; kingdom Metazoa; phylum Arthropoda; class Insecta; order Coleoptera; family Curculionidae; genus Kuschelorhynchus; species Kuschelorhynchus macadamiae. Next base: position 1,462,675 of record JAUTXW010000747.1, read on the forward strand.
GGGTTACATCAAAATTTCCATTTTCCTTGATTATTGGGAATTTCTTTTGTCTTTTACGGAAAATTACCAGTTCAGAAGAAAAAGCTTTAACTGAGCAAACGAAAACTCTTGACAATTGTTTCAACAACACTGTGGCTTCATCAGATGTTAGATCTTAAATAAAAGTGTAACACAAACTGTAGGCATTAAATATCTGAACCCGCTTTGCATATATTATAGAGGTAAGATGTTCTGGATTTTCCATTATAGCCGAATAAATATTTAATAATAGGGATTTATTTAGGTCCAGTTGATCGTTTAATAATGTGTTGTCATTTTTATGTTTGTTTATTTCCATATTTTCTAGTAAATTAGGTTTTTAAATTTTCGTTCTACACGTAAAATTTCTCGTCGAAAGTATAGTTTTCCTGAATTAAATGTAATTATCGTTATGCTTTCTGTAACTAAATGTTTTTAGTTTAATTATTTATTAAACATCCTGCCTGTTTGTCCAATATAAAATTTTGAACATGTTCCACAATTTAACTTGTAAACACTGGACTTATTCTGGTTTTTGGTAATCGTCTTATTGTTTTTGATATTTGTCTTATTGTTTTTCATATACCTACCAAGGCCGTTATTAGTCCTAAAAGTAACAGATGCGCGTTATTAAAAAAAACTTGGCAACATTTGATGTTATTTTAAATGAAAGGATGAAATTTAGTATTTTCTTTGAACTTATTAGGATAGGTTTTTTCAGTGTTTCTTTTTACTATTTTGTCTAGGAGATTTCTATGACAACCTGTATTAACCGCTATTTTATTTATTATATGTAACTCTTTAGTATAACTTCCATTGCTTAGAGGTATATTGATTAATCTATGAGCAAAACTATTACATGCTGATATTTTATATGTAAAGAGATGACTAGAAATATTGTGTATTGTAATGTCTGTATGAGATGGCTTCTCTCGAAAATTTGAAATTCGTGTTTATTATCCTTACTAATTGTTGTTAAGTCTAAGAATTTAATTTCTTTATTATTTTCTAACTCAACTGAAAAATTTATATTTTTGTGTACGTGATTTATATAATCCAAAAATGATTTTAATTGTCTGTTAGTACCACTAAGACATGCTAATAAATCATCAAAATATCTATACCAATAAATGAAATTTGTATTATATTTTATAAAGGTAATATTTATGAATTTTAGTTTCTAAATGTCCCATAAATATCTCGACTAAAATTAGACTTAAAGGGTTTCCCATTATTAAACCTTACTTAGATACATAGTTTCGTTGATACATTAGCATATTTTGCTGGTTCTGACAGACAATTAAAACCATTTTTAGATTATATAGATAACCCACACAAATACGTACATTTTACAGTTGAATTAGAAAAAGAAATAACAAATAACGAAGGATAAAAAACACGAATTCCAAATTTAATTCACATGTTGACTGTATCAGTCAGATGTTATCAAGAGGTGTGTTTTATTTAGTATTTGGCCTGCCTTCAATGTAAGGCGATTAGAATCCTTGCAGGCGAGTCCTACCCCGAAGACTGCAGAGATGCCTTTAGATCTCTAAACATCTTAACATTTCCATCAGTTTGAAAATCTGACACATATTAAACAAAACGAATCTAACTATAAATCTCATAATGAGCAGCATGAATATGATATGTGTAATAGAGATGAGTTGGTTTTAGTATATCGCAGACTAATGAATTTTTGGAGTGTGACGGTTTTAATTTTACTTAAGTGTATATATAATTGCTAATATGTATATATATATATATATATATATATATATATATATATATATATATATATATATATATATATATATATATATATATATATATATATATATATATATATATATATATATATATATATATATATTTCACTTCTTTACATTCCATACATATATATATATATATATATATATATATATATATATATATATATATATATATATATATATATATATATATATATATATATATTTTCACTTTTACATTCCTTCTAAAAGGTAAGTATTGTAATCGTGAAAAAATCACCCTCCCAGGTTTTTACAGGTCTTCACGTTTTAGGGTCGCTAGATCCCCAAAAAACATGTTTTTTCAGATACGTTAATGGTAGCATTATACTAAAAATGCAATGCGGCGGAACAAAATGGCGGCCTGGTAAAATGTTAAAAAATTTGTATTAAAAAACGATCTAAACCCGATTTACCTGAAATTTTGCACAAAAATCAAGTATTACGTAAAAATTAACCGGTGAAATTTTGACACAAATTCACAATGGTGGAACAAAGTGGCGATTTAATGCGATATTTAAAAAAATCAGCATGGAAAACTGCTTATTAGATTGATTTATAGTGACGAACTGCTAACATTGTGGTACGAATTCAAGGTGACGGAAGAAAATGGAGTCCAACAAAATTTAATATATGTTAAAAAATCCGCTTCAAGGTTTTACATAGTGTTAAGTTTCGGCGTTTCTAGATGCCTAAAAACATATTTTTCCAATTCCGTCGGTTTGTTTGTCGGCCTGTCTGTCAAATTGGAGCATGGCTAAAAACTGCTTCTCCGATGGACTTAAAATTCTGGTCAAAAATTAAAGGTCTTACGGGGATGACCTAGTAAAATTTTGACATATATCCAATATGATGGAACAAAATGCCGGCCTGGTGAAGTGTTAAGAAACTAGTTTTCCAAATTACCTCAAATTTGGCACAACTCAAAGAAATGAACTGGTAATATTTTGGTATGAATCCAAAACGGCGACGCAATAAAATAGTAAAAAAATCAGCCTGAACCGCTATACATAAGATATCAATATCCTTTAGTTTTTTCCTTAAGTTTTTGTTATATAAAGAATAAATAATTAATACACGCTATGGGCCTCTACTATTAATTGTAGGGCGGGTCCGTCATATCTTGTTCTGACTGTATGTCTATCAAATAGTAAATGTTATTCAACATTTCAGGGCTCGCAGATTGTAGCAGATAGAGTTCGTGTTTAACACCGATTTGCCATTTCATTATCCAAATAACTATATGGGAGAAAATGACAATAATTTTGTTATATTTTCGTTTATAAAGCAATCTATTTGTATATCCACTTGTATTTTTTACGTCGGTATAATATTACTATCTCATTACTAGGTACTAAGGAAAGCCATGTATTTGGTGATTGATGATCTAATACGCCAAGTAACTTCTATTTAGTAGGTATATTAGTAAGTCAATTTTTTAGGATCGTTTAAAAATGATATTTTTTATTTTTCGGTTCTGTTAAAAGTCGGATTTATTTTTCATTTTTTTTCAATTAGGTGTTATTATTTTTTATATCTTTTACTTTTAGTTTTATTATTTTTATGTGTATTATTAAACCAAATTTTTATCTTATTTGTTTTGTTTTCCTATTTTTATTTTCAATTTTTATATATAAATACACACGAATTTTTCGTCATACTGCATTGTATCTTAACTGCATCAGAAGCGCTTAGAAATAGTCACATTTTACGATGGATTAGTTTTTTATTTATATTTTAAAGGAGACATTGCGAAAACTCTCTTATATTATATAATTGCTATTTATTATAATACGTATTCAACAAAAAAACTTCAATATATTTCTTTTCGTTAAGAGCACTTTCCAAAGAAGTAATTAAATCAAGTTTACATAGGTATATTCTCGTTGTTCCGCACATTTCCTATTACTGCGCATGCCACTTTACATCTTAGCATGGTGACAACCCGATACAAATCTGTTCAGTAGCTGCACGGAAAATCACTTACATACATACATACAGGTCGAAAACAGAACCTTACTTTTTTGAAGTCAACTTTTTAAATGGAAATATTGAGCAAAACTAGCGTAAAAGAAAATACCTAAAACTAATATTTGGGTTTTGTAATTTGGTAACATAGTTGTGCAAAAAATCGGAATTATATAATACATCTATAAATACTAAAATAGAATATTTTCGTATTGACGTTTCTAGTTCGAGCAACTTTGGTGCAAATTTGAGAATTTAAAGCTAAAGAATTTTAAATTTGTCTTTTTTTAATATATTTAATATTATTTCTTACCACGTAGGTTTTTACATCTAAAAGGAATCGCAAGTCGGCTAGTGTGTGAAACTTATCATTACCAATAAGGAGTTTATTAATTAGATCATGTAATTAACCTGTTTTGGTTGAACTGGCTCTTGCTAAAGCAAAAACATAACATTAATCTCAAAGAGTATGCCATTTAAATGTACGGTTCAATTATATCGTTCGGCTAAACTTTATTTGAACTTAAAATAGGGTTAAAATAATTATAGCAAAACACTAAAACCCGTTAGCGTAATTAGGTTCAGATATTACATGTATGTTCGAATCTAATTTAGGTACCTAACCACATAATATCAAAAGAATATCATAATTTCTTCCGTATGATAGGTGGATTTGGGTCACCTATATAAACCTCATCAGTGTAGCATACGAACTGGATATTCAGTTAGATTCAAAATTAAAAATAAATTAAAATCATTCAAAATAAATTAAAAAAAAATAGAAAAAATATTCCAAACAAAAGTTGTTTGATTCCATCTGCATTTTCATATGTTTATATTTTAATGTATAGAGAGTGTCTCAAAAAAAGCAAGCCAAGTACCAACATTGTTTTTTTATATATAATAAACCACAGTTTTTTAATGTTTTTGAATTTTATATTAAATTCTGCATATTTTCTGTATAATATAGGTACCATGTATCAAAAATTAATGGTTTTCGAAGCATGGAAGGTTTTAAAATTACAAAATACTAGGATTTTTCAGAAATAATTCCTTACATATGTAGATACCTGCTACTACTTGGAGATAAAGGTTTGTTTTTCGAATATCATGACGTTAATGTTTGAAGTCGACCTATTCGATTTCTAAGAGAATCAAAATGATCGGGCTTTATTTCAAGAATCATAATAACGCCAGAAGAACCCGAGAACAGTATTGAGAAAATGTTCAGAATGGTCAGAGAATACCAACTATAATTTATACGAAGAAGTTCCTGCAAGAAACAGCATCTTTAAGAAATAAGAAAAGTACGAACCAAGGAAATGAAGAAAGGGAAATTAATATATTACTTTATTTTCAAGCAAATCTAAGAAGATCTATCAGAGATATAAGGTATCAGTTCAACAATTAAATGACGAACAAAAAAGGAGGAAATATGAAAATTGCAAGAGCAAGTCTTAATCAAGATCCAGATTATTTCAATAAAATTTCGCGGACCGATGAGGCGATATTTATCACCGTCGGTACTTATAATCGGAAAATTGTCATACTTTACTATATGAAAATCCACAAGCTGTCGAGTCAATTGCGTTTCAAGAACCTTAATACTAGTTTGGTGCGGCAGTAAGAGACTTTCCCCAAAATAATTATCAGGTGTCGATGGGGAGATATAGAACAATCAGCTGGCTCGCGAACAGCCCAGATCGAATGCCCATGGATACCTTTTTTTGGAGCTATTTGAAAGATATAGTTTATAGAGAAAGAAACAATAATATTAAATAAATTCAGAGAAAAATGGATTTTTGAAGAAATAAGAAATTTAAACGAAAATGAGTACGAAGCAATTACAAATGCACTGGAACTCCGAAAAAAAACGATAAATGTAACGAAGTTAATAGGAGACGCCTTTTATTTAGGCTATAAATTATAGGTTTTATTTATTTTCTTGTTAATGATTGATTATAAGTTTGAATTAGTTCCATGTTATTTCCAAATTTAGTAAACAGAATTTAAAAACTATATAAAATGATTTATATCATCTCCTAAATTTTTGTAGAATATTAACACAAAATAAAAATGAGTCAAGCAGTAAATCAGATTTCAAACATCGATGATATTTGAAAAATATACCTTTATCTCCAGATAGCAACTGGTATCTAAATAGGTAAGCAATTAGATCCGAAAAATCGTAGTATTTGGTAATTCTAAAACATTCCATATTTCGAAAACCGTTAATTTTGGACAGATGGTTTAATATACAAAAAATATGCAAAATTTAATATGAAATTCAAGAACATTAAGCAAATGTGGTATATTATATTGAAAAAAAGTCGGTACTTGCCTTCCTTCTTTGCGGCACATTAAAATATAATCATATGAAAAAGCAGATCGAATCAAACAACTTTTGTTTGCATGAGATATTTCTATCAAACAATGATATTACGAAATGATCTCATCAAATCTTAACAATTAGAAAATTACAGGCATGCTCGATATGAAATAGTGAAAATTATTTTGTAAGCAATAGCGTAATGTCGTAGACCGGGACGGACATATAGGGGGAATGGAGGACGCTTCTCCCTTTCCTCCCAAGGTCCTTTTTTAGTCATCAGTTTTTTTTCTGGCATTGAACACATACATATTGTGTTGACAAAATTAAAAAATTTCTAAAATTCCCTTTCGGAACTTAGCACATTGTGAATAACTCCTTTTATTAGGAATGTTGAAGTGTGACTCAATTTAGTTTCGCACAAAGTCATTTGGTAACAAATGTAGCCTGCCTTTTCAAACAATTTTATTGGGTGCCATTTTCAATTCGTACCAAACAGTTTCTACCTCAGCCACACTTAATTTTATATATTGATTTTTTAAGACCGCCATTTTGTCCCGTTATGCTGAATTTGTACTAGCTTATCCCTATATCACATTTAATTTTTATGCAAGATTTGAAATGAATTGAATAAAAAGATTTGGTACCACAATTTTACCAGTTTATCTCTATATGACACTTAATGCTTGCAGATAATTTGAAATCTATCTAATAAGTACTTTTTTCAGGCTGATTTTTAAATATTTCGTTTTGCCATATTGGATTCGTATGAAAGTTTTACCAGTTGTTCTCTATATAACATTTGAGATTTGAGGAAAATTTAAGGTCAATTGGTTAATTAGTTTTATATTAATATTTTCAACATCTCACTAGTCCACCATTTTTTATATATAATTTTACCAAAATATTGCCAGGTGATCCCCATATGACCCTTAATTTTTAGTCTTTTTTAAGTCGAGGGTTAAACCACAGCTGGAAATGTGTAGATCATAATTCCACTTTCTATACGGTAATTTCACTTCCCTACATGGTAATTCCATTTTCTGCACTAGAATTTCACTCATTTGTACACCATAATCCCACCTGTGGCTCACCCCTCGTTTGAAGTCAATCGCATAAGTAGGTTTTTAGCTGTCACAAAATGACAGACAGACACACCGACCGAGATTAAGAATCAAACTTTTACAAGCCGATTCCTACCCAATACCTGATTGTTGTGCAAAATTTGAGGTAAAATGGAGGTTTTTTAGTAAAAACTTTACAACAAAATCGGTTACCTAGTTATTTTTTAACTATGTCGCGAACAGACAGACCGACATGATTGAGATAACGTGTTTTTCGGCATCTAGGGGTCCTGAAACGTGAAGATCTGTAAAAACCTGTCTTTTTTTCACAATGACTACGATCCTTTCCTTTTACCTGGGAAGTAAAAAGAGCCAACTCCTTGATCATAGCCGGGAGTCTATGACCAAAATGTGTTTTCATCGCTGTGTCTGTTAAACTCATACATACTTAATTATGACCAAGTATATATATATATATATATATATATATATATATATATATATATATATATATATAGAAATGCTATTTTAATACGTTCTTCGCTCAGTGACAAGATAGAATAGGGTTTTTAGGAGGTAAACATGCAGAAAACCTACTTAAATTCTGCGCTGGATGGTGCCATATTGGAGTAGGATGCACAATTGCATATTACGCTGTTTAAACAATTTGAAATACTACTTCAATACAGCACTTGTAACAAAAAAGCAATAATTACTGCATTATTTAATTTTTCAAAAGTTACAATTCGGTATTGTAGATTTATTTAATGTTTTTTGGCACACTGTAAATTATTTTCAATATTGAAGGCTGTATTATGGGGTCGCTTTTTGGCACATTGATTTTCTAATTTCGTAGGACGTCGAGCTTGAATTCTTCCTCTTGAAATCCCTTTAGCTTTTCTGTATGAAATAGATGTTGGCTGTACTCTGATTTTCCTTGATCTCCTACCGGCTGTTTGGAGAGTCACAAATGACATAAATTGTAATGGGATCTTTAAAGTTTTTAGTACTGTAGCAAACTTCTGTAAGTAGAAAAATTCTAATAGATAATCAAGTGATGTTCCTACTTGTAACTGTGGTATATTGCTCATATTTGCATCACTTTGTAGAACTTGACCAATACGTGCAAACTGATCATTTATTTTCTAGATTATGTTGTTGTAATTATCAAGACCTATTTGGTCAATAGGCACGTTAAACTGTAAAGGGGCTCTTAATGTTTCCGCTTACTCAGATGTAGCTTGATCTGAATTGTGTTCTTTCGATGATCCTTCCCGTTCAGGTGCATTGATACATTGACATAACGATATTTTCCTAGAGCTAGATATGTGAGTTCCCTGCGAACATTTTCAGACAGCAGTAAAGAAGATTTGAACAAAACACCGTACTTCTTCTCAACTGCTAGTAGGTATTTGCACAAGGGACCACCACTCCCGCTTGGACAAGTGCAAAATCCAATTTTACTGTCAACTTAGTATTCTGATGTTTGTTCGCTCTGGACATAAAAAGTTTTTTTATCCACCTGTATAACTTTTGTAATATTTTCTCTCTCAAAAAATGTCTGATAATCTAGTATCATTGTTCGGGATTGTTTTGTGTGATATAATTCAAATGTCTTAAGAACAAAATCTGCCAAAGCACACATATCGAAAGCTTTACACCTCTGCAGAACGATATCTTTGAAAATTCGTATAGAAGTTTCGCAATAATTATATGTATTGTGTCCTCTATGTATCCTAAATTGATGAAAAGCTAACGCCCATTCTTCACGTCTCTCCTATGTTCCGTAACTTTTGGGTTGCTATTTACTGCATCATGGTCTTCCATTTTTTTATAACAATCATTCGTTTTTTTTTTCGGTAATGGAAAACAAAATATAGCGAACCATGTTCTTAATTCATTTACGATTTTCTTTGCGAACATTGTTATATTTTAACCAGAGCCAACGCCAGAATCCCTGAGTTACATGAAAAATACATAATAGTAAAATACTATTTGGAAATGCCACTCTTAGAACATTTAGCATTGCTGTTGACTCATCAGTCATTATAACTGGGGGTAAAAATAATACTTTAGTATTTTTTTTAATGCTTCATTTATAGCATTAAACATCAGTAAATAATTTCATCCGACTTGTGTGAAAGGTTACTGCAACTGGCAAAGCTCCTACTTTGTTAGGCATAAAGAAAAAGGTTACGCTTGTATTACTCTGGTCGCATGATGAGCTGGATTAATTACAAAAGACACGAACGCAATGCTCGATGATAGTATTTTTGTTTTCAAATAACCAAACTACTGAACCTTGCCGCCGCGTGTTAATATAAACATAAACTAAAAGCAATTCCACAATTTATGTCGGCGTGTTAAATAAACAATCCTACTCCAATATAGCTTTTCTATATACGCGACCTGATTTTATTGCTTTTAAATGTTTTTAAATTTTGGACTCAATCAGCAACCTAGTTTAGACCTCTGTCCCCCAAGACAATTTTTTTGGCTACACAACAAACCTTTGTAATCCACAATAACTTGCATCATATTCGTGATATAATCGCTGCAGTTTGGCAATTAGATAAGGATTTGGAGGTTGCTATGGTGATTGAGAGGGAAAGAAAGGGAGTTTCTATGTGAACTCATCGCTATGGTCTGACACATCTCGAATATTTTGTATTTTTTTTTCAGCTAAAAACAAGAATAATTATTCACCCAGCAAATAGACTCCGGATCTGATATTATATATTTAGCTACACGTAATTCATATTTCTTAAATCCAGAATTTTAGTGCAGACGCGCAACCATGAGTTCATATAATTCAATTTCTTGCAACTTCCTTCCCCCCAACTATAGCACCAGCTAAACGAAGAGCGTAACAATCTAAAAGCGGTCTAAGAATGTCATAATTAATCATGTAAGTATTATTTTATTAAACGCGCGGAGATGAATGCAAAATCCTGATAGTGCGTTTTGTTAAGATAAACAAACCCAGTTTCATAAACCATAAAGATTTAAAAAATCTTAGAGCTTGTTCGTTTATGTTATCAGGAATCAAAACCATAAAATAAAAACAAAGCAACCTTATGAACACACGTTGTCTGTATCTAGCTAGATAAAAAGAAACTAGGTTTAATATTATCTGTGCAGTATCGTTGAAATCAGGTATTCAATAAAAATGAGGTTGCCCTGTCTCCTCACTGAACGTTACGCCCATGTATGGAATATTCAAGATAATGTTTTGTCTGTTTAACATGATTATACCGTGCTCTCGGAAGAATTTATTTGAATACCTAATAAGTTTTAAGAATAAAAACTAGAGTACAATGAAATGTTAATATATATAGGAGCTGCAGCAAATGTACTGTTATGGGAGGACAGTTTGTATTTATTTCCAAGCCATTCTTGTTATACGTATATATATTGTTTTTTGTTTTTTTTAGCATTGTATTGTTTCGAATTTGTCAATTTGTATATTCAAATAATTATTTCAAAAAGCTATATAGTGTGTTGCATTCAGGTTCATTGATAGAAAGAAGGTTTCAGTATCGTACATAGACCATATTTACTAATTCATTTTAGTAGGATATTACTTAATTTGACTGTCCTTTTTGGGATATAGAAAACAAAAATTATTTCTTTTTCATTTGGTTCATTGTCCCATAATTCTAATAACAATTATATAGTATAAATTTAGATGTTGTTTAAACCGTTTGCTCAGATTTTCTATGTGTGCGACACAAAAAAGAGGTTATCCAAAATTTCCATATTTCCATAATTTTCAAAATAACTCGAGTACATAATAGGTTACTAACTAGCGTGTAGGTGTTTAGGTTTAAAAATAAACTGGAATGCTGTTTTAAGTATGCTTTGATAGTTAAACTCATAAAATCTTTTTCGAAGCTTTAGTTTTTTGATAAGGATACGCTAGTAAATAGAAAAATGGCAGAGTAAAATATCTCTTGTACCCAAAACTATTATTCATTACCTTTGTGTCGATGAATCCCCCCTAATCTGAAAAATAATTATCGACGCCCTTGACCACATTTTATAACCAATATACAATTTGTAGATACTTTTTCCTTTAAAAAAATAGCCACGCAAAAATGTACTTACTTTATTATGTGAAGTTACGAAATACTATACGGTATATTATATACTCTGAAGTAACATAGTTACTTTTTTAACTATGGCAAAAGTATCTTGTAACTAGTTACTTTTGAAAAGTATCTTTTATTTAGAATATGTAACTTTAGTTACAAAAGAGTATCCCAGTTATATATTTGTCAGTCTGGTCGACTTCAACGTATAAATCCTATAAAAACATTGCAAAAGGCGGAAACGGGGTAAGAAAGTTGGCTCTGATGCTTAATTGACGCTCACTCTTTGACATTATAGGCAATTTTTTATTTTTCGAAAGTTTCACCAACATTTTATTACTACCCCTTCTACCATTTTTACTTCGATATCAAAAGGGAACATAAGGTAAATGTGCCTTTCACCGATCACCTAAGCTTTTTCCTCAGAGAAAGGTTAATATTACGGTTTGTAAGTAAAAACTCAATTTTCTAATATTTTTGGTTTGAAGCTTGTAATGTTTTTAAACAAATAGAGAGTAAGAAATAACGTAAAAATTGATCTTTTTATTGAAAAAAATAATATTTTTTTTATCTGAAACTTCTGATATGTACACTTTACCGACCGTTCCTGTGTTCTTATTACCGACCATTTTGGCTCCTATTACCGACTGCTATTTTTTATGCAGAATATCATACTTACTTTGATTTTTTAGTTGTTTTTATTTAGTTTTGGTAGTTTGTGTTAGTATAGTACAAGATATTATAATAAATCACTTTATAAAGATCGTTTATTTAAAGAAACGGGAAAAAAAAAACATAACAAAAAAGGATTTAACAATTCTCGAATCGAAGTCGAATCTAAGTAAAAAAGAAGAAAAGCTTATAACTATATTCCATTGGGAACAAACTGCTTTCTTAACCCCTCTTATGCTCTTCAATTTCAGGTATTATTTGCGTACAATTTCATTTGAACTGTATGTAAGTATATGATCCTTCTCGGGCCACTTCCAATTCACACCACTCCTTGTCACTGTTTTTACAACTATCATTCAAATTTCAATCAAGGATCAAACCAGGAAAATATTCTTCTTGATATATTACAATGACATGCTTTACCTCGCTATCAGTCTCATTTGTCCTATTATTTATCGTCATATTTGGTTTAGAATTGTCAACTTTTCTGACTTTTTTCGATGGTTACTTTGGTTGTTGTCCTTTTTCTCGATTTTTTCTTTTTTTCGCCCTCTCTGATTTTTCATTTCTTTTTTTTTTCTCCGCATCTATCTTTTTCTAGTATTCTATATATTTTTCCGATGTAGAAACTGTAGGTGTTACTTTTTTCGAAATCAATAAAGTTATCAAATGGGCTTAGAGGTAAGTCTTGAATTGTTTTGGAAGGTACAAGAGCTTCTGGAGTTTTAAAATTGGTTTATTCTATAGTATTTGATATAAATATTTGCCCTTCGTGGTTGACTTACAGGCATCATGAATTTTATTGTCAATGAACTTTGCATCTTACTTACTTTAGCAAGATATTGTTATTTGTCCGTGTTAGTTTTTGTTTAGTTACTTGATTTTCAGTAACAAGTCGTAAAGTGCAGTTTGTTTACTTTTTATAAATCATATAACTAACTAGGTTTACCTAGAAAAGTAGATTTTTGAAATACTTAGAGATTTTTTATGAATTCATTTATTTCTGAAGGTGATAAATATTAAGAAGTAGGTGGGGTTTAAATAGTAAGTTGGTTAGGTAAGGAATACAAATTTGGCAGGAAGTTAAGTAGTATATACAGAGTAACTAGTAAGTTAACAACACTTCGTTGTCTATGCTTTATAAATTAAAGTTGGCAACAAAACACATTTGACATATTATGTAGTGACCAATTGAGCATCATGAAAAAATATTTCCGAATTAAAAGGTGGGTAAAAAAAGTAGTGCAGCAAAAAGTATCATTTTTAAATGGAACTCCCTATATATTTAAATGTTTTTCTAAAAGGATTTGCTCCTGTTGGGGGATTGAAAAACTATCAAAATATAAACATCTCAGATTACTATAATTTGGTATAGGATCCGCTTAAGAAAATTTGAAATTTTTGTATTTGTGATAGTATATAAGTTAAAGCAAAAATATGCACAAGTGCGATTCGAAAAAACTTATATTTAGCAGTTACAGTTTTTTAGATTTGAACACATTTTATAATTTAAACACAATTTACTTCAAATGTTATATAAGAAACACTTTCGATTTGTCTTATTTCTTATTGCTACAATATGTAAACTGTCTTCTCACAAAAAGAAGTACGGTAATTGCCAGGAAAGTGATGATTGATAATACATACTAACTTTATTAAAGAAAACAAGTCTTTTAAATCGCAACATGATTAAATGTTAGTACTCCAGGCGGTAATAGTTTAATAATTAGATTTGGGGGTTAAAACATATTAACAATTCTACCACTTCTGATGTCAACGTGACTCCATAAATATGCAAATTATATATACAAGTAAATTTTTGTTCAATAATGCGTTTTCCCTTTGTCATACGATAAATATGGTGGTATATAAAATAAAAGCTCATCAGTTTTTTTACAAATAAAGGCTCTTTCACTTTTTACGTAACACCAGCACTATTGCTGTCGATGCTGCGGCGGCGACAGTGCTGTTACGAAAATTTTACAAGCTTGTGTTTTGTCATATTTATAGTATGAGAAAGAAAAAATTAATTATTGTACAAAAACGAAGTTCTTGTACCTAATTTGAATATCTAGAGAGTCACGATTTCATCGGGGGTGGGAGAACTTTTAATAAAAAATAGTGTTTAATTTTTCCATTTTTCACATGATTTTTGACTCACCACCTGGAGTATAACATAATATTAGTTTTTCTTAACGAAAGTTAGGGTGAGGCGCATAAACGTACAGCGCCAGTATGAATCCTTACAAGACCATTCCAATTATATAATTATAGACTAAATCGTATAGTCTCGTTTCGGACGTCCAAATTTTGTCTCAAATGTTCCCCATTCGCATGACAAGAAAAATATCCTGCCCTAACCCAAACTGGTGTTAACCCGGTAGCGATACACATATGTAACAGGATATAAATAATAGACTGCAGCAAAATTGTTATATTGACAAAATTCTTTATTATATGTAATTATGGCGCTTCTAAATATGGCACTATTTGTATACTTTAAATTTTGCGAAAAATTAGGTTTGACGCTTTTGAAGATAGAGGATGTTTAATTTTATATTAACTAAAGCAAATATATTACATCTTAACAGTTTCCAGATTATCACCCTATATAAATATAACACCTTTAACAAAGATCTTCATTTTGTACTATTTATAAAATACTCATTGAATGAGTTTAATATTATTATAAATCCATAGAAATTATAAAAACCCACTTTGTATGAACTCTGTATACTATATAGCATATTATTTTAAAAGAGTTAACAAAATGCATATATTAACAATTTATATTGATACAGTGGCCTGTGCTCAGTTGTGTAGTAATGCCTCATTTTGGCGAGTCCATATATTTTCAGGTTCTTTTTTAAATACAATACAAACAATATCTTTTTTAAGTAGCGAAGGCGTTTTTGAATACAAAACAGGGCAAATTCTCATAATGTTGGTTTAAAATGTTGCCGGTAATTTAGAGTTCTCACATTTACCTCAATACATATCCTGTTTTTTTTCGTTACTACGATCCGTAGGTTATCTGAAAAATTATGCAAATACCAAAGTGATTTATTTAAATACTTAATCTTTTGTGTCTATGTTACTACTGGTAGTAGGCACACGACTGAGAGATTTATTTGCAACTTTGCTGCTTGTAAATGGAGTAAACATAAAGTTACTAGGTCATATTTGTATGCGGCAGGAATTAAGAGATTTCATCTTTCGCATACGAAAGGATGTAACCCGTAAAGGAATTTCACAATAATGGTTATGACCGAGTTGGATCTCGTATCCCTTTCCATTTGATAACAAATACTGCAATAATGGTTAATAATATTACTAACCTATCTCTAATAAATTTATTAAAACAAATGTTTCGATGTATATAGATTTTACAGCAACCGACGATAGTTCCTTCGAGTTGAAGGGCATTACGTCGTGTTTTATCATGTTCTTGATAACATAGAGAAAACTAAACTTGTTAATGAACCGGGACATCAATATGCTTCCAAAATTTTCCATAATTTTCAAACAGCATGCCTTTGAAAGCCATTTTTCTTAATACTTAATATTTTTATAATATAAGGGGTGCCGAAGATCCGGATGCGATATTAAAATATTATAGAACTCCCCCAGTCAATTTGTTTATAATGTTTCGGGCTATAATATTAAAATTTAAGATAATATTTCTAGAACTCTGTTTAACCATGATTCAATGTTATTTATTTTATCAGGCTTTTAAACGTGACTTGTTATATATAACTTATCTTGCACAACTTATTTTTTTTAGTGGAAATAATCTCAATATCTAAAGATTAAGTAATACGTAAAACGTCATTTTAAATACAACGTACCAAATAATAAAACTGGCCAACTCAATAATACCAGGACCTAAGGATTTAAGTCTTTAAGATGGGTCTAACAAATTTTGAGATAAAAGGCTACTATTTCCCCATTTGCCCATAACTCGCGGGGCCCCCGCCACATGTGGGCGCTACAGTACTGAACGTTACATCGCGCAAAACCTCGCGCCAGTTCTGTGATGGGGCTTCTATCTACGGCCGGGGACTAATACAATAATTCAGAATTTCTTTGCGCTAATTGTTGTAATGTCAACTATCGACATTCGTTTTCTTTTATTAGGTTTTTGAAAAACAGAATGTTTAATATATTAAAATATACCTTAATTGTACTAATTTAAATTACAGGTGGTACATTCAAATATCCCTGGTCCCTAATGATTTAATCTAAATGTGTACAGAGATAATTGTAAACAATATAATGATAAACCCTGTATAATGTTTCTTTTGTTAAGAATACTTCCAATATTTTAATTTCTATTACAAAAATCTTTGGTAATTAAAGTATAGCAATTTTCATTTAATTCAGGAAAAATCATAGGAATATTAATATTCTATCATATTACAAATCCATTCACACTGTATATTTTTTTACATGCAATTCTATGTTATTTATAAAATTCATGTAACAATTTAAATACAATAATTTTAAGTAATTATATATCTAAATTTACAATAAGCTATTAGGTCGAACCTTCATCTTTGACACTCTGCATGTAAACAAAATGTTATGAACATTAATGCCAAAATGTCAGCCAATATACTCAGATCCATTTTTCAGATGAATCGTGCAGGATTCTAAAGAAATATTTTTATAACATTAGTTATTTAAGACACAAATTTCACCAAGATATGACTCTAATCTATGATCACAATATTATTTTAAACTGTATCCATTCGGGTTTTTCCTATATGTGGTTTATGTATAATAGCGGAAATATATAATTTCTGCAGGTGCAAAACGGCCTACAAGAAGAATTGCTTTCGATTATGTCACAGGGTACCCTCCTACGATCATGATTTCTGGGCCTCTACCCTCATCAGGCAGGCTTGTACTCAGGGAGATCTGAAATAACAGATTGCTCATAGATACAGTTCACTCCAGTGGCGGCTCGTCAGGGTAGGCCTCTGAGGCCGCGCCTCACCTCCAAAATAAAGGAAAAGAGAATTTTTTTATATAACTTTTTATCTATTACCAATTAGAAATATACTTTTTAACAGTTTTACAACATAATAACATTAAAAAAAAAACAAAATATAATCCCATAATAAATATTTTAGAAAATAAATTCTGACCACATCAAAAAACCGACCGTGCAATCCGTGCAAACCCATTCTTAAAGAAAGTGCTCTCGAATGAGGCGAAATAATTTTAGCTTGGAAAGTTTCGACTTCTGACCTATTTATCAACGGCCGGTGCCGATGCCGGCGAGTCACCTGATTACGACAGAGCGGGATGGCGATTGCCGATGCACGCGTTTTCTATTGCATTGTTGAGGCGATAAATCTGTAGCTTGGATATGCTTTTATTGGTTATTTAAATCACATGACTAGCGAAATATTCCAAGGGCTTCTTTTTACGTGGTGCGTGCGGCTGAGAAAGAAATAGGAAATAGATTGCGATAATCGCTGATTGAGGGCGTTCTGTCTTTTAAGGTGAATAAATACGCGTTAGTAAGTTTTTGTTTTGTTTTGATTTGGTAAGTTGGACCTTCCATTTTTTGTATTTGCTTTTTGCTTTTGAAATGAATCCTATTCACGACATTATTGCTTCATTAATTGAAACGCCTTTTTTAAGAAGAAGCGAAACTGAAAAGAAACAGATATTAGGTAGCCGTCCGACGCCGAAAATTTTAGCAATATTTAACGATAAGAGGCAAGGTAAAAAATATTCAAGAACTTTTCAAATATCTTGGTACGAAACTTATAGGTGGCTATGCGGTAGTATTTATAAAGAAAGCTTATATTGTTGGCCTTGTATTTTATTAGGTTGCGTCAAAAATAATTGGAGTTCAGGGGGCGGATATTCGGATTTAAAAAATTTTTCACGAGCAGTAAAATCGCATGAAAGTTCAAGAGAGCATATTAAAAATTCGGTAGCACTTACAAGACTGGAGCAAAATAGGGCGACTATTGCGGATGCACTACAAGAAAATGCAAGTCTTAATAAAATTGTTTATAATGAAAATGTTCGAAAAAACCGTTTATTATTAAATTATTTAATTGATGTTACTATTACTTTGGGTAAACAGGACTTGGCATTTCGAGGTCATAATGAAACAACAGATTCTTTTAACCGTGGTAATTTTTGTTGTTGTGCTAAATTTAGTAATATTTTTACGGGACAATCTAAGGCTATACAAAATGAACTAATTGGTTGCATACATGACTATATTCAAGAATATATAAAAAAGAAATCAATGACACCGATTGTTGTTTTTTTGGCGTAATTGCGGATGATAGTACTGATATAACAGAAAAATCACAGTGTTCGATAACAGTTAGGTATGTGACCAACGGATCTTTAAAAGAAAGATTTTTAGGATTTTTTGACGTTAGCGATAATAGAACAGCAGAGAGCCTTTTTCATTTAATACAAAACAGCTTAGAGCCTTATGACTTTAAAAATAAATTGGTCGCGCAGTGTTACGATGGGGCTAGTGTTATGGCAGGTGAAATAAATGGGCTTCAAACAAAAGTTAGATCTATTGCTCCTTTAGCTATGTTTACTCATTGTTGCGTCCACAGATTAAATCTAGTTTTACAACAGGGAACAAAACTGATTACCCAAAGTCGTATATTTTTTGCCACTTTATTAGGAATACCAAATTATTTCCACCAATCACCAAAACGGTCTTTTGTGCTTAATCAGATAGTAGGTAAAAGAATTCCGCGAGCTGTAGAAACGCGATGGTATACACGGTCTAAAATTTTAAACTTAGTGGCTAATGAATGGGACAATTTAATTATAGTATTTGAAACTATTATTAATGACTTAAGTTCTGGAACAGAATCTATTAATGGTGCAAAAGGATTTCTAAAGCATTTTAATGATTTCGAATTTTGCCTTTTAACGCATATTTATAAACAAATTTTTAGTTGCACTGATGTACTGTTTCAAATATTACAGTTAAAGTATTTAGATATAAATTACTGCATTTCGCAAATAAACCTTGCCAAGCGACGAATTATTGAATTTAGAAACGAGGACCATTTCAAAAAACTTTTCAATATTGCTAAAAAAGCCACTATTCTGCCAACTAACACACGTCGAGGGCAATGTTCTAGCGACTTTGATATTTTTACTAAATATAAAATATTATATTTCGAAATAATAGATTGTATAATTCTTCAATTAGGGACGCGGTTTAAAAATTTAAATAATTTAAATTTCTTTGCTTTAGTCGATTGCACAAAATATTCGGAATATGTTAAATGCTTTCCAGACGACTTATTAAATAATTTATTAAAAAATTATCCAAACATTTTTGACAGAGATAGATTAAAGAATGAGCTTTCTGTATTGTATAGGAATGAACAATTTTCAAATTTAGATGTCGAAAAAAGTCTAGCTTTGTTATTTAAAGATTTTAAAGCAATTTTTGCGGAAGCATATAAGCTTTTTAATTTAGTTTTAACTATTCCCGCAACAAGTGTATCGGCCGAACGAAATTTTTCATGTCTTAAACGGATCAAAACCTACCTAAGAAACACAATGACACAAGAACCGCTTTCGGGTTTAGCAATGATGTCAATAGAGCAGGAATTACTGTCAGAACTTAGTGAAGACCAAAACTTTTACGACCAAATTATAGATAAATTTGCAACCTTAAAAGACAGACGTATAGATTTAATGTATAAAAAGTAGTTTTTTTATCTTATTTCATACAACTATTTATTTTAAGTTTTAATAAACTAAATTATGTTTTTATTATCGCAATCACCGCTATATTTTAGTGATAGGTGTACATATTTTACTTGTTTTGTTTACTTTTTATTTACTTTTTTTAGAGTTTATTTTTTTAGTTTTTAATGGTTTAGTAGGGCTATTGGCGATGACCTCCATTAAAAAAAAAAGGTCAACGCGTCGCAGAATAATACCTCATGGGTGACGTGGAAATTTTTTCACATTTAAACAAAATTATCCTCATGTAGCCTCACCCTTCAATATACTCACGAGCCGACACTGGTTCACTCTTGAAGTTGAAACAGAAAACAAAATAAATTTTGTCGACCTTACTATAATAAGACAAAAAAAAATAATTTAAAAACTAAATGGTTTACAAAAGAAACGATATCTTAATTTCAATTCCCACCATCCTTACAAACAAAAAAGAAGTGTTGTGATTGGTCTAGTTGACAGTGCCATGTCTTTAACCTTACCAGAATACGGCGCTGAAGCCCTTAATAGAGTTAAAGAGACCTCGAATGCAAATCATTTCCCAGAAAAACTGATGAAAAAAATATCAAACAAAGGACGTACATATATTATAACAATCATAAAGAAAACGTAAGACAAGATAATACGCAAAAAAATATATTGCAATGGCATACACATCTCAATTATCTGAAAAATTAAAACATATCTTAGGAAAATATAACATAACTGTGTGTCATAAAGCCCAGAACCTGATAGGCTCCCTATTTACAAAATTAAAAAAAAAATATAAAATCCAATCTCGTATATGAGATTCCTTGTTTAAACTGCCCTATGAAATATATTGGTATGATAACCCAACTTTCAGAAAATAGATTAAAAGGGCATAAGTATACAAAGAATGCATCCACTGCATTACACAAACATGAAAAAAGCACAAAACACGAATTTAATTTTTCTGAAACCAAAATCATTGATGAAGATAACCTGTATCAGAAAATACTTATCAAAGAAATGATTCTCATAAAAAAAGAAGAAAATGCAGTAAATGACAAACAAGAGATAAAAAATTTAAGTCAAATATACCACAATTTGATATTTTAGTATAGTTTTAACTTCGTCTAAGCCGTTATTTTTAAAATGTAGTATATCATTGTGAATGTCTGATTCTTCTCTAAGGTTTAAATTAAAAAATAGCAAAAAATTATCTTTAAAATTCTCAAAAAAACGTACTACGATAGGAACACCTTTTCACCTAAAACTGTGCCATGAGTTGCCTGGCAAACCACTAACTTGCTACCTATCATTCAAATATAAATAAATAATCAACATGCATTTTTCGAGGTGTGTAACCTTATCTTATTCATTTTGTAATAATTATTTGTCAATAGTATACAATTTTAAATTTGTTTTAGAAAAATTGTAAATGTCTTTTTATAATTAGACCACTAAATGTTTTTTAAATTAATTGTAGATAGGGAAGGAAAGCCTTATATACCACAAAAAATAATAAAGGAATGAGCAATTTTTGAGAAAGCCTACTATGATAGTAGGCGAAATGTCAAATCAATCCCATTGTTTTATTTTGCAAATAAACCTATACCCAAGAAAGAAGTCCAATTAATATATATATATATATATTACGCATTTATGCAATAAAGCTGATTGACAACTATCTATACATATTTACAAAAAAAAAGTAGGAAAAGTACTAAAAATATACATTACGCAATGAGTTGTCCCACATTCGTCTGTTTTTGTTTTAGTCCATCTAACAAAACACTATTTCATGGAGTGCCATGAATAATGAGAGTCTTAGCCTAAATCGAGCTTAACATTGTAATTACAATGCAAAATATAATACGTAGAACACAAAGATCTGAATGCTAATTTATCATAATTTACTCGTTCTCTGCTAGTATTTGATTCCATCTAATCATATTTTATAATAACTGTATGTTCTGGTAACCTTTTGAAACCATTGTGTATTAATAAAAATGTCAAGTGCACATATTGTTAGGTAATGAGAAATTGTTAAAAAATATATCAAAACTGCCGTCAAATGTTGCACAATACTATAACAGAGGTGTCCATCCCTATGTGCTTTAAGGCATATGGCCAGTCCATTCACATTATGAAAAGAAGTATAATTAATATACTTGATTTTCATAAATAAAATAACATATTGTCACAAGCTAACAAGAAACTCTTCAAATATTTAATGTGAAAAGTATTTAATATATTATAAAAATAAAAATAAATAGCATAATAATAAAAAAATGTTTTTAAAAACTAAAAAAATATTTAAAACGTTTGATTAGTTATATTTTGATATTCTTCTCTTCAGTTTTAAAATTACTTAGTATTGACCTTTAAACGGTTTTTTATCTGTATTGCTTTTGTATTTCTGTACTTTAATAGAGGAGAGTGATACTGTACGATTTGTACGGGAAGTTAAATGACGTATAAACAAAAGTGTAGTATAAAAGTTTCTTAGTTTTATTTGATTTTTTTTTATTATGTTATTGTCATGCATACAGAACTTTTTTATTGCCCTAATTAGGTATCAAGTTTCCTATTTTAAATGGAACAAAATATATATTTGTAAATATTTTGGTAGATATTTTAAAGTCAAGTTCAACGATTTATAATCGTCTAGGTCTCAGATGCTTTTGATATATTTGGCATTTATCTTCAGGATTTGACATATATTTAAAGGGACGAAACTAAGACATAGAATTGAATTGAATTGCTAGATTGTTGGCGCGGATACTAGTCCATTTGCCAGATTGTTCTCCGTCCGGGGCTCAGAGTCGTTAAATCGGCGACCCTCGAAGTCGACCCTGCACGTTATTCCAGTTTGGAGACGTTATCGGTAAGATATCCGGATGGCGAGCTCTAAGCTCCCGAATACCCCGAAGCTTTTTAATATTTCCTGTTTAACTTTTGAAATGCCTCTTGGCTTCCACTAGATGCCCCTCGAGAGTACTACTGATATCACGCGATGACCCTTTCTTTCAAGCTATCCCCTTACCCCTTCCACTCCCGCCACGTAGCGGCCATTTACGCTAATATTCTATGCGGCAGACGAACGGGATAGAATGCAGGAACAACTAGGCCTCACACGTTCACAGCGTCTGCTCCCTTTCTAGCGGGGTCGTTAGTTTCTACACTGAGCGGTTGAGTCTCCCGTTTCCCCCCGAAATAAAGCAGCAAAACCGAACACGTGGCACTACTTATGTTAATAACACAGCGGTCTGCATTCGACGAGACGAACCGGAAGACTATGTAAGACATAGAAGATTTTTCAACATCTGCTTGGGTCAAAAAACGCTTTTTGTGTATTTATGATCTAATTTTGAATATTCACCTTTTTAAACAAAAGAAATGGTGCAGTACAAAGTTTTGGGGTTTTGATATTTTATTTATGTTTTTGTCCCTCATAATATTCGCTACTTATAGGAAGTTGTTTTATTATTAACATTTGGGAAAAACGTTTACGCGCGATCGCTTCCTTATGTCTTTTGATGTCAATTGATAAATCGATTTTGCCATATTTCTCATTTAATGTTTAAATTTTAAACCAAAATTTTTAAATTCGTAAGAGTAAGATTAGGTAACTAGATATCCAAACTTTCTATACAAAAAAATGTATATATATATATATATATATATATATATATATATATATATATATATATATATATATATATATATATATATATATATATATATATATATATATATATATATATATATATATATATATATATATATATATACTCTTGAAAATATTTACTTACTTAATATTAAATGTGGAGATATATTTAACGTTTACCAGTTTTTTTCTTTCAAGTTTAATCCTTGGCATATTATCGGATGTGTAGGTTTGACTTCTTTCGTGAATATTCGTACCTAATTATATACAAACATAGGCACAAAACTATATATTTCAGATTGATTTTTTGCTAGAATAGATTTAGTTTTCCTCTTTAATTATAGTGTTTTGCAATATGCTAAACTATTAATTTGAAAAAAAAATGTATTCTAATATTTTATTTTAGTTGACAGGCGTTTAAATCTTATTTTGTAAAATCTAACAAAATGTAATGATATTGCATAATGATCTTCGACAAGTTTGATATAGAAATTGGGCTAAAACTATTGAAGAGTTGTGAGTCTCAAACCATTGCTACATTTAGTAACCAAGAAAAAACAATATTTTAGAAATTATGTATTTTAATAGTAATAGGAAATTGAACTTTGCTAAATAATAAGCAAGAAAAATAACTTATGCTTTTATAAATTCATCTTTAGAAAGATCTTCAGACGTCATGAATTTTCCCATCAGACGGGAATTTTTAACAAAATAATATTAACAACTTCTCAAAAACATGTGAAATAGAAATGTAAACATTTTTCGATATCTTTTAACATAATCCTATTTGCATGAATTTAAAAATTTGTTTTTAAAATTTTCCACCATCTTTGGTCTGAAAATCGATTTATTAGTTATTAAACATGTAGAAGCTATGGCGTGTAAAAGTTTTTCCGAAATAATATTAAAAAAATGTCTCACATGTTACGAACATTATTGGGCACATTGTAAAATAACAACATAGATCTGCTAGTCAACGTTTCTGACTTAATGACGAATATCTTCAGAACGTTCTATTTTGAAACTACGAAAGTTTTTGAGATAAGATAATACAAAATCTTACATAGAACGTCCTGTACACCGTCCTTGGAATAAACACTAATTCTTCAAAGGTCGTCAACTAACTTATTATTATAAATAAATGGTCCCCCTGATTGATGAGAGAAAACGACAATTACAGAGTGGATTTAATTTAGTTCTGCTTCGATTTTCTATTCGCTATTTAGTTTCATATTATAAATAAGTATGTCTTCTAAGCTGACAATGTCCAGTTAATAAAATTAATTTTCCGAATCACAGGCTTCTTTTTGGCATAGAGGTTATAATAACCAAAAGAAAATAATTCTTGTTTTTTTGTTGGGATACCTCAGATTCTCCTTGGCAAATTCGTAGCTATTATTCATTCTATAACTTTTTAGGGTTACATATTATAGACATTTCTAGTGTCAAAAAGTAATCATGGACTCAGATTTAGTATATTCCTTTTATGTACCCAGGTTACTCGAGAGCATCTTGGCCTCGTTCCGGTTAAAAATTGAGTTGCTCAGCAGAACCGTTCATCTTTAAGTGAAGAAAATCCAACACTCTCCTCAGCTGGAGGCAAAAGGGATTGGAAGTTACCTTCAACTGGACGATTCGAGCCAGCCTCAAGCACAATGTCGGTAGGTGGTGCAAGTGAGTAGATTGACAACTGTGACAGCAAACGACAAAATCCTGTTCCAGCTAAAACTATTCTGGGTTGCTTTCGAGACCACTTTGAGAACATAAAAGGAATATACTAAATCTGTATTGTCTTTGCGTCCCAAGCTTTTTAACTCAACAAGCAGAAATTCAATTGTTTGGGAGACATCTACTAGTATTACATGACATTTTCTAGAGGTTGTAAAGTAGGTTCTTATAAAGTAATTACAACTCGTTATAAAACATCGATTGAGTATAAAACGTTTGATTCTAGTTTAGGCAAAAAGTGCACAGAAAAAAATTAAGACACAAAAAAAAATCGACCGCGTTGAATAAGTCTGGAAGATATTCCCGTTTGCTGATTAAAGAAAAAATCGTAGCTTATTTCTTCACCTATGTAAAACCTTTTAATAAATTCAAGGTTTTGTTGTAAATATATTTTCATGAAACCAATCTGCTTCTACAAAATCTCGTTTTATCTTTTGCAAGGCTAACACAAATTCATTTGTAGGTATTACGTTTATCATTTATTTGTTAATTAACTGTTTTCTCATTTTCGTATAGTTACTAAGAATACTCACGGAATACTGACAAATCTTTTGACTCCTCATTTATCAAAATTGGTTTAGAAGTTTTGTAACAAACAATCATACATAACGTGACTGATAAACACATTACGCTTCCTTGCAGGCATAGTCGATTTAATAGAGCTGTGTTATATTTTTACATCTACTACTGATTTACAACCTACTATGAACTTGGACCTTATTCTTATAATATGAAGAAGGCTTAAGAAGTTTGTCTGCGTGTAATGAATAATAAATATCTCCACTTGAGTCAAAGCTGTCAAAACAAGCCGGTATTAACTTTTCGCCCGTGCATAGTTTGATGAACTTTTTAACGGTTTCATTATATTTTCTTTACTTATCAGTAAGTTTCATTGATCTCAGTTTAGCTTGACTACCAGAGAACAATTTTGTATTTCGGCCCATATAGAAAAACACACACATTTGTTGCTTTCTTAAGAGGTATTCAGCAGAAAATCAAAGGAAGAGAATTCCCAACATGTAATTTCCCTCACTAAACTCTCAAGCCTCTCCCTGCAATCTCCAACACAAAGTAAAGGGTTAATAGGCAAACCTATGTAATGATATGTAGGACTTGAGCCTGTATGTAAAATGTGAAATATAAATTACGAAAAAATATGGTTCTTATATTGAGTAAGTCTCTCGTAATGGTTAAACCCTGTGTTTATGTTATCCGGTGGTCATTTAATTTAACTTGGGTAATGTCTGGTTATAAACGACATATCACTCAGTAGTCACGGGCTACGATGCCAAAAAAAAATGGTTTAGTGTTGTAAATTTAATTAAAGCAAATAACTATTTATTTAAGTTTTAAGCTGAGATGAGTTTTTCACACTGGATATTTGTCTTGGAAATTTTTTTGCAGTGTCTGATTATTAACTTGTAACTTTACAACTACATATACTTTTAAGCAGTCTAGAAAGGATATTTAAATAGATATTTAATGCTTAATACAAATTATGACGAGCTTCGCGGAAATATCTCAATGGATCTCTAACATAGAGAGTACAATGCAAAGTTGGGATCCATTTAGGGGGTATTTTATTCAACATTGAATGGATCGTCTATATGGAGTATTATCTGTCTTTGCTAATACGTATTCTTAGTAATAAATGCAAATTTTGTTTAATTTTCTTTGAATTTATACATTTGCCCGTAAATCAAAACAGTGTTTAATTCAAATTAAATTAGCTTACGTTTTACTTTTCATGTAAACCGTTTTCTTTTTGTGAATAGCGATTACTTCGACAATTGTTTTTATGAAGTTTGTAGAGCTGAGAGTAAAACTGGAAAAATATGATTCACTAGACGTGTTCTTTGTTTCGGTTTAGTTAGTGTTTTAGTGTTAGATTTCGATCCACTATAGTTCTTAATATTAGTTAGGTTTTCGCTGGCATCGGCCAGTGGAGTAGTAGATGAGTTTCGCGAACTATGCCGGGCAAATAAATTAGCCGCAAAACTTTAATCCTACACATTGTGCAGTGCGTTTTGCCATTTTATACTTAAGGAAAAATCTTCCGATGTGTAGAGTTTGGTGGATGTAAATGTATGTACTCTCTGTACAATGTAAGGTACTTACCATTTCCTGCTTTTGTCTGAAATCACAAACGTTCTGATAATATATGTTTTGACTTAACAGCGAATATAGTTTTATAGTTTCTTTAATAATAATATTTGTTAATACCTCACCGCGCCAAATACCAGCTGAACCAAAGATGGTAGCGACCTTTATCATTAAGTGAGTTTCATTAAGTGCCTCACTGATGAACTTTGAAATTTCAGTTTTAGCAGATATTTTGTTTTTTTTTGTGTCCCATACATTCTAACCTTCAAATAGGAGTTTAACTTTATAAATCTTCTTTTGTTTCATAACTTTTAGTCTAAATTACCGCTTTCAAAGAGTTGACTGAGAAATATGCTAACAATACCTTTTCTTTTAGTGCCCTCATGGCACATTACTTTTCTATAAAATATTCACTTTTTCATAACGATGACGAGATTTTTCAGGTAATAATTCCAAACTGATAGTTTTGGCTTCTTTTAGTATGTCCTCCGGTATGAAGTCCTTATTTTTTCTTCATAATAATCTTTTTTTTTTAAGTAGTATTTTTCAGGTAATAATTCCAAACTGATAGTTTTGGCTTCTTTTAGTATGTCCTCCGGTATGAAGTCCTTATTTTTTCTTCATAATAATCATTTTTTTTTAAGTAGTATGATTTATTGAGTTGGTTATTAAATTACTTGTGCTTATGGCAACAGGAAACGAGGACATGAGACCAGCCTACTAATTAATTTAATTTTTTTGTATTATGGCAATAAAAAATAATCATCCGTATTTTTAATGGCGAACTTTTTAGAACAAAATATGTAACAGTTTCCCAATTCCTGTAGCGGGTAAAAGTACATGTGGCGGAAAAGTGCAACTTTCCACACTTATATGGGCGAGGAAATTTGCTTAATTTCTACCCGCTGCCTTTATTAAGTACAGTAGATGTACGCTTGATACAAAATAAATTTAAATTAATGGCCATCGCCAACACCAGAATACGGGTACGGCACTTCAAGAAGTCGTACCCATGTCACTGAGACTGGCCGTAGCACTTATAATTCATAATAAGGCTCAAAGGAAGAACTCGATCTCAGTCGGCAACGTTTGTGTACCAGTGCTAATCAGTAGTTAAAATCAGCCGATATATTTGTGCAATATCGGCAATTACAATGACATGATTAAAACCCGTTACGTCACTTGATTTGATCGGAGATGCAAGTCGATTAACAATACATTTATCCAAGTAATTAACATTAACACGTAATATATTTATAACAGTAAGTTCGATATACTTAAGACAAATATATATTTCATAAATTTTCATTAAATAAGAATCAATCAAGGTAACTGCTTTCATGGGACTCACAAACTTGTTTCACCGAGCATCTAGTGCAAGAGCAATCATTTGGTTGCTAACTCTTCAAGCCTTTTTCATGCTCTTGTTGAGTTTTTTATAACAAAGAGAATATTAATATAGAATAGATGGTGATAAATGAGTATACCAAATATTTTATGACTAATTTTCGGTGTTAAATTGAATCAGTTTGGCCCCCAAGTCTAAATTTTTTTATAGAACAAACATAATTTTGTTTGTAAAATTACTTTTTCTAGTGTTTCAGCTTTCTACTACTACGCCTCAATCGCAAATATAATAAATAAAAGAAGAAACAAAAGCTAAGCCGACAAACGTTAAAAGACTATGCACAAACCTTACGGAAAACTGCTTTCAGTGAAATTTGCCTGAGTGCTGCCGACACACAGTTTACTTCAGGACCACCAGTGGTTAACATTCCGTTAGCGCAAACTTTCGGCGACTTGTTTA
Source organism: Kuschelorhynchus macadamiae (assembly GCA_030620095.1). NCBI lineage: Eukaryota > Metazoa > Arthropoda > Insecta > Coleoptera > Curculionidae > Kuschelorhynchus > Kuschelorhynchus macadamiae. Next base: position 1,491,634 of record JAUTXW010000747.1, read on the forward strand.
TACTGAGGACATTCAAATGGCGCCTTACGTTTTCTGAGGGAAAAATTGCAAATTTAAGGTAAAAAAACATGTTTTTTTTGTGTTGAACACTTTTCATTACCTAGAGATCCTAGTAACTGTTTGCCAAATACTGTATTTTTTCCAATGTCAGTTTTACCTGCTTAATCCCAATATAACATCAAATCTAACTTGTTGATTTTTTGAGAACCAGTGGCCTTGATTTAATTTTTCAACGTCAGTTCACGGGCTACTTGAAAATAATAGTGCCCACAGGAAGGTGACAAGTAAGCTATATCGGAACCATAGTAAAGAGGCTTTGGATGAAGCTGTAGCAAGGTATGATCGTGGTAATTTAATTCAACTAAGTGAGGAATATGGTACACTTTACGTAACATTATACATGCAAATTAATAAATTGCATACACAGAATCATGGGCATAGTACTGCGTTGACAGATAATAAAGAAAGGGTTCTTGTTCGTGCGATTTTTACAGAATGGAGATTTCCATTTGAACCGACAGATATAAAAGATTTAGTTGAAAACTATGTAAACAGGAAAGGCGTTCAATTAAAGCAGTTTATAAATAACCGACCTGGAATACTGTTACCGCTTTACATCTACAAACCGGACAATTTGAGGACAACTTGAACAAAAGGTGGTCCGACCAAAGCACGATACAACAGAAGTCGCTTTGGGTTGTTCGATTCAAGTCTGTTTGAAGTTCCTGAAAATTGCAGTTCCGCAGTCCTTAACTCCTGATCGAAAAGTTTTGATAGGAGATAATTTAACCAGCCATTTTTCCCTGGAAGTTATTAAAACTTGTGAAGAGAACATATTTCCTTTGTTTTGCTTCCTCCTAATAGCACCCACCTAACCCAGCCTTTGAACATTAGCGTTTTTAGACCAATCAAAATTAAATGGCGACAAATTCTAAGGGAGTGGAAGAAACATAATAAGAATGTTATAAGGAAATATACATTTCCCAGACTGTTAAAGTGATGTCTGGAAAGTATTGGTGTAAACACCGAAAATAACATTAAAGCTGGATTCGAAGCAAATTTTTAGTAAACTTTCCATAATAGAAGATATTGAAGGAGCGCATCACAAGCAAAAAAGATTTTAGGAGATACTATAAATCAATTGTTTCAAGAGGCTAAATTCGAAAAGGCATTTCCGAATGTTGTCTAGTTGAGGACAAAAAAAGAAATTGTCAGTAGAACCTGGAAAAAGTATTCGTCAAGAGGATATTGAAATTGTAACTACATCGTCCACACATTTCCAAAATAAAATCAAAGGAAAAATTAAGAAAGAAATCAAACAGTGATGTGAGTGATGAAGACCTATTATCATTCAATCTACGTCAATACAAAAATGTATGGACCGCAAATGATGTCAGTGAGGATGACCACGAAACATTTTCTGATCTAAAAATTAAGTGTTTGAAGACGAGTCTTTTCAAGATAAAGATATTGATGACGACTCTGAGAACAACAATAAGTGTGAAACAGCAGATTTAGTCAAACAGCAAAAGTCTTGCGGCATAGATAAAATGCGGGATTATGTTTTTGTGAAGCTGAAAACAGAAAGTGTAACTTCCAAGAAATGTGTAGACATAATTTCCCCTCAAGACAACGGCTACACATGCAAATTTTTAAGGCCAAGTCTTAAAGTGAAAAACAGCTATGTATAATCAGCTAATGATGACATTGGGCTTGTTGAAAGAGGCGAAACACAAAGGAAATAACCATCAGGACCACCCTAAGAAGAGGTCAATTAAAATTCAAGGAATTTTTGGATTAAATGTTTAATTTTTTCTCTGCTACCTAGTTACTGGTTTTTGTTCTTAAATTGTCTGAGTCAGTTCTAGAATTAACGTTAGGTTTGTAGAACGTTTTTCGAACGTTTTTCGGATTTATAAATATTTTATAGTTGACTGTGAAAGAACTACCTTGTTCATTTTAAGATTTACCTATTTGATATAATAAAGAAAATACCTATAACTACAACAAATTGTGTTTTTAACGAATTTTCATGAAACACAATGCGAATGGATTTTTTCTCGTTTTCATCTAGCCCCTATAGCGGTGTTACTTGCAAAGTAAGGTGTTTAAAAGCTAGTCTTCAAGTAGACCCGTCGCGGGACTATTTGAAAATAACCCTCAAAATTTTTTTTCGGAAAAAAACGAAGTCTAGTTTTTTGTCTAATGCCGTTAAATCTTCTTTAGGTTCGAAAGTTTAACAGGGTAATTTTGGTTTTAGAAAAAAAATTATATTTTGATGGTGACAGAGGGAAGTTTCCAAAAAGTTTTATCAAGTAGCCCCGTTCTACGGTACTAATATCCCATCTTATGAAACAATATAATATTTGGATTGTATATACTCAACTCTGGTTAGACTGAAAGTTAAAACGAGAAGGAAAACCATAGAGAAAACTAAGATAGAAATGTTTAAATCGTTTTACTTTAAGCCGTTTCAATTTTAAAAAGTGAATTAACATAAACAATTGCGTTTTGAAATATATTTAATTTATAAAAAATGTTTTGAAATAATCTCGGAAATAACCCTTATCCTCCAAGTAAAACAATACATTTTCACCCTATATTGGTTGTTTTGGACATCCTGTATAAATAAAAATATATTCTTCTATTTGTATTTATTATCTTTTAGATGCGCAAAGTAGTGTCCTAATGAGCCCATTTTCGACCCTACTTTTATTTCTTTTCAAAGTCGGCAATGCTGAGTCACAGCCGCCTGGAATTTAAAATCATTTAGAATTTTAAAATGGAAAACAAAAATGATGAATTTGTAATTGTTGCATTTGGCATGCATTGTTACTAACCTGATAATGTTCAACAATAAATATTTTTTCTGTTTGGCAATTATAAAGATTTTTTTCCAATACGCAAAGTAGTGTCGGAAAAGCACTACTTTTTAAAAGATTTTATTTAACTTCACTTGTCTGTTAGTTAGTTAGTATGTATGTGTGAGTCAAATCTTGCAAGTTACTTCTGAAGCAGGTTCCATTATCGAAATTGACTGATATTTGGTATACATTATATTACAATATTTTGGTGTCCAACAGTGAATGTCTTATACAGAGTGCCTAAAAAATAGTGCTAAAAAGTACATGTAAAAAAATATTTCAAAAATGCTTTTATTTATAAACTATTAAACTGAAAAGTTAAAAATAATTAAACTGGCAGAAACACAAAACTTTTAAAAATTTGAATATTTTCTTAAAACTTGAAGCGTGAGACGTCATCATACTTGAAATAAACCCTCAAGTTTTTAAAAAATTATTCAAATTTTGAACAGATCTGTGTGTTTAAAACCTTTTTTTAATTTTTTTTATATTTACTTTATTCCGTATCATTTAAACGATAGACTTTTTATACTTTTTAACGTTTTGGCTTTTCGGACGCAGTGGTGAAAGGCTAAAATTTTTCATAAGGAACTGCACTGACGAAAAGGAAAGTTCATGAAAGCAGCTTTCATAGAAAAGAATCCAAGGATCTTCAGTAAGTCTGGAGTAAGTAATTCAAACCTATAGAAATCACTTCAAAATTGGAAAGACCTGCAAAACCCTATACAAAAGAAGCTACACTCCAAACAGTAACAAAATTTGCAGAAAAAAGCACCAGATATGCTCGAATGACCATAGCCAACATATCCCAGAAAACTTTAACAGATATAGACGCAGAGACGTCGAATAAATAATCCATTAGGTACAAAAAAATTAACCACATCAATTGCTCGTGTCGCCGTTTAATTAGAACCCGCGGAACAGTGTTTGGTTCGGTAGAAGCGTGTACAAAAATTATTCTTAAAAGAGTCAATTAGGATTGCCGGGTAATATCGTGAAACCAACTTAACTAGCCGTTCGGATGCAGTGCGTCGCGGACTGGAAACTCAGGGCGTTAAGTTACGCTGTAATTTCTCAATGACCCAAGCTATATGAAACATCAAGTTAGGGTCCATTTGGGGAGTATTATATTTACCATTGAATGGATCGTCTATTGAGAGTATCATTTTTGACTTTACTTAATAACAATTTATATGAAGTTTAAGGCATTCTGACAGTAAAAAATAAATATGTGATTATAAAAAGAAGTCATTTAGGTATGGAGAAACCTACAAATATTTAATACATTTTTAATTTACAAACTGTATTGACAACATATATACATGTTTAGTTTGTTAATAAAAAATACTTTAAAATTGTTTTTATCATGCTTTGTGGTTAGGAATGGGTCAGTCAGTCGATATACTTAGTGTCCAAGGAGTTAAGACGGTGACATGCTGCTTCATAAATAAGTTTGATTTATTTTGGTTTTCAGAAACTTCGTGCGCTGTTGATGTCATTACTGCTAAGGTGATACATTTTAGCATGTTATAATCGTGCCGAAGAAGCTATTAGATGATGTAGTGTGATTAACACTAGTGCAACAAGTACCAACTTCTGGTATAGAAGTAATTTTTTCAGTATAAGACATATTTTAAATCGAAATATTGAGGTCCAAATTTAAATGGAAAAGGAAAATCCCGATTGTAGCAATTCTGATCTTTCTAAAATATTTTTACCAGAACTGATTAGATATGACATCTTTTACTTTATAAAATACCCAGACTTTAAAACGTGCTTCCCTGTTCTTGATGAGTTAATCCCTAGTATTACTAAAAAATGTTTGAGTTTCATAAAGACATTTTTTACGCTTCACCAATTTTTGAATTGTGATCTTAATACGCTATATGGAAAATATTCGAAAATAATCTCAAAATTACTTTTTGCAGATACTTAGAAACCCAATTCATTTAGTAAAATAACAGTTATAAATTGTACAAAGTCCACAATACATTTAATAACTTTTCACAATTATTAAAAAGCAAACTAAACCAAAAGGAGTATACTAATAGGTAAAACGCTTGCTTAGCAAAATGTTCAAATATCTGCCTCTATTTTGTGGCGCTCGTGGGATTTCCCGCCGTATAGGATAAATATAAGTAAAGACCACTTATACTTCAAATAGACAGTCCATCAGATACAAATAAATTCACCATACTAAATTTTCGTGTCGCAATTTAATTAAAGCGCATGTTATTTGCGGTTGTCAGAAGCGTTTATTAGTTTAGAAATACAATAGAAAAGTTATTCATATCTATATACCAATTTAACCAGCCTATCGGATGCTGTACGATGCCGACTGGCAACTACGGGCTTTGTGCGAGGCCAACAGCATGGGCCCCCGAGAGTAGTAGTTAATTTATTTTGCATTGGATGGATCGTCTATTCAAAGTACTTTCTGTCTTTGATGTAACCGAGTAAGTAGTGATGAGTAATAGAAATGGGAAAAACATTTATAATAGTATTTTCAAAGATATTGATTACCATATACTATGTCGAAAAATGTTCTTACGAATTTGTATTTCGTCCTTTCTAAATTTGCTCTCATGATTCTGCATCCCAAGTAATTGCTCCAACTGCTTTACGGTAGCTGCGCCCCTGAATAAGAGATCAATTTTATTAGTGATCACGGTCTCAATTTTGCAGAGGCTCCGAATGTAAATAAGTTTTGGAATTAATTGCTTTTGACAAAACAATCAATATTCGGAATTGCGGCACAAATTAAGGACATTTTTTGATAAAAAAGACACGAATTAGTATATTCAAACGAGAGGAAAGAACACTTAGGCGTTTTCAAAAGGACTGTTCCATAAAAATTATTTCTACTGACAGTAGTGACCCCGAAACCAGAACGACGAAACGTAACTACAGAATACTACGAAAGATGCCTTAAGTACAATCGAAGGAAAGGTATATAGGACTATTTGAGTTAACGCCATATTATACTAAGCCACCCCACCATGATTTACTACAAATTCAGAAGCCGAATATGCTTCGAATCCGAATTTCTAGCTCCACGGACTCACCAACAAGTTCTTTGGAAATACACACACACACACACACATATATATATATATATATATTTATATATATATATATATATATATATATATATATGTATATATATGTATATATATATAATGATTCTTAATGTTGTTCTAAAAAGAACAGTTTCATAATTTCAGTTCATAATTTTTGGTGTTGAAAAAGCTGATTTTTGTGCTTTAAAGAAAAATAGCATCATAGAGAAAGCTGTTAATGCACAGGGTTCCCGAACAACGAACAACAAAATCATAACATACAAATAATACACAAGCCACAAACAACCTACTTGGAAACCCAAAAGTCAAAAACAAATTGGAAAACCATGCAGCATACAGCATTTTGTGCCAGGATTGTGAAAAGCTGTATGTGGGGCAAACTAGCAGACATATATCAGCAAGAGTAGAAGAGCATCAGAAATAAACAAAAAACGAAATAACAAACCTTGGCCCTATTTCTACATCATCAGGGAACCGGCCATAAAATAAATTTTGATAGGTGTAGGGAAATTGCAAATATAGAACATTATAAGACCACAATAGCCTGAGAAGCCATAGAAATTGAAAAACCAGGTGATTTAAATAAAAGGGTAGAATCATTAAAACTACAACAGTATGCAAGACAATAATCGACAAATCTAAAATCACAAAAACTAGCGCAACAGCAACAGCAACGACCGGAAAACATAAATAAGCATCAGCATCCGGCCGCTCAGATATAACCTTCGGCTCTGGGTGGGGTATTAAAAGGAAGCTTCGCAGTCACTAACGCTTCAGTCTCTATTCGGACGCGATAAAGAAAGCTTCCAAAATGTCAAATGAGATTTTGGCCTCCCCTCTAAATACGTCATTAAATATAGATTATCCAACCTTTACAAGGTGCGAATTCATTTGTTCTAAATGTGAACCATTTTGTTTTATTTACATTAGGGATATAATATTAGGGCAAGAAGACAAATTTGATCGTTTTGATGTCAAAGGCATGATATGTGAATCATTGGATACAGTTAAGCAAAAATTAACTGAAGAAGAAACACTCTTTGAACGTACAATTTTGGTTATGGTTGAGATGATGGAACTGTTAGACTGATGTCTTTGTAAAAATAGATCTACTAGAAAATACATTCAAAAAGTGACTCATAAGACCGTTTACAACAGAATTGCAATAACCTGTTATAATCCGATAATCACTGAGGCAGAAATTGTAAATATAAAAGAGATCTGTAGAATTGTTTCTCTGAAAGATTAATACGTAACACAAAATCAAAATTACAAAAAAATCATCACATTACGACATATTCCGATCCAGAAAAAACTTCTACGTTTCTCAAGATATCTTATATACAAAGAACATATCAAAAATACGAAGAATAGCGAAGGATTTCGACATCAAAACCATATGTAAAGCCTTTCTGACGAAAACTAAGCCAAACGACATCGACAAGAAAAATAAATGCATTTACCAAAACCAGTGTGAGTGTGGTAAATCACACATTGGAGAGATAAAACACTATCTTAGTATAAGAGACAAGAAGTATTTTAATCAAAAAAAGGAATCAGACATAGCGGGACACATCTGATCAAACCAACACTGAATTGCAATTGTCGGTGGCCAATATCTTGCATAGGAAATAGCATAGGCGAAGGTGTCCAAGTATTTGATAAGCTTAAGGTGAATATTCCAAATGTTGAGTAAACTAAGACATGTGAAAATAAAAGCAACACATTATAATAATTGATGTTTATTTAACGCTTTTTATAAGAAAAAGCATACATTATCATTTTCTGTACCTATACGATAATTTACCTTGGTTAATAAATAAATATAAACTTAAGAATAACTAATAAACTAAAGAATCTCCGGATCCACGCTATTTATTTAAAATATATACAGATGAAGAACATACTCTCTCCTAATTTGCTTAACGAATATGTGATAAATTTATAAATATGCATAACTAAGAGGATTTTATTGATTAGTTCCACTTTACAAGATTAAATCATTATTGATATCAAATGCTACTAGTGCTACTATATTATGTTTAAATGTTTAAAAAGATTTTCAGTTTAATTAAAAAACGAAACATTTGTATTTTATTATTTTTTAGTTTAATATTACAGAAAAAGTCAATTTTTAATTTATTCTTAGTATCTGGGAAAACCACCTCTTGCTAGCATTATTCTGGGATTACTTATAAGAAAAAGAGAGAATTGCCTCCTTTTGTATAAGATGACTGAATACATGAATTAATAAAAATAGATACATATTTTTTTTCCGAACTTCCCTTTCTGCAAATGACGAGCTTGTATAGGAGCTGTCATAAAACTAGTTAAATAAATCTCGCTTGCTACATTTTCGAAATTACTTTTAATATTAGACTTAGTGATCACTTTGATTTTGTAATAAAATAATTAAGCCATGACTTTTTATAGGAGCGTGTAATCTACAGGCTACAAGTACTCAACATGAAACCCAATCTGTAATAATAATTTCTCCCTAACTGGAATTTTAACTAATTTTTTTTTGATAAAACGTGGTTGATATTTCATTAAAAACTCAACATTTTTTGCTATGCCGATTAAGTATATTATTTCTTATTTCAAGTAAATACCCAGGCCGTAGCCAAAAGTTTAATTTAAGGCGGCAAAATTTTTGAGGTAGGGCAAGTTTATCCTTATAAAGCCAATGATTATATCAACTTAATACCGTTTATCAATGAGAAAATAACTAAAAAGAAAAAATCTAACCAGTTTAATAACTTAATTATTTCAAAAATTAAAACAACTCAAAAATAAAAGTAATATAAGCGTAACAAAACAAACTACGCTAAAACCTAAAATGCTTCAGTAACAAAAAATCGCGTATGAATAGTACTTTATTACTGAAAAAATTAGAATAACCAAATAAATCTTAAATAATTTGGTGGCGTAAAATTAAAAGATGCAATCGTCTTTATTTCTATACACGGTAGGCCAAAAAAATGTCCATATTTTTGTTTTTGAATACCGTTTTTATTTGTTAAAAATTTTTAATAAAACTTGGGGCACATATTCTTGGATATATAGGTTATAGAAAAACATATAGCAAATTAAGAGGTTTAGTTGTTTTTTTTTGCAGGGTGACCTGAAAATCTTCGTACTACTTTTCGAGCTATATATGGGATATTTTTCTTCCCATAAGGCTCTTAATGAAACTTTCGTTTTCACTGAAACTCTTGTTTTCTGATGTTTTTACCCAGAAACTATAATATTTCAAACTTTGCCTACCTTAAAGTTGCTAATAAGTTGTAATCGTTTCCAAAGCCAACTCGTATTAAAAAAAAACCAATTATTGTCGCAAGTTTGTGACATAAGATACTACGTTACTAAAGGTACAATAAAATATAGAATAACTGAAATATTGAAAAAAAGTAAAATAGCAATTTTATCGCTAAGATGTAATGCTTTAAGATGCTACTTATGCTTATTCTCAAGATACGAAAAATATTTTTTGACAATTTTTTTTAAAAATTGAATATCATTGATTTTGAATATGCCGTTCTATAATCTAATATATCTGTGAATATATCTCAATATATCTTTTTAGTAATAATAAACTAAAAAGTTATTAAAATTTTTAAAATGTGGACATTTTTTTTGACCCACCGTGTACAATGCAAAAACTTGTCTATATCTATACTAGTGGTCTCACCATTTTCAATTGCTCAAAATATCAAACCTGCAAGTTTCTGCATGACCCAATAATATCGTTGCCTAGTATAGTTATAACCACTTAGATTTACAAATTGCCGTACTAAATACCATCACTGATGCTAAAATATAAAATGTTTTATGAAAAGCTTCTCTTTGGCTGTACCGGATATCCTAAATTGGAGAAACTATAAGATTTATGAAAAAGGTTAAATTAAGGTAATTTAAGGGTCATTAATATGTCGTCGAGAAATTTGAAAACTTGCAATCATTTCCGAAAAGATCAGAAAAGAACTCCGGAAATTATCTAATTTGTCATTTGTAGAGATTTCGTAAAAGATTGAAAAGATGCTCTCTTTTCAAAGTTACTTTGTAATGTTTAAATATCATGAGGACGAATTTTTATCAATGAATATTAAGACTCTATAAAATTATTATCAAATTCTATTCTAGTCTATCTAAAGCTGCAACATTTAGGAACACATTACTTTACAAACGGTGTCGAAGGAACCCTTAAATGCCCAAAGAGTTATGGTCTGGACTCCTAGGTGAGCAATTATTGATTTCCAGTCCATTTATTTGGAAACATTCAATTAACAAATTGGGGACATCATTGAGTAATGCAGAGAATTCATCTCGCTACCACCATAACGGTCTTAATACTTTTAAAGGTTCCTCTATCAAACAATCCAAAATCACATGTAATTAACTAGGAGTGTCTTTAAGTTGCTTGGTAATAAAGAAAATTAAAGGAACGATAATATGATTTCTTCCAAGAGTCGTCCCACACATTAAAATATTTTAGTCCGTGTGCTCTAACTTTGTAATCCTGCCCTAGATTTCTATAGAGCAATGTCCTTTATGTCTATTAAAAAGCACATATGTAGTAGTTTTTTGCCTAGCATTCAGTGCCGTTTTTTTTTCTATCTATTTCAGATAAGACATAAAGTTATGTTTTTTCAATGGGACTCCCTGTATATCTCTTGCTTAATAGATTAAAAATTAAATTATCTTTTCAACCATACCATACACTTAGTGTCTGAATTTTTGCAAAATACTAATTTTTTAATTTAATTATTTTTTTATATTCACAATAAAAGTGTGTTTTAAACAAAACAACAAAGTAAATTTGTTTAACGCGTTGTACGCCATTGTCCTTTGAACTTCAAATAATTATACAAAACTGAAAATAAACGTAACTAAATAACAACATAACATTACAAACACATAATAACTATAAATAACAATAAACAATAAAATCAATAAACTTTCAAAAACTATTAATCCTAAAATACTAAGGCAATAATAATTCTAGTACCTAACAAAAAATTTTGATAGATAACATCTTCTATTCTCGAATTGGAGACCATTATTTGCCAAGAACTCTCGCAGGGCTACTCAACACTTCTAAGAGTATTGAATATATGTAATCGCTTCACTTTTTCTAGACTAGGCCTGAAACGGGCTTTTAATTCTTGAATAGTATTGCTCCTATTTTTGTAAATGATATTCTTTGAAAACCCCAGAAAAAAAATCTAATGGGGAAAGGTCAGGCGACCTAGGTGGCCACCTTACCTGCCCATTCGTACCCCATCACTTATTGGGACAATGTCGATATAGAAACACAGCTACTCTTCGGGCATTATGACTGGGAGCGCCATCTTGCTGGAAGTAACTTACCTTGGATATTAGGTATCAGTTTTTCTTTTAGAATTTGAATATAGCTATCACATGTCAAATTTCTCTCTAAAAATTGAGTGAAGTAGATTTTTTCGGTTTATTCAATTATTTTATCAAAGGTATTGTTAAAATTAAATGTAATATCTTCAGATATCTTATCAAGTGGTTTTTGTAGTTATCATATGAAGACAGTTGCTATGTTTACCGTAGTCACATGGAAAGTGTAATGAAAAAATGATTTTATGTCAAAAGTTATTATTTTGAAAAAACTCAAACACTAAGTGTTTGATACAACCGGAAAGGTAATTTCATTTCCAATCAACTAAGAAAAAAGCATACAGGGTTAATATTATATGATATATCAAAAACTGAAAAGATAGAAAAGGCCACTTACTATGTAAAAACTACATAAATCACCAATTTACTTTTTTATTCTGCCACCAATAATAAGCGAGATACAGGACCCTATCAAAACTGAAGCTCAATAACGAGCCAAGTTAGCCATGATCAGTAAGCATAGTGTTGTAGACACAATTTGTAAATCGAACTTGAAAATGTTAAATCAGTTTTCATTCTAACACCTGCAGTTTTGTCAGATCCCCCTAAAAGTACCGAAACTGTGCTACCCTTTACATATAGTTCCACGCCTTGGCTTAACTGATATTTCGAATATAATAATCAAGGGTTCGACTCTCGCTTTAGTTTTCTGGTTCATTTTTATTTAAATTAATGATTATATTTACTAAAATCGAGTAAAAACGGTGAAATAAGTAAAGCTATGACTTTTGGTTAGTCACGTTTTGGCCACAAACTCGTTAGTCCATATTTTAATTTTATGAAATAAAAAATGATTCGACTTTATTCTTGACCTTCAGTTATTTTTTTTAATAAAAATAAAATGTACGAAATACTAAAAAAATTTTAATTTGAAAAGTCTACCCATTATGAGGACAATTCTCTAGGTCCGGCAAAATCAATTTGACGTAAAGACCTGTTTTCAATTACTTGTTTTCTTATTATTTTAATATCTATAAAAATAATTTTATTATTTATTTTGTTTTAGTTTATTTAAATTGCTTTTCAAAAAGGTATTTTTTGTCTAGCAACCAGCTTCCAGAACAATGTAAAATTTATTATTAATTCTCTTATTATTTTTTACATTTTACAACCCGTATTAACCTTCTAAAATCTACGATTTATCTCTGTTTACATTTTCTATTTCTATTTAAATTTCGAACCATGTTAACATATCAATGACGCTTTAATGGTTTAATAGTGGTTTACGATTGTACATAAAAGCGTTATATTAAGCTTTCATTCTTCATATAGTTAAAGTCTTGTATCAGATATTTTTAAGCAGCCATTGTTTTAACAACAGAAAAATATAGGTATTATTGCTAATTTACTAATCACTATATGGATTAGCTAAAAACAGTATTATATGGAAATAAGTTCGTGAGTAGAATTTTGTCATTAGAAACTAATACCATTTATGGTTGTTCCTGCAACCATGCAATTACAGTTTTTTGATAAATTTGAGATAAAGACAATATAATTGTGTAAGGTAATTACATTCAAAATTTTCTACAATTATATTTAAATATATAGAACCATTTATGTCTCCAAGTCCTAAGAAGTATTATAAACTAAATAATGTTTTAAAATAAGAAGCTTTTATTAAAAATACACTATCTTAAGCTTAATCTTAACTAAACCCAAAGTTAGTTTTTTTAGTATATTATATTTTCAAGGATGTTTTTTTATTATACATATGTACACCAGAGCCATAAAATATACACATACACACACAGAAAATACACTAAAAAGAAAACAAAATCTTGTCTCTTTACCTCATTTGGCAAAAAATAAAAACCTGTGGTGAAAATATCGTATATTGCAATATGCCTCACGCTTTTATTGTTTGTCAACTGTTTGGGGCTGTATCGTCAAAGAGACAAGATCATGTTTTCTTTTTTAGTGCATTTTAATAAAAGCTTGTCACTTAAAAGGTTTCGGTATAACATTTTTGTTTAAATATACAGTGAGGACATAAAGTCCGTCGCCATCCGTCTAACTTTTGAACCGCTCAGTATTTGGCAACGAAATTTGGAATGATAAATTATTAACAAATTATTTATTCTCAAAAAATGACAGCAGCTTTAAATGTCGAGAAGACAGCTGGGCGTAGTTTCGAAACTTTTTTGAATGGAAGGGGCGTCGAGTGAAACATCGTTTTAAAAGTCCTTTTATTTTTAATTCAACCTCCAATTTTGATTCAGCAGTTCTCAAATGATGACCAATAACAATGTTTAGTAATGGAATCATTATTATACTTTTGGGATATTTTTTTGAGTTAACCAATGTCAGTACTCATACTAAATGAAGCAAGAAAAACGTTAAATGTTTTATTAAAATAGTATAATAATAAAAAACTGATAAAACTACTACGCATTAAAAAACTGAAACAAACAGAAAAAGAAAAACGTCAAATTATCATTTTAAAAGATGTTGTAAATGTCCGCCTTGCATCTCTTGACAAATGACCATCCTGTTAGTGATATTTTCCATCATATTTAGGGTTTATTCCTGCACATACACATCGATGATACGTTCACGCAGTTCGTCCAGAGAAGCCGGAGCCATTATTGAAACTTGAGATTCCACATAGCTCCATAGAAATAAATCAAGGAACCAACTCATCTATTAGGATGGGCTGCACCCCAGTAATTTCTAGGGTGCTGGATCTGGGTATGTCCTTCGCGAAACACATAGGGGTTTTAATCACTCCAATATCTACATAGTGTTAATTTTTTCGTTTAGGAAAAGTTAAAGCACCATTTAAACAAATATGGCTCAGGTAATTGGGATTTGTTGTGATCTTCTCTCCCATAATCTCGCAGAACTCTAGTCGCGTGTCAGGGTCATCATGGGTTAATTCCTGGGCAACTGTAATTTTGTAATTTATTTGATTTAAAATGTTATTAATAGACGAACGCGAAATATTGCATGTCACAAAATCGGGGGTTGAATTAAGAACAAAAAGCGAAAAGTTAGAGGGGGATGACTGCGAAATTTCGTATGAAAATCCAACAGGAATGGGCCACGTGAAAATCGCCGCTTTAATTCCAGACATTCATCTCACGCTCACAAAACCTTTTGAAATTTAAATTCAAACAAGGGATCAATGGATGAAGAATAGGATTGATTTTCAATCGGGATATACAGACGGCTCGTGGGCGGCTAGTTCCGGATCAGCTGGCTCCTGAATATACCAGTCAGATTGTAGTGTCGGAGAGTCCTTTCCGCAATGAAAACAAAGAACTGTTTTTCAGGCAGAGATCTATGCTTTATCACAGGTTGCAGCTAAGGACGATGTCAGGATGGGTGTAAAATTCTGGCCAGAAGCGGATCGCCCTACAATTTTTCGGTCCAGAACCCTGTCTGGGTATAAGTAAAATAAAGTTGGGCCTGGGAAAAGACATAGGAGAATTGGTCAAGGGCGAACTTCAGAAATTCTACTCAACCCATGCGGATGTGATGCAGCTTGGTTAATGTTAACAAGTTAACAGGTTATTGGGGACTTAATTAGCACTTTGACAGGTTACTGTAAACTTAACAGGCTCGTGCACCACCTGGCGGACGGCCCTCGCTGTCCTAATTGTGGGGTAGAAGAGGAGGAATCCTATCATCTTGTTGGCATGTGAAGGGTGGGTAGGACTATGCTAGAATACCTGCAAAGCCAAGTCCGTCTTCAAGGAAGAATTACAACACCTCGACGGGGGCAAAATGCTTTTTTTCATTAGACAGTAGGACCACCTTCCGTGAACAAAGTAATCACATTTTTGTCATATTTTAAAAATTAATATATTTATATTCACATATTTTGGCATACTAACTCCATAGAAAACAACTCGGAAAACACTGCAAAATAACTGTTAAATAAAATTTCAAGAAAAATGAATATTTCAACTTTTAGCCAATGTATTAATGCCTTTACTTAATTGATTACTAATATAGACAAATTGACCACCTTATTTGAGGTTTGAGAACAACATGTGTTTCTTATTTTGACACTAAGTTAATTCTAGAGTCCTTGATTTTTTTTCAGTACGGCCAGATTCCCTTTTGCAGGGGGTGATATTGTACAAACGCAGTGTTGCCATGCTCAACTTAAATTAACTGCTTAACAATAACAATAATAATTTTTCAGCGAAAATAAATATTCATTTTTTTAATAAAACGCAGTATATACAATATTCTCAGTTGATAGAGAATTACATTCTGAACAAAAGTTTTCATATACTTTACTGTCCTAAAATGGAAAATATGGGGAATTTTGCTGATTTTTAAATTTCATCAGGGAGTTTATGATGCGGAAATAATTGTTTTATATATTTTAATACACTCTAAACAAGAAATCAGTATAAAACTTTAAATGAAATGCTGAAAAATATGCCCTTCTATTGTTTACGCGTCTAGCCATCAATATTATTTTACCATCGATATTGTTAATAAATTGAACAATCAGTTATTGGAGTTCTTCAATATTTGCATACCGTTTTTTGTACACTACATTTTGTTATTAGCCCAGAACAGGAACGTTAGGTCTAGAGAGCGAGGAGGCCAGTGAACAGGATCGTTCGCTGCTAAGTATCTATTACCAAAAATGTATTATAATAAATTGTTAACTTGTTGAACGTTATGTACGTCAATATTTTATTGTATTTAATTCTTCATCCCACTGCTTAGGGGTCAAAAGGATGAATAATTATAGAATTTTCCAAACTCTAATGGTGATTGTTTTTTCTACTGAACAAGCCACCACTGGAGAAGTCCACAAAATCAACTGCAAAGCGCTTTGATTATTTCTAGCTTCATTAATGAACCATTTATAAAATTTGACTTCTTTCTCTTCGTCACCTGATAGGAGGGTCTGTATAAATTTTTTCTTGTACGGTACGAATCAGTGCTTCTCAAAATACCGTTACAAACATCACTATCACTATTTAAATAATTTGTTGAGTTATTAGGATGTGGTTCAAAATATACTAATACGTTGATTTCACTTATTTTTAGTTTTAGCAATTTTTTTTCATTCTAAACTTACGATACAAAATCAAAAAGTGCATTTGCATTTTTACTTCCCTCATAAAAGGGTAAATTGTAATCTTGAATAAATCACCCTCCGAGATTTTTTCAGATCTGCATCGTGTACATTTTACGATACCTAATTGTTTTATTTATCATTATTTTTATTTATTATTATTTTATCTCATTGTGACTGTTTAATTGACGTATGAACATTTTTTGTAAGATTTTTTATCATGAATAAATTCTATTCAATTCTATTAATATTTTGGTTAAAGTCCAATGCCTGAACAAGATGGCGGCCTAGTGAAACGTTAAAGAAATTATTACTAAAAAAATTAATTATCCAATTTATCTCGAATTTTGTACAAAAAGTAGGAACCAACTGATAAAATTTTGGAATGAATCTAAGATGACGGAACAAAACGGCGGTGAAAAACCACCCTTTCGAGTGTTACATATCTTTGCATTTTGGCGTTCCTAGATGGCAAAAATATGTTTTATCAAGTTCGTAGTATAGAGACGAACTAGTAAACCTGTGGCACTAATTCAAGATGGCGGGACAAAATAGCGGCCAAAAAAAATTTTTGTAATCTCAAAAAAATCACTGTAGCAGGTTTTACATATCTTCGCATTTTAACGTCCCTAGATACCAAAAAATATGTTTTATCAATTCCGTGGGTCCACCTGTCGGTTTGTCTGTCAGTTCGCGGCATAGCTTAAAAACTACTTATCAGATTGGCTTCAAAATGTGTACAAAAATTAAGGCTCATATGGGGATGACTTGATAATATTTTGGTAAAAATCCATTATGTCTGAACAAGATGACAGATTAGTGAAAGGTTAAAAAATTATTACTAAAAAAACTTATTTACCTCAAATTTTGCAAAAAAATCAAGATTACATAAGAATGGAATGGTAACATTTTGGTATGAATATAAGACAGCGAAACAAAATGGCGGTCTAATAAAATATTTAAAAAATCATTCCGAAAAAACTACTTAGTAGATTAATTTCAAATTTTGTGCAAGCATAGCATATAGATATAAGCTGGTAAAGCTGTGTTACGAATTCAAGATAGCGGAACAAAATGGCGGCCAAATAACATGTTAAAAAAAATAACGTAAATAATTCTTATTCAATTGACTGTAAATTTTGGAGAAAAATTAAATATGATATAAGGATAAGCTGGTGCGAATTCAACAAGACGTAACAAAATAGCGGTGTGTGTCAATGTAAAAACTACTTGTTGAATTAATTTTAAATTATGCCCAAAATCAAGTGTAGCATAGGTAGAAACTGGCAAAATATTGGTAGAGATCTAATACTTTGGAACAAAATGGCGTCCAATAAAAATGTTTGAAAAGACAGTATATATGTGTTCCTAAATAACTATGTACTAATCTTAGTTGGTTCACTCTTATTCCTAATAAGAGGAAATATTCTTAATTAGGGAAGTTCCGGGTAAAGGAAATTTACCGATTTTTTTAAATACTAGTAATGGACTTTAATTATATTAAACCGGGCTCTGATCCTATGTACTTTCTACGAGAATCACCAAATAAATATTTTACTTATTTTATTATTAACTAATAGTTATTGTCACAATTATTGTCAGACCAAAAGCCACTGAAAAATACTTTTATGTATGTAAATAAATGTGTCAATTAAGCAGTTAAAAAGGAAAATAAAACAAAAATACTTTGACGATATAGACGTTATAAAAATCATTAATTATATGCTGTATGGAGACCGGTTAATAAATTTGTCGTCCACTCAATTATGCAATCGAAGATTGACGGTGTATCTACAACCGCTAATCATTAACGACAAGCATAACTAATCGAATATCTAATTAATGCAACTCGAACTACCTTATTAAACATTTGTCAACCATCACTTATATCCTTACAGAAGAAATTATCTTTGAAATGAATACCTAAATGCTTTTAATGTTTTGATCGGTAGTTTAAAAAATTATCTAAAATCGCTTTTTTATGTTGCATTTTGATCAGATCGAAATTTATGTATCCCAGACCTGTCGCTGTATATTTAAATTGTGATTGACACTGTATAGACAGGTTAATCAGATAAGTAAATAAAAAATTTGTCAACTAATATATTGTTGTTATCGACCTTAAGCTGTGTATAATTTCCTAAGTAGCCAGTTAATTAAATATTTATACTTTGTGCCATAAATATGCTGTTTAAAATTTTTTGAACTATTTCCAACATATATAATTAGGATAATAAATCAAAAACAACGATCAAATAACAACTATCTTATTAGTAGCTATTTTATATTGGCTATGCGTAATAATCAGTGGCGTATTGAGGATTTCGTTCGCCCCCCCGGTTAAGACGTTCCCATGTTTGTTTTGGAGGGGGCTTCGAGGATTATGATATGATAAAAAATGTACCTTACTGCATGTCCAAGTACCATATTACTGTTAGTGTAACCTCAAAAGTTAATACATTTTAAGCATTACGCTACTAATAATCCCATAATTTATCTTGTAAACTAAAAAAAGGTCCTCATTTTCATGTTATACATAAATCATTGTATATTTATAATCACCAGGCCTACAATATTTGTTGACTTAAAAAAAAATCGGTAAATATCCCTTACCCGGATTTTTCCTCGTTATGAATCTTTCCCTCTATTATGAATAGAGAATGCCTATCTTGATTCTTGGGCATAATTTAAAATAAAGTGAATAAGTAGTTTTTGCAGTGACGCATCGTCATTTTGAATTCATACCAGTTTATCTATGTATCACAATTTCTGTGCAAAACTTAAAGCTGATCGAATGAGAAGATTTTTTTAAACATTTTATTTGGCCGCCATTTTTTTTCGACATCTCGAATTTCTATCACAAATTTACTAGTTTATCTCTATACTATAAAGATTTTTTTACGTTAATTTTTTAAACATTTTAGTTGGTCGTCATTTTTTTTCGCCATCTTGAATTCGTACCACAAATTTACTAGTTTATCTGTACGATTATACCACACTGAATGCTTGCACAAAAATTGAAATTAATCTGGTAATCAGTTTTTTCAAGCTGATTTTTTAAATATTTTATTAAGCTGCCATTTTGTTTAGCTATCTTGGATTCATACCAAAATGTTACCTGTTTTGTTATTCTTATATAACATTTGAATTTTGTGCAAAATTTAAAGTAAATTGGATAACTAATTTTTTCAGTAATCATTTTTTAACGTTTCACTAGGCCGCCATCTTGTTGCTGAAATATTACCAGGTCATCCCCACATGACCATTAATTATTGATCAAAATTTGAAGTCAATCCTGTAAGTAGTTTTTAAGCTATGCCGCGTACTGACAGACAGGCAGGCCGACGGAATTGATGAAACATAATATTTGACATTTAGGAGTGCTAAAACATGACGATATGCAAAAGGATGACTTTTTTCACTAATACCAACATTTTATTTAGCCGCCATCTTGAATTCTCACTACAATTATACCAGTTAGTTGCTACAAAGCACTTGATTTTTGTGCAAAATTTGAAGGAAATTGGATAAATAGTTCTTTAGTAATAATTCTAACATTTCATTAGGCCGCCATTTTGTTTCGCCAAATTGGATTTTTACCAAAATGTTTCCAGGTCATCCCCAAAAGACAACGGTCTTTTGGGGATTTGTTAAATTTGAAGTCAATCGCGTAAGTAGTTTTTTAACTATGCCGGGAAAAAAAAGACAGACCGACAGACCGACAGACCGACGGAATTGAGATAACATGTTCTTAGGCAACTAAGAACCTGAAACGTAAAGATCTGAAAAAATCTGACTTTTTCACAATTACTATAATTCCCTTTTACGACGCATGGAAGTAAAAAAGAAAGGTTCTTAACCTCATACAGTTAAAATTTATATTCATAATAAGAGCTCCCGGGGGAGATTTAAATCCGCCACTGATATTAATAAAGTAAAGGCATCCTGTTTAATAACATATTAATATTTAGCGAGCACTTATGAATAGCGACACCGGGCTCATAGTGCAAACTTCAAAAATTATTACATGCGAGAAAGAGGGTACATATTAATTCTCTTCTACTAAAAAAAGATATTTTTTTAGTAGTGGCTAGTGTGGTCGCTACCATAAGTACAGTCGTTCGACTGGCCAGGCTGTAAGCTCAAGGACGACAATCTATACCTAGTTCCTGCTCATAAAAAAGGGTTTTTGTATCACTGATTTTGATGTCGAATATATACCAATATAATAGATGACAATTTTGCGATTTTTTATTATTTTTTCACAAGACAGATAACAATTTTTCAAATTTTTGTTTTTTTTGCTTGTTGTCATTATGACAGATGACAATCAATCAATTTTTTAATTTTTTTTTTGTTGACATGACAATTTTTTGATTTTTTTTTAACAGCTGTCAGTATGACAGTTGGCAATTTTTAATTTTGTATTATTTTTTTGACAGCTGCCAACATGACAGATAACAATTTTGCGAATTTTTGTATATTTTTTTAACAGCTGTCATTGACACATGACCATTTTTCAATTCTTTATTTTTTTTTGTTGACAGATGACATTTTTTCTTGACAACTGTCGATAGGACAGACGACAATTTTTTGATTTTTTAATATTACTTTTTTGACAACTTCTAATTTTCGATTTTTAAATTTTTTTTTAGAATAAATAATAAAGCCGTCACATAAAGTTTTCGACAAGTAGAAAGCCGTGTCCCACTTTTTGACAATGCGAAAAACTTTTTCAAAAATGTAGGGTTTAAGTTTATATGACTTTTAATTACATAACATAAATAACATTTCGTTTATAACTAGTTAAATAATAAATTAAATTAGAAATGCCAGTAAAAAAAGATTGTAGATTCACAACACAACTTTTGGGTACAGTGTAAATTTTTATCATTTGTGAATAAAAATATGCCTGCAGCTTTATACAAAAGTTGTTTGAAAAAGATTCACAATACTGCAAAAAGTCGATGACTACAGCACAAGTATGTTATGTTTTTATCTTAATTGTAGGAAAAACTATGAAGTTTATTCCAGTTACTTCAACTTCAGTACAGGTTCGGACACTGAAGTCATAGATGAAATAGTAAGCGATAATGAGACAAAGCTCAATCGAGAACTGCAGGCTATAAATCCTAAATCTCCGTTTAATTTGGAAGAGACTAAACATGCAGCCTTTTAATCGTGATTATTCCAGTTAAATTTGTTCCTATGCAGATATTCATTGTGCGGAGAAGGAAGTACAGGCAATTATCACAAACAGACAAAAGGACAAATTTACTCTTAACAAAGAACAAAAGAAGAATTGAAATTCTGGATTTCTAAAGTCATTTTTAAAAAATTATAATAATCCAAACACAAGCAATTGTGCTAGACCTGGAGCAAGCAAAAACATTATGGTAATAAAAGAAAAATATATGAAGAATCTTTGATCGACTCATCAAGTAGTTTTCTGACAAGTGTTATATTTTATTTGTTCATTCATTCATGCAATTTTCTACAAATAACGCACAAGGAATGGATAGTAGAATTAGATCATTTTAACGACTTTATAACCAAGCTGCGTCCAGCATATAAGCTTTTAGTAAGAAAAACCAATATGTCAAGGTTACTTGATCAAGAATAAACATGTATGATACAGAGCATTGTGAAAACGACTCGTTACTCCTAACTGATGACTGAAAAAATTCCTTTACAACACAAACAATGTTGTCATTATAATCTACAACAATTATGGACACGTTGCACTGTAGGAATCATTTGGATTTTCACAACAAAATGAAAGAGAGGAAGATCTTTATAGGATTTTTTCCTAGGCAAAAGAAATTGCAAAAGAAAAGTTTTTAACTGAAATATATGCTGTGGTTAGTGATTAATATTAATGGGTCATCTATTAAGTAGTTCAGGAATATTAAACTCTGGTTGTAATAGTCATATGCGAAACCCCTTGGCTAAAGAGCGAGTCAACATCGAAACTGTTGATAAAGCGAGATAATAGAAGAAGTTGATAGAAGACCCAGCACAGAGCTGGCGCGATGTTGCGGGGCTGTAACGTTGAATTGCTGTAGCGCCCACATGTGGCGACGGCCCCGGGAGTTATAAGCAAAAGGGGGTGTTTTTTTAGTCTAATAAGTTATTTGCAAAATACCTCTCGGTTTCGGAAGAGCAAATTAACTGCTGAAATATAGAAATGGTGTCCGCTATAGTCCGGATACTATAGTAAGGAACATCTCAAAACGCATTTTCTACTGAGTCTGAGGTAAATGTATGATGTCTTTGCGCGTGTAGATTATAAGAAAGTTATTGTTATTTTGTGTTAAATTGTTTTCTCTTTCAAAAATTTTATCTTTTTGGTAATTGAATGACAAACTCTATATTTCATTTTAATTTGAGGTTCCATGTCGCTTACTATATAGATATGATGTTTGCCGGTTTAATATATAAAGGCATATAGAACACATACATGCAAGACATTTTTACTAGATGCAGAAAAACCTCTGTTCTCGATTCCGTTCGGTCTGTCTGTCTATTCGCGTTATAGCTAAAAAAAACTACTTACCCGATTGACCTCGAAATTGAGAAAATTGGGTCAAAAATTGGGGGTCACATGGTGATGACTTGGTAACATTTTTGTAAAAATCCAATAAGTCGAAACAAAACGATGGCCTAATGAAATGTTAAGAAAATTATTACTAAAAAACTAATTATGAATTTTACTTCAAATTTTACAAAAAAATCGAGCATTATGTAGGAATTAACTAGTAAAATTTTGACGAAAAATATCGGCTTAATAAATTATTTAAAAATTCAGCCTGAATTTAATGGATTGATTTCATTTGTGTGATAATTAACTATGGTATAGAATTGAAGTGGTAAAATTGTGGTACGAATTCAAGATGACGAAACAAAATGGGGCCTAATAAAATATTTGTAATAGTGAAGAAAATCACCCTGTCAAGTTTTACATATACTAGCGAAGAACGAGTGAATTTTGATAAATTAGCATTCAGATCTTTGTATTTTACAAGTTATATTTTGCATTGTAATTACAGTGTTAAGCTCGACTTATGCTAAGATTCCCATTATTCATATCACTACATGGCACAGTGTTTTGTCAGATGGACTAAAACAAAAACAAACGAATGTTGCGAAATGTATATTTTAATATTTTCCTTACTATTTTCTTTTGGAAATATGTATAGTTGTTAATCAGCTTTATTGCATAAATGCATAATTTATATTAGTCCCTTTTTGAGATTTAATTTATTAGTAGTTGGAAAAAGAAACATTTTCATATTTCCTGCAATAATATTTTGCATAAAAAAATTATAAAATTAGGTAAATTAATATAACTTCCGTTGCACGTCATCAAAATCTATGACGTAGTCACGTCACAGTATTTTTATATTTCTCTGACAAATGATATTGCCGTTATAGAGTTTTCAAATGTGAATCAATTTATTTTGTTTATTTATTAATCGCAGTATTTCGGTAAATTAATCAAAATAGTTGTATTTATCGCAAAATAATAAAATATAATAGTAAGCCGAAAATTAAGCAAAATTACTATTTCGTCTTGCTCCCAATCCAGTAAAAAAAACCAGAAAGTTTGGTTCAAATTCCAAAACCACAAATAGCGAAAAACCCGAATGTATACATTTTAAAATAATAATGTGATTCTGTATAATGTAAAAAATTAATTTTGTTTTTGCTGTGTATGTCTTTAGCAGTTTATCAAATTTGTATAAAATACTAATTTTGAAGCTTATTTGCGAGACTGAGCAAAGCTATAGAGAATCGATCGTTATCGAGGTTTATGGCTTTAAGTAGCACAGTAAATTCTGAAAATAATTAGACCCCAATCAGAATCTGCTAAATTTACATATCGGCTCTACCGTAAACCTAGTCGATAATTATTGGGTCTTGATCTTATTTATTGATTCTGATTGGTACCAATATGACAACTCTGAATAATTGGTAAACTGGTTTCTAAATTTGGATGTGGCTGGTATTAATAACAATTAATTACTGCAAAGGTATATAATTTCGTCGGGTCGGTGAATTCTTATCTGTTTTGGTGGCGCTTAACGAATTATACACATATGCAGTGGCGTATACGAGTAAGATCGAAAATAATTATTTAATTAACTTGAAACAAATTTAACAAGCATATATCTAATATTTTCTATTTTCCTAATAATTATGGGTTGGACCTTTCTATCCTCTATCATTATAATAAAAATATCTGGAAACATGCTAGAATGCTGAAATTCGTCAGGGTTTTGAGCGAGTTCTTATATAATTCGTTTCTCAACGTGGAAAATAGGCTCAGAGGATATAATTTATGTCCTAAGTCCACGGAAAATTAACCTCGAATAATTTAAATTCACTAATTCGACACACAAGAGGAAACTGGCACAAAATTTTAAATATGGCAAAGTACTATAGATCACAAGGGAGCATGTTATCGAAATATATTATAGCAAAACGTTTAGTTTTTTGTATTGTACAGCTGTTAGAAACAATTAAAAAGCAGTAATATTTAAATAACATCAAGAAACGTGCTTGTATTGGCCGTACCGTTCTCTTTCTAATATTTAAATTTAGTAACATTATCAATTTCGAGATGTTTCTCTTAGTATTTTGTGGTTGATCTGCCAATGTTAATATAATTTAGAAACAGCTAAACTATGGAATATATTTTTCTAATTTAATTATAAATTATTGAGTGCTTTGTGGGAATAATTTTTTTCAAAATTCTTTTCTATAATTACTATTCAACACAATTCAGTTTTAAAGTGACTAGAGTTATTCCTACACCATAAATATATTTCATATGCTTTTAAGGCTTTGATGTCGGAATAGATTAGTTATAATTATTGAAAATTTCTCTAAAAATATTTTTATATATTTATTCAGTTTTCAGGAAAAACCAAGTCCCTATTTCGTATTTAGTTTATATGTACTGTTTAATATTAAAATCAAATAAACAAGAACGCAAATAAAAATGTTGTAAAACAGATTATTTTTAGAGAAATATTAATAATAATCAAAATTTTATTACTGTCGTATGTTCATCAGGCGGTACTAGATAGTATTTATGGTATGTAGAAAAACTGTATTCAATAACAGACAAACACAAAATTCACCAATGCTCAAAGTCAGGTTAAAAATGCATTTTGATATAATGACAAATGTAAAATAAACGACATCGGGCGACGCCGACGGTGGACGCCAACGGAATGACGTCATCCGTTTTGGTGCGCCTATGTCGTTCAAGATGTTTTGGAAGTGCATAAAATGCTAAAAGTTTATTACAAAATTATTTGTTTTTAAGGCGTTGTATTTTGGACATCTTATTTCTTTGACGTAAGTAAACATTATCACGCAATAAAAAATATTCCATATTAAGATAAATAAAAAAATAAAATCACAAGCGCCAACATTTTAAAATCAATAACAATTTACTACACCTTTACCATTCTGAAGCATACAAAATTAAAAAATTGAAAATTAGAAATTGACTGGAAAAATATAAATAAATTATACATTTTTCAGAGGGGCTGCTTGTGTGAACCGCAAAAGGGCTCAAAAGGACCCACTGATTTAGGTCTTAAATTATCCAAAAAGAAAAAAAAAAGAAACAAAAAAGTTATATTGGTCATTAATAAAGTATTATTTGTTATGGAAGGAAATTATTATTTCCGTTCCAAATTAATATTAGAATGTATAGTTTTTCGGATGTTCAGAATAATTTTATCCCTGACGAAAATGGGAGGGAGTTGCAACTTTACCCAATGATTATTAATATTCAAGATAGAAGTGGCGTTAAGTACTGCAAGAGGGTAACCGTGCTTCGCTATATTCGATAGTTTAATTTATTGTAATTTATGGCTAGTCTCTTTTTTTTATTTTTGCGTATATGGATTTAAGCTTTGTGCTTTATTCTCATATGTCATTCAATTAAAAAAAATAATATGAAATGTTTAAGAATTCAAGTTCTAAAATTATATAAATTGGTTTACGTTTCTATGTCAAATCTAATATCGTCAAAATTTAAAAATAATAAACATATATAGTTCTATCTAAAAATTAAATAGAAATACAAAATTAAATAACGAAAAAATAAGATTTTCTATCTAAGTCTATTGTAATTTGATGCTTAATTTACTGAGAATTATTCCTTAAGTAATAACAGACATAAAATAAACAACTAGAAAAAAAATTGCTGTGGCTTTGAAATTACCCAACCAGCCGATTTCATGACTCACATCTTTTGACAAATCCGCGGTTCTTATAGTCAAAACAATTTTTTCCGATGCCATTTTAAGACCCTTTTATTTTTGAAATTAGCATAAAATTGCAATTTAAAATATTATACTTACCTTAGTTGCTTAAATAATATGCTTACTTGTCCACATGAACGACATAAATAAGCTCATTATGTTAAATACAAAAAGCGCGCATTCTGAACAAACTGCAAAATGGTAATAATGTAATTTTTAACAGATTAAGTTGTTTGTGAGTATACGAGGTTTCTTCAAAATTGATTTAATTTATAAATAGCTTCAGTATTTTTCGAAGAATGCTAAATAAAACTATTTAAATATTCACATTCTGGTTGCAAAATAGAATTTTTCAATTAGATCAACAATAGTCAGTATTTTAAAATCTCGGCAGTAATATACAGTGACGGTGAACTAATTGGAAACCATACCTTACGAAAATCTGAACCGTTGCTAGTAAGAAATTGGTTTAAGATATTTCGAGTATTATAATCATTGTTGCTATTGTTAGGGTGTACATATTATTATTGCATTAAACAACCTTATTAAGTTTAAAAAATAATTTATTCATTACAAAATTCGAAGAACACTATATTTTTAAGCGGCAAACTAATTGGAAACGTATTTCTGAATCAACATTAGCTAACAAGTAGGCCTATTTTAAAACTGAAAATTAACATTTTCTAACAAGAAGAAAATTGACAATCGTTACCGAGCTTTAGTGGATTGTTAACTTCCGTTCCTGTTAATAATTTAATGTTAATCTTCATTCGAATTTCTGCAAATATCGGTTATTATTATTATTATTATTATTATTATTATTAATCGTTCCAAAAAGGCGGCGTTTAACGCTGTCATGTTAGAATACATGGAACCACTAGAACTGTTCCTAGGAAGAGACATCTCAGAAAAACGAGTATGGAAACAGATCATTAAATTGTTCGCATTTCTAAAGCAGACCATCACAAATCAGCAGGTGATATTTGGAAAGAAATTTTTGTCCCAATCCAAGGGAATTTATTGTTCGAAGTGTTCGTAATCGTTTGAGCGGGCTACACCTGTTTGGCAGGGTACCAAGGAAGAGGCCTCACATTTCTGAAGTGAATCGGAGGTGCCATTTGGAATTTGTTAGAAATCACCTTTCTTGGAACGTTCAACACTGGAAGCAGATACTATGGTCAGATGAATCCAAGGTAAATAAATTTGGTTCTGATGGTGGTTGTATCATGGCATGGGGCTGCATCTCTTAGAATGGTGTTGGCCCACTTTATAGAATAACTGGTCCTATGGATCAGTATGAATACATGAACATACTGGAAAACATGATGCAGCCATATGCAGAAGAAAATGTATCAGTATCTGCTAGGAGGGTGAATGTCTGGCTCCAGGATAATCATGTAGATGTTTTACAATGGCCATCTTGTAGTCCAGATCTTAACCCAATAGAAAATTTTTGGATGATAGTTAAAAGGAAATTAGGTTCAAGTACAACAATAGTATTCCACTAGAGACTTGTAGACGTCTTATACGGTTCATGCCTAGAAGGTGTTTAAAAGGAATTGAAGCCAATGAATATCCAACTAAATACTAGATACTCGAATGAGATAAGAACTAATAAGTTGTTAGAAAATATTAATTTAGAAATACGTTTCCAATTAGTTTGCCGCTTAAAAATGTAGATTTCTTCGAATTTTTTTAATGAATAAATTATTTTTTAAACTTAATAAGATTATTTAATGCGATAATAATAGTTATACAACCTAACAATAGTAACAATGATTATTTGAAATATCTTAAACCAATTTCTTACTAGCAACGGTTCAGATTTTCGTAAGGTATCTTTTCCATTTAGTTTGCAGTCACTGTATATTAAGTTGCCTAAAGACTTATCGGTTCTCAAAAGCACTAGAAAATGTTAATATTGCTTATTCAGAGGAGTGGCCAAACTAAGCGTAGACACCACCGTACATTGGCTCTCTCGAATAACTATGTTAAATTTTGTATATGGCTGTTAATGAACTGATGATGAAAATATGAAGATACGGCGCGGTGTTTCCAAAACTGTAATTCTATCCATGCGCGGAGACGCTTAATTTTGATAATTGTCCATAACTGGGTCCAAACGCAATGGTATCACTCCTCGCTGACGTCACACTTCACGCGTGCTGTAGCACGTGAGAATCCACATATTTGCGGTACGCGTGCTTTAGTAACGCAGGATCAAAGGATTACTTTTTCATTTCGCTTGTTTATTACAGAAATGATTGAGAACTGATGAAGAAGCTATTGAATTATGATATTATTAAAAGCTAATATTATAGACGCAAACTGGAGATAATATTTTCTGAGAACTAAACATTTCAGGTAGGTTATTACATTTTTATTTATTATAATAGTTGTTTTGATCCTGTTCTTTCTAGAAGCTGTTTCAAGTACTCAATAATGCGCGAATTTCACCTTTTCACGTCTTGAGGATTCACATCTGATGCAGAACAGGTGCAAACCGACGACCCTCACATGTTACTGAAACACATTTTTAAAACGTCGCAGCACAATCCTAGCCCGGGAGCGTCCTTCTCCCGTGCCTAAAAGTGTAAAATATCGCCATTTTTCGCCTCAGGGTTCTAAGTGGCGTAAATGGTAAGGCAATCAAGAATTTCTCACCGTGTCTGGCCCCCTAGGAGGAAGACCCAAGAGAAGGAGGAAGTGCCCAATCTTCTACAAAATGTCACTTTAGAAAGTGAAAGTAGATACAAACGGACACCTAGGCACAGTAGTAGTACTGATGTTTACATGTTACACATTTGAGATTAATGGCCTTCTAGAAGGTTGTCATGTGCTCAATCCTCTACAAAACGTGCTGCATTACGTCGCCACTGCTGTGAACGTGTTTTATTACTAAACATGTCCCTATAGTGTGTAGGGCTTACAAATCCCTCGGCTTTGATGTTTTAAATTGGCGAAAAGTAAGGAGTATCTGATATAATAAATAAGTTGAATTTGATTGCTAAGCAACGAACTGATGTGAACGTGACATTTCGCGTCAGTTTTTGTATTTCGCCACATAATACAGCTGTAAACGGGAATACTATTCGATGTTTTCGGTAACTCAAATACATTTTTATGAAAGGTCCATTTAGGGGTTGGAGAAAAAACATTATGTTTTATTATTTATTTAAAGCCCTTTTTAGGATTGATAAAATTGCCATACTTCGCTGCGCGTCGTTCGGCAACATTCTTTTATTCGGCACGAAAAGTATCGCTTTTTGTAGTAGTGAAAAAAATAAATATTGTGGTTCATTTCGTAAAGGTTCCTTTAGATGAACTATGGGAGGTGTGCTGAATATTGTTTGATCTGTCGTTATCTCTAAAGGAGAGTGAATTAGTGAGTGTGGGTAGAGGCGTGAAGTACCTGCCAAAAGTATCCATCGCCAGGAACGAGGATTTGCAGCATGTATTTAGAAGATGCCTTGGAAAAAATGCAGCAGATTAGATTGCAAGTAAGTGACCAGCTATTAGGCCATCCCACTTATCTCTGACTTCATCAATACAGTCAACTAGTTGAGAGACGAGTGCAACTGGTGCCAAAATTTAACGAACAAAACCACACAAAAATCGCCAACAGGAGCAAAATTTATGATTACCAAGAGAACGTCAGAAACCTTCGCCGGAATTAATAATCTGTTAGCACGGTAGAGCATAAAGCCACCTGTGGCGAAACTCTTAACCCAAAAGCAATAAAATCGAAACAAGAAAGGTATTATCGCGGCAACAACTATAATATAATAGAAAAAGGAATTCTTTGGGATGACCGCTAAATGGCCAAACGTAGATAATTTCTGACATAAGGTCTTTATCAGTAGAGTCACCTGGTTGAGAGACGAATACAACTAGTACCAAAACTTAACGAACAAAACCACACAAGAGTCACTAATAGGAGCTAAACCGATATTTGTGATTACCAAGAGAACATCAGAAAGTTTTGCCGGACTTGATACTTTATTACCACAGAGCAGGACAAAGCCTCTTGTGGTGAAACTCTTAACCCAAGGGTAATCAAATTAAAACAATAAAAGTACTAACGTGGCAAAAACTATAATATAAAAGAAAAAGGAATACTTTATTTTATTATTTAAGTTTTGGCAATAGTTGCCTGTTTTTTTTTTACATTTGTGTGGATAAAATTTATATTTTAAAGTAAAATGTAAAGTTTTATATTCAATTATATTATACACTGTACGCAAAAAAATATAACAATTAATGAAAAAATAAGTGTCTAAACTATTATACAGGGTATCCCATTTTGGCTAAGTTATCAGATAGCTGGGTTACGAGGGGTGCTAAAAATGCATTTTCAAAAACGCTCTGTATCTCAAAAACCTTCTATCTTTAAAATAAGAGAGATACATGAACGAGATTCATGTTTTAAGATTAAAATGTCAACTTTATTTATTAATTAAAAAACATGAAGAAATGAATGCATTGATAGCTGTTCTTTGTACCTAACTTGCAACTAGTGGGGACGTAATGCAGCATGTTTAGTAGGGGATTGGATATTTGACGACCTTCTAGAGGGCCACGATTAATCTCAAATGTGTAACAGGCAAACATCAGTACAATCATGGTATCTTAGCGCCTTTCACCTATTTTGCCCTTGCTAAAGACTCAAAAAGTCACGTTCTGTAGTTGATTGGACACAGATTGGGTCAGAAAAACCATGGCGAGTAAATGTGAGGTTTTCGATATGTTGTTTAGCCCACTTAATGGAGCATCTGTACCAATTTTTAGCTCAACGGAAGTTTGCGCCAGGTAGATATCTAAATCTACTTGCATTTGTTTCAACGTTAATGAATAATTAATCTTGGGCAACGCTGATTTTACTTTCATACCGATTTTTTAGAACATATTTAATATTTAGTACAGAATTTGTGCTATATTAAAAATATAAAATGTTTCCGGTTTACAAAAAGTCAAATTTAAGTGGAGTTACAGATATAACAAAAATATATATCCATGTTCCATTTAAAACATGTATCTTTTTTTAACAGCAATAAATAATGAAGCGATTTATTTTTAAAGAAGTGTATTTATTGATTAGGTAATGTAATAACAAATATATTATGGGAAATAGAGACCTAAGAATAAAGTAAGTTTTAATAACATTGTATCTGATCCCCTCTCACTGTTCTATAAGCCTAGGCATATCTTGAATAAGATGATCATTATCCTGTTGTGAAAACCAGCTGTACTACTTGTCGTAATGAATTCAACGTGACAGTGGCGGCTATTCAGGTGAAGTAGGTGAAGTGCTACTTCACCAGGAAAAATAAACAAGAAAACATCTAACTACGTTTATTATATATCTCTTAAAATTTTAGCTTTTACATTCATTTATTCACATTCAAATAAACTGTACATCTCGAATAAATATTTTACTTGACCGTTGGCGGCATGTCTTTTTAAAACTTTCAATCGAACTTTATTATAATAACTATAACAGTAGCGCAAACCGCTTCGACTTTGCTACGATTTTCCTACTATGTTGCCATGACAACGCGTACACGATGACGTCAAGCGCATGTAAGAATAATATTAATCAGCGCCATATAACGCTCTCGGTGAATTGCTACGGCAGTACACTACAGCCACGTGTTTTTCAGGTTAGGCTGGTTGTTTACTTTTATTTTCACGGATTTCGCTGCAACCGATGAGTCCCTTCGCAGTTTGCTTGACTGTTTTGCGTTATATTTATTTATTGTGTTGTTACAACTTTATTTGGTGTCTGGTTTATTAATGTACAATATTAGTTGACTATAATATTTAAACTTTAAAATGAATCCGATCACGGATGTGGTTTGCATTTTGTTGGAAACACCATTTAATCGATGGAAGGAACAGGATCAGAGGGATGTATTAAATGTAGGGCAGCCAAGGTTTGACTTGACAATTTCCGTAAAAAAAGAAATAAAAAAAAGTGGCAGAACATGGAATGTAAGTTTTAAATCATCCTGGTTTTCGACGTACAAATGATTATGTAGTAGTCAAATATTACAAAAATTGTTTTGCTGGCCTTGTTTACTATTTTCCAATATATATTCAGTGTGGAATAAGGAAGGATTTGCAGGTATGTTAAATATATCAAGGTCTTTGCATAAACATGAAGACTCGGCGGAGCATTTAAAATGCGAATTAATGCTAAAAGCATTTGTAAAAAATCAAAGCACTATAGCTTAGGCTTTAAAAGAAAATGCTAAACTGTATAAAATACATTTTAACGAAAACGTCCAATTAAATAGACTATTTACGTGATTGGTAATTGACGCAGTTTTGTACCCTGCAAAACAAGAGTTAGCCTTTCGCGGCCATGATGGGAGCAGCGAGTCAATAAACAAGGGGAATTTTAAACAGCTTTTAGGTTTATTAATATCGAGAAGTTCCCACGAAAAACTTAAAAATGTTGTTACTGGTGACTCGAAAACTATTCAAAACGAAATAATTGAAAGCATTTCTGATTATTTAAACGATCATGTAAAAAATGAAATAATGAATATACAGGTTTTTTCTGTGCAAGTGGATGATACTTGAGCTTGCTAAGCTTTCACCTGAAGAAATTAGGGCTATGTATAGAACCCTTTTTTATGAAATATTGGACCATATTTTAATGGAAATGACACTAAGATTTCAAAACTGTGAAAAACTTACATTTTTATGTTTGGCAGATTCTGCTAAATTTGCGGAATATAGTTTAAATTTTCCGACTGGCCCGTTTAAAAATTTGTTACAGTTATATGAGGAAATATTTTAAAAAAGTCAACGACTTAAAAATTATCTTGGTCTTATTTTTGAAAGAGCTAGTGAAAAAAATTAATGAAAATAAAGATATTTTTACCGAAGCCTCAAGAAAGACTTACTTCTCTAGACAATATTTCGATTCAAAAGAAATTTCTGGAGGAGATTAGGGCAACTCATTCATTTTATGAAGATGTTATAAACAAATTTGCTGCTATGAAGGATAGGAGAATTGATTTAGTATACAAAATTTAGGTAAGTCGTAAAAATATTCCACCCCTTCCACATATAAAAAAATTCTGGAAAAAAAATTATTGCGATATTCTCTTGTTTCTTTTGCACTTCACTTACTTTTTCATCCGCGAGCTGCCACTGTAACGTGATTGGAGTGTGTTGTACATTTAAAGTTTTCCATCCATCATCGCTTCGATGCCGTATTTACTACCCAAAATATCTCTGTGTTTGTGGAACTAAATTTATTTGATTCTTAATAATTAAAACCTATTTATATTTCTGAATTCGTCGACGTACAGGGATTTCAGAGGAATTCCTAAATACTTTTTAAATATCCAAGGTAACAAGAGATATACTGTGGGTGTGGCGCATAATTTATTGTAAGATAAGTAACAACCTGCCTCCGTTTGCTTAAACGTATAATATGTACTTATTTAGGTTTTGTCCGCTTTTAATAATAAACCTTAGATTATTTATTTTGAGCCTTTCGAAATTATACCTACTGGACTATAATAAAATTATTAGGTATAAATCAATATTTTTTCAACTAAACTAATCATGTGGAAACTAAAAGCAACGCAATGCAATTGATTATCGATCTTGTGCATATCCTGAGTCAGATATCGTAAAATTATAGTAATATATCAGAAATACCTTTTTATTGTACGATTATACAAATATAGTAGTGTTTGGACATAATGTAATTTGTCCTTTAATATGTAACGTGTTAGTAATGTATAATTTATTTAACGGCTCTGCTATTTGCGTACCATGTAGTCTCTTTTATAATATGAAACATCATTGAGTTAGAATTACCGTCGCCCAGAAAACAATTATTAATGTAATAACTTTTTTAAAATATATCAATGCAGCCTGCTCCTTTTAAGTTAAACAAAACAATTGTGTACCGGTCATAATATAGTTTAAATGATGTGTTTTAGTTATTACTTTTATATCATGCACAATATTTAATTGAAACAACAATAAATCTGTTTTTGATTGATGCTGAGGCCACAAGAATAAAACTAGCCAGAAAATTTAGACTATGATTGATTCAATTTTTTATTCAACTGATTTATTACATATTTATATAATTTCCTATTGACAAATACAGTATCTGGTATTATTTATTAACCTGACTATGAAAGCAACTTTTTGGTAAAATATCTATCGGCCACATAATATCAGTGCAGACTAATAGGGTGTTACTACTTTTAATAGCTACCTTTTTTCTCTTCATAATACTGAATCATTTGTTAATACGTAAGCACAGCGTGTTTTCATATTGTGTTAAACAAAACGTAATTTTAAAATCTCTGTGGCTTTAGTTCAAGGATTCATAAGTTTTTATTCGTTTCGCAGGTTTGCCACATCTATGGGCGTTGTTGCACATTTTTTCAGAGGGGACCAAATAATGTTTTTAACGCAATGCTTTTCAGCAACATTCTACCGTATGGCACGTGTTAACGCTATTTTGCCCTATCGGCTTTGATAAGGTTACTCCTAAATAATTTTGCAAATGTGGGCACTTGCCAAGCCAAACACCGCCCATTCGCACAATATAAATTAAATAAATAAAAAAAAAATAAATTGGGCTTTATCCACAACCAAAAAATAAGAATAATTAAACTATACATCTACATATATAAACTTCTATCCATGATAAACATTTTTTAAAATTAATTACATACAAAATTGTTTGTACTTACTTTCCTTCTTAAAAAAGAACAAGAAAAGTTTATATAATATTTTTTAATTAGTTTGCTAAGCATTTTGGAAGTTCAACTAGAGCTTGTATGCGAAAATCTTTTATATAATTTATTTTGTATTTTTAACATATCTTTTGTTTTTTTTTGTTTGGGTATTTCTGTTAGCTTTAATTTTCTGATTTTTGAAGCTAGAATAAAATAAATTGTATATTTTTAACTTTGCCAACACAATGTTTATTGATTTACATAAAAATGTAAAATGTTTAAAATATCCAATCCACTTTATAGAGCCAAAACTTTTTTTTAAATTCCATGTTTTACAACTTTTAATTTATGATTTCAAAGTGATATTTTTTTGTTTGAGTGTATATATTTGTGTTCCATTTCAGTTCGCCAAACATGTTTTACAAAACTGGCATAATTGGAAAGTTACGTATAAGCTTTATAATGTTACAAGCATTATGTAGTGGAATAAAAAAACGTTTTTTTTTGAAGTTTTAAAAAATTATTTCAAGCTATCCCAATCTAAATTCCCCAAGTACAACTTGGTTTTGTAAAGAGTACCTAAGGATATTTGTACTGCTGCTTTTTAGGTCGTTATATTCATCGTAATCAAATTTTGTGCTAAATTATTGATAGACAATTTCTCTGTCCAATACAGTAGAGCCTACATTTGACATAATATACAACTGAACACATTCTGTTCTTCCATGATAGCTTGATAGGTCTTCCTTTTTTTTCCAAGGGGTTAGAGAAGCGTTTTATCGGTTTGTGTTTGGACTTCTCGTACCGGTCTTGTTTTGCCCAAAGTATGCAAGACGCCTACCTCTTTTTGAGCGTCAGAATACCTGCCAAACTCCCTTCACCTATCATCACTGCTCAGAAGACGGAAAATCCTTGTAAACATACATCGTCGGTGAGCTGAGTCCGATTTACTTCAAGTCCTTTGCCTTTCCTCCACTTCTTTCTTTTTCAATATGTCACGTATCATTGTGTGGCCTATATCCCACCTTTTAGCTGAGGACTTCATTTGTTGTATTAAAACTAGATTATTTACAATATTTACACCTAATGCTACAGTTGATTCAAGGCGTCGGCGTTCCCATTTTCGGCAGTTAATTAATGTATGCTCAACATTGTCAATCTCGCCGCAGTATGTGCAGAGGTCTTCTGTTTTGCCAATTCGTTTGGTATATTCTCGGAATGTACCATGTCCCGTCAATGCCTGGCTCACGTAAAATTCCATTTTTCGATGTTTGCATGTTGCCCAGGAATGTATGTTCGGGATTAGACTTTTTGTCCACTGGCTCTTGTCGCTGTTTTGTGTCCACCTTTGTTGCCATGTCTGCAGAGTTTCTGTTCTTGTCATTTCTTTCGCTTTTTCGTCGGTGGTTGTTCTACGTCTTCATACAAGCGCAGTCTTTGCCCTGCTATTAGATCTATCGGAGAAGTTTCCGTTATTACTTGCAGAGCTTTGGTTGATACGGTGTGCTACCCTCAGCAGTGCCTTTCTTTGGACGTTTTCCAGCATGTATCTGTTTTTGGATGTGCCTAGGCCATTAACATACAGGGGTTCTATAAAAAATGATGCATGACCTCGTATAAATGCCTTCTCTTCTGAAAACCTGGAGCGTTTCTGTTTGATATAAGACGAGAGATTGAAGCTATTTTGCTTTCTGCTTTTGTGACGAGGGTTTCTTTATGATTTGAGAAGTCTATATTCTCTCCCACCATGATGCCTAAGTACTTTATGGCTTTTCTTGGTACTATCTGTACACCGCCCACTGAGAATTGGATACACTGTCTGATTGTGCGGCCACTCATTATACCGCCTTCGTCTTTTTAGTCGCTAGTGTTAACAGGTTCTCATTCATCCAACATTTAACTATGTGTAGTGATCGATTCATTTTATTTACTAGCTGTTGTTTGTTTTCGGAACTAGCAATGATCGCTAGATCATCCGCACAGCCAATAGTCTCTACACCATCCGGAGATTCAAGTTTATAGGATGTTCCAAAGCATTGAACCCAGCACAGAACCCTGTGGTATGCCAGCTGGAATGTTTATTACTTCGCTCGCTGTTCTGATGCTCCTTTTATTAAAGTAATCTCCGAGAATATTTGTTAGATACCGAGGGATATTTTTGTGGATTAGGCTCCTTAATATTATTTCGTGTGACGCTGAGTTAAAGGTGGTCTTCGCGTCTACTATCATTAGAGAACACCACCTTCCTCTGGCACCTCCAAACTTTGTTGCACTCGCTATATCGATTACCTTTTTAACGGCATGTATCGTTGAGAGACCCTTCCTAAAACCAGGGAGTGGGGAGGCCCCCTCTATTCTACAACTCATTTTCAAGATGGCATCTAATTAAATGTTCAAACAGCTTCGCCAAAGTGTTCACGAGACATAGCAGTCTATAACTATTGGGAGAGTCAATGTTCTTGCCTGATTTGTGTATTAAAACTAGTCTGGCTATCTTCCATATTTCTGGGAAGACCTGGTCTGAAATAATCCATTTACGCAGTCTAATGCTGGGTAACACTAATTAATTCTTCGACGGCTTCTGGAGGTATTCCGTCCGGCCCAAGTGCCTTTCTATTTTTTATTTTTTTCCTGGCTGCAACCATCTCTTCTAAAGTGCAAGAAAGCACATTTTCATTTTCATGGGATAAATCCTGATTATTAATTAAATAATTACGTTTTTGTTTTAATTGTTTCAAATTAATTTAGCATTAGCAAAATAGCCTTTAATTTTACAAAAATTACAAAAATAATTGTTTAATCTTTTACATGTCCTTTTCTCCCCCATGCTAGACACATGACATTTACACTGTTGACAGCTTACGTAAGCCATTATCCGGCTGTCGGCTTGACCTGCGCTATGTGGCGCCATCGCTCGGAGATTCCTCTTAAAACATGGTTGTGGTATTAAATTCAGAGAGGTTATCTGGTTTCTGGTTCCCGGCTCTTTCGACGGCTTGTCGAATGGAATGGTAGTCTTCCTATCAAATAAAAATTCTGTAGCTTTTGCATTGTCCAGGCCAATAATGAACTCGCAGCACAATCTCTAGTTCGTTCTCAAATTCACATTTTGCCGCCAAATTGCGTATTGTTGCAGTCCAATCACAAACAGTTTCCGAACGGTTTTTTTGATGTTCCGTAAAACTTGTACCTGCCTCCAAACGACGAGTTTGATTAAAATGTTTATCGCGACCAGATCTTTGTAAGACTTTTTTTGTGGGCACACAAAAGCTATAAATTAGTCCGGCGGCTTTGTTACACGCATTCAGTATAAGAGCACGTTGTACCTCGTCTTCCGCAATACAATTTGCGATAAAATACTATTCTAACCTCGCACTAAAAATTGTCCAGTCTCAATCTTTAGCTGATTGAGATAATTTTCCACAATCGTCCAACGGTTATCACTTAAATGGTTTGTACGGTACGTTTTGAGGCATGATCACGGTATTTCAAATTTTTGAAAATATACGTTTACTCCTAACGTGGACTAGATAGAAGGACTATAAAAGCATTCGAGATGTGGTACTAGAGAGGAATGGTGCTAATGAAATGAAAAGAACATAAGACCGCACTCAGTCGAAAGATATGACTAGTCACGCCAGAGAAGAACACGACCCTAGTAATGAAGGAACGATTATTGAGGACGAACCCTGTAGCGCATTTTATTTAATGGTTGGAGGTTTTCTACAACGTCGTATACATTTCTCTTAAAAATACTATTAAATACTAAAAATCCAGAGCACAAGTGAACATTTTTAAAAATATTCGTTTGAAGTCGATAGGGCTGCATATTATATTACTAATAATGTGAAATTTTGTTAACAGGACGAAATATTAGGGG
Organism: Kuschelorhynchus macadamiae; assembly: GCA_030620095.1. NCBI lineage: Eukaryota > Metazoa > Arthropoda > Insecta > Coleoptera > Curculionidae > Kuschelorhynchus > Kuschelorhynchus macadamiae. The sequence continues at coordinate 1,530,932 of JAUTXW010000747.1, forward strand.
TGCACTCCTATATGGCAATCCCGGACGCTATCTAATAGTTCTGAAAAGTTCCAAAGATGAAATTTTCAGAAGGCATTTTTTTTACGATTGCAATACTTTAAAAATTTAATTTCTGTATGTCAATGCATCAACCACATTTTAGTGCTTCTCTATATTTTTTTGGTTATACTGTTCTACATTTTGAAATTGTTTGTTGTTTTTTTTGGTTTTTCTTGTGTCTATTATAATATGCTGAATTCAAATATGAGCTCGGTTTTTACCTATCACCCATAAGCGAGAGGAGGGAAAAAGAATATGAAATAAAGATGAGGAACCCAAACTTTTTTCATAAATATTTCAGTTTTTATCGAGAAAAGTATAATATAATCAAATAAATTAGTTTGTTGTTTTTTTTGTGTTCACGTTTGCCGATACAGCAATAGCCCGTCAACATGTTTGGGGTCCATTGTCGCTTTCCATTTGAGTAATTTACTAGTTACATTTTTAGCCGTGTTCGTCTGAAACTGCACCTAAATTGTCAGGGAAGAATTCCAAATGGGACTGAAGAAAATGCAGCTTAAGCTTCATGTTGCAACCTAACGTTTTATAATATTGGATAAGTTCTTCAACTAGATTTTTGTAGTTCTCTAATTTCTTGTTATCTAGGAAGTTGTTACACACATTTTTAAAGGCAGTCTACGCCCTATTTTCTTTTCTCGGAAGTGTACTTTCAAAATTTTCGACTTAAAAAAAAACATTCTTTCTTTAAGCTTTGCCTGACTTATACTCGCGAATTTCCCTCTCAAAAAAACATTTTCTTCTCTATTTTTAGGGCTTTAATATTTTTTTTATATTTTTATATACCTTAGTTTTATGTGCAGAGGAGGTATATGTATTTTATGTTGCTCTACTAAGGGTTCATTAAGGACTTTTTTCAGACCGGGCACAATGTTTTCACGTAATTGTCATTCTTTAACGACATAATATTGGTTTTTGGTTTAGCTGTCCCATTCGCATAAAAAACAACAATATTTGATGTAGCCGTACAGATCTATGCAACAACTTTCAGATCGACAGAGGTCTTCCCTTTATGATCTTTGTATTTTATGCTTTAAGTAAGATACGCATGTTCTCGTATGTTTCTTTCATATTTACAGCACGATCCATGTGAACAGATAGTTTTTCGTTTCCATTAAACAATAAAATTGCCTTTAGACTTGTCTTCGAAGAGTCAATAAAGAGTCGCCATCGGACTCGGTAAGTTTACAGCAAAGGCCAAGTTCGTTTATTAAACCCGGAATTTCATGACAGTAAACTGAGTCATTTGCCATTGAGAAAAATACTGCCAGCATAGACTCCCTTTTCCGAAACGAGAAAATTTTCACACCTTTTTATAAAATATTCGACTGCCATACGAGATCCAAGCAGCTCTGCCTTTGTTTGGGGAAGATCTAAATCGCGAATAAAATCATTGAGCTGTTTGTAAGATATAAAATGGAGCTGTTTACAGCTACTCCATTCATATCATTTTCATCTTGAAAACTTGGACCGGCTTTTGGTTCAGAATGAGGCGATATTAGGATATTCAATTTTAAGTTGGTTTTTACTAGAAATCCCCATTGATAAGCAAGCATTAACATGATTCTGAGGTTCTCACGAAATCAATGGCACCTTAAATTTCATAGACATGTGAGTGCCCTGTAGCCATCGTGTTAAGGTTCTTGAGGAAGTGTAACAGCAAATTTTGGGTGCCCAAGTTTTGTCTTGATCGCCAACTTTGTGTGGTGGGCTCAAAGCCTTTCGCAGAGCTTTCAGTGTCACTTGAGCACATATATAACAGAAACTGTTCGGTTTGTTTACACAAGATCGTGACGACATCGTTTACACACGGCGAAAATATTAAACTACCACAACGCTTTCATTATTCGCTAGTTCTTTGCACTTCGCTCATATATTCAATACTGATCCACCGATGGCCGGTTGGCTGCTTATATATTCCCGTTTCGTACACCTGGCGTTTTCTAGAAACATCGGGTATCGATAGTACCAGAAGCGACGACATAATTCCTGTACAGGGGCCTTTCGATACGTACCTGACCCTTCGACGACTACGGAGTATGGTGAAATTTGGAATTACATGTGGTTTAATGAGTATCTCCGGTATTTTAAGCTCTAATGGGTTAAGACTTTATAGATGGGGGTTATTCCCAGACACCCCGATGCGATGCTGCCAGATTGTGCACAATTTCCCTAAACGTAGGCTTCGTCGTTCGTCGCACCTCGGTATGCTATAACAACTTATATATCGCACCATTAAATCCTTATATCTGCTGTGCAGTCAATTAAAACATGTTGTTGATGTTCTCTAGATTTTGGTACGTGATACGACACTTTAGAGGCCAGTTTAAGGGTTACACAGGTAGAAATTATTGAAATAACAAATTAGTTTGGCAATGAGGATTTTCATGCAGAACAGTGTTATTTTTCCCTTTTTCCCGTGTGAGATGAATCTAATTCCTCCAATATAACTAAATTAGGTTACTAGACATAAATCATGTTTTTGTATTTTTAAATATACATTTAATTGTTCGAAATTTTAGGAATGAATATAGGAAAGAATATAGGATATCCCTAATAATTTTGATTGACAAAATACGTATATAATTATTTAAAAGCCAAGCTTCTTACTTCACCCACACCTATTAATCTACTTTATTAATTCTTTTATATCTTGCGGCAACACTTGTGTAAAATCAGTGACCATTAACAACATGCACAATGAATAGATATTTTTTTAGATCACGAACTTCAGGTGTATTATTATATTACACAAGTGATCTGAAAATTTTAGTCCTTACATTTTTTTGATTAGTTTGTCATTGATCGGATCGATAAATTGGACATTCTGTTCTATTTAACACCAATTATTTTTATCGTTATAATCAGGAAATACAAATGTAAAACTGAATGCCACAAATCAACGAATTAGGTATGACGGAGTATCTCACTGAAATCTATTTGATGACTTTTTGATTGCAAATTATGTTTACTAATATATTTAATTCACCGTCAGTAGGTATTTTTGTGATTTAACTGACTACCACCACGAACGGTTTAGTACACACATGTTTTATATACAAAAAGAAAAGGAACATAGTTTGAACTGATTTTGTATAGATAACATTATTTCATTATTATCAGTATTATTTTTAATTCTTACTTTTTATAAAAAATATGCGTAGGAACTTATTGATAGCCTGTTATTTTTTTAAAGTTTGGATTTATTTTATAACGTAATCAAACTGTTCCATATAGATTATGTGTAGAAAAGTTGTCTTAAAACATTTTTTTATGTTTATGTTATACCGAGTAATAAAAAAAATAAGAAAACAATTAGGTAGTATTATCAACTCAGAGATTTTATAATCATGTTAAAATTGGTTCACATTCCTAATAACGTATTATTTTCTATAAGTGATTTTAATCACATTTCTGGACAAAAAATACAAAATATTAAAATTATTTTCTATAAGTAATTTTAATCACATTTCTGGACAAAATATACAAAATTTTATTTGCGATTTAGTATTAAAAACAAATAAGTTTATTTTCATTTTAATTTATTGCAGTTTTAATTTTTTATGGATTTTTAATTTTGCTCGTCTATTTTTCGATAACAATAGCACAACTTGTGAAAAGTATTCATTCTTGAGATGACGCATTTTGGCACAAACCGCTATTCTGGAAAAACAAAAATGATCAAAATAAAGTTTTTTCTTGAAGTATCGAGGCATAACAATACGTTTAATGTGACATATCATCAAAGTTGATGTTTTAATTTTGAAATTATTATTTATCGAATACATTTGATATATCCATAATTAAGTTTAACTCTCTTTTTTAACGAATTTGCAGTTTTTAGTCCATGAATTAAACTAAATAGATTATAATATGTCATACAATGATGTACTTTACCTTTCAAGTAAACGGTAGCTTATTAAATAAGAAGGTTCAATTAAAAAGATTGAATTTAAAGAAAAAAATTCCATTTTATTTTAACTAAAATTAGATAGTCATACGTAGCTAGTGTCTGTCCCCCTTAGCCACTTTTCGTGCACAAACTACTCTTAGTAAATCTACCTAGTTCGTTCTGTGTAACTTTGCTATTTAATGGTTTTGACAAAATATGGGTCTTATTAAATGACCGCCAATAATTCCACCTCAAAGATTCAAGTTTAATTGGAGATAGTGACCATTTTGTACTATTCTATAGACATTTCCATCTGCCTCATACGTGGCTATTTAGATAATTTAATAATCCATTTCTGATATAACCAACCTCGACTTCTCTCAAAATCGCCTATATTTCCACGCTGCTCATGTATCAACCACATAATTGATCATGAACAGAAAAATCTTGTTACTGCAATACCTAGACACGTTGAATATGATATGGATACATCAACTATTTAAGCAAATTCCTCCATACCGTCATGATTTGCGAAGACCCGTATGTTTAAAGACGGATTTTTTTTAACCCCAGCTACAATTCTGATAATTCTTAGTGTACTAGGAATTTCCTCTTTCTTAAATGCTTCAAAAAAGCAGTTTAAATTTTTTCAAGGTTTGTTTTTGCTGAATTATTGAAGATTTACCTTCTTTCCCTTAAATAACCATCCAGTTTTAAAAAAATATTACAATGTGGTACCCGATTATTATTGAACGAATAAAGCACTTGTTTAACTTGGCATGATGAAAGGCAACTCAAATCTATACACCAATCGAACTCTTACTTACAATATATCAACTTGAATAATGTTTCCCAAGAAAGGACCATAATATTAGCAAAACAAATTTACCAAACAACTCTCCCTCTTTCAACAGGCCAAAACATAAACATTTTGCATTATATTTTTGTAATAAAAATACCTTCTTATAAATAATAAGAGCCATTCATTTAAAAAAAGAGTGATTTTTTCACTAAAAATCGTCTATTCTCTAGGAATAGTGAATTGGATTTTCTAGTTAGTTTAAGTTAATGCAAAAAACTGTAACTCATAGAAACACCCCCATCTTTAGCAAATTGATCATTTTTTGCGGATATTATCACCTAATGTTTATATAACTTTAAACAAAATTTAACATAATATTTCAAATTTCATTAAAATTGAACTTTCCTAGAGACTTTGAAAAATTAAAAACTCTCTAGTCGGACTTTTGCTACAAATTAATAGTATGGTTAATTTGGGTTTTTGCTTTAATATTTTTAAACTCGAAATCTAGAGAACGTTCGGAGATCAAAATACAAGGAGATTTGGGTGAAGAGTCCAGCCGCGCCGCCGACATCATTTACGCGCTAGACCTCCAAGGATCAGCCGTTACTCCTATGGGTTGGCTCCGTCTCCTGTAGGGGTCTTTTTAATTCTAGGTCGTTATTCACCCCACCATTGAAGTGGGCCATTAACTTCCAGTGAGTAGCCAACCATTTTAGCTCATGTTTCCGTGATTTCATTACTTTTTACGATTTTAAAGGTTAGGCCTCTTTTTTGGTTTGGTGACCTAACATCCTGTATCTTCTAATCTATCAACCAATAGTTTTCTAAGTATAATTTCTCAGGCCACTTGTTTCTGGCCCTTTTCAGGAACACTTTCTACACTATCTCACACTTGGTCCACCTTCTACCTCGATGGCCAAGGTAACTCTTCTTCCTACTTTCTCCGTTCACACTTCCTTCACGTTGTCAGGAGGGCCACGGTCCTTTGCCGACGGCTAATCCGCGAAGCATTCTGGGACACTTCCTCTAATATCTTACACTTGGCCCATATTCTATCTCCATGGCCAAGAGAATTCTTCCTCTTAATTTCTTTTCCTTTTTTTAATTCGGCTTATCACGGGTGGCCAACCCTAAGAAAGTCGGAATCTTCCTCGGGATACCTTATCCCACTTATTCCTCAGTGGCGAAGTAGATAAACGACGTGGCTTACCCACAGATCCAGTAATTTCTCATTTCCACTTCTCACTTTTACGCAGGTCTAGCGTCTCCCTCGCTGGCCTCAGGTTGTGATTCCTCTAGAATCTTCGAGAACCTTCTCTGATGCTCCCCTAACAAGTCCGCCAGTTTTTATCATTTAGGACCTAACTGCCGCGCCGCGCCGGTAAGACCTATTACTTACGGCCTGCTCGGTTCCTAAACTCTTAGTATATATCAATATACCTGCGCCGTGTATTCAGGTATTTCCACAAGAAATCAAGTCCCAATTAATATATTATCACCACATTGCTTTTGGTATAAGTATTCTCGATAAAATAGCCAAGGGGATTTCGCCTTTATATGCGACACCTTCTTTAAAGTCTAGTGGGCTCGCCCAAATCCAAATTGTATTTGCTCAGACCTCTATTTCCAGGTCTTCGCTGTGAGACGAGGTCTTATCGCTGTAAAGACTAATCTCCAACTGGGGGAATCACGTGACACAGCCTTAATTTATATGTTCTTCAGAATCTTTTCAATTTCAGAGTTCATTTTTTTTAAGATTTATATATTTTTTTTATTATTTTGCATTTATTTTGTACGCATCTGTAAATGTATTTTTATCAGGTAAAGAATGTACTAGAAAAGCAGCTGTTGCTTACTTAAATAATTAACGATAAGATAGGAACATATTGTCAATGTCAGTGATTAAATTTCATGTGATAGATGAAATAAAATTATTCATTTAAAACTGTTCATTGGGTTTTTAGACATTTTTACAGATTTTTACGTTCGCGACATAGCTTAAAAACCATTTATCCCTTTTATTTAAAATTTTGTTCAAAAATTAAGAATCATATGGGATGGCATGATAATTTTTAGTAAAAATCCATAATCCGAAACATAATGGTGGCCTAATAAAATGTTAAAAAAAATATTACTAAAAACTACTACAATTCTGTAGAAAAATTGGGTGTGATATGAGGATATACTGGTAAAATTTTAGTTCAAATCCAAGAAGGCGGAATAAAATGTCGGCAAAAAAAAAGGTTTAAAAAATCAATGCAAAAAATATTTCATCTATTGTTGTCAAATTTTGCACAAAAATCAAGTGTATCATAGGAATCTACTGGTAAAAATATTGGTACGAATACAAGATGGCGGAACAAAAAGGCGACCTAAAACTAAAACAGATATTTTGTCATAAATTGTAATTTGCGCATGTGCAAGAGAACGGTGTCATTAAGTTTGACAAACACACCATGAAAATTATCTGAAATCATAGAAAATATGTACAAAATAAATATGAACAAAAATAAATCTTTAAAAATCGATAAATTCGCCTATCGCCCGAAGCCATACCATACCCACCACTGGGAAGGTTGGTACAAAAATAGGTAAATAGAACTTTCATCATAATAAAACTTTTTTTATATTGAAAATAAGTGATTGATATTTATATAATTTATATATGTACCATATGAAAATAAAAACAAAAGTGTCGAATACATGTTACACAAAAAAAAAACTAAAACAGTTATTAAGGTGTGAAAAAGATGCTACTTTAATTTTGCCCTATACTCTATAATTATTTAGTAATAACTTTATAAATATTTTATAAACTGTAATTGATTTGAATTTTATTTACAAAAAGAAAATCTTATTACGAAGACGGTTTCGGTAAAAAGGCTTATCATTTATAAGAAAAAGTGAAATAAATTACATTTCTTAGAATATGTATAAAATTGTTATTTCATTGCTTCGTTATTGCAGTATATCATTTTTAATTTTTTATTTGTTAATATCCATTTTTCATTATTTATATTTCTTAATTGTTTTACTTATACTTAATAATAAAATAAATTATATTGTTTAATTCTGGCAAAACGACTTTTTTGGATTTGTATCAAATATTTATATCGTACTAAGAAATTGAAAAACACTGGTTAGTTATAAAATTATTAAATTAGAGTTTGTAATTTCAAGTTCTTTCGGACTGAGTCACGAAAGAAAGTTTTTAGTCAAGTTTTTTTTAATAAGTTGTGTGCAATATTTAAATATATTTCCTATAGAAATGAAACCCTATATAAGTTATATATATAGTTAAGAAATACCGTTAGAAATCCCTTAATTGACAACTTGAAAATTATTAACATGGCCTTTGTTTTGTTCTAAATTGGCATTATGAAATATACTACAATTAATATGCGTACGGGTTTAAATGCATATAGTAAAGAAAATGCAGTTCCTTATATATTTAATGGATATTTAAGATATTTTAAAAGCTAATAAAGGCAGTTTATAGGCAATTAAATGTTTATCACCTACAATATACGTGTGCTGCATTGTTAATTTCATTAAAAACGAGTTTTCACTGTTTCAATGATATATGAGGTTAACTATCATATTTTAACAGTTTTTATTATGAAGCCATCTCAGTTTTCTATAATAGTAGAGAAGTATGAAATTCTTATACACAAATCTAAAGAAATGTATGTTTTAAAAAAAGAAGTGTACTGTGTAATTTGTTTATTAGCCATATCATAATATTCAGAGGTATACCATTGGTTTAATTGCTCATTCAGAACTTATTAAATATTAACCATAGCTTTTAGTACAAAACGTACAAATCTTCTCTGAGCTGCAACAATATGCTAATTAAATTACGTTATAAATATTACTTTTTCTACATGTAACAATTTCTTATGTAGCTCTCAAAATTTTATGATTTTGTTTTACGTTGTAAAAGAGGAATATAAACTTTTTTCCTTAACAAAATTATTACTTTTATATTATATGTTAAAAAACACAAATGTATAATCTTTATTAAAACATATAAATGTAGCATCATTAATAAATTTCAGAAATGACTGAGAAAATAATATGCACTATTTTCATTTGAAATTACAAGTAAAAGTGTAGGTCCGTAAGACACTGCTGGTCAGAACAAACCGGCCAAGCGAATTTTTAGGTAAAATTTAAATATTGAGATGCGGTTTTCAGCTATGTCATATTTTTTTACATATTAAGCTGTAACTTTTGATTAGTCGTTTGATGAAAAGTTTTCTGGCTAGAGAGCCCTTTAGTCTTATTTTTTTATAATGTGTAGGGTCTTCACTACTACTAATATACAGGGTGTGCAAAAATATTTTAAGATTACCTAAAAGACTAGTGGCCTAAAGATCCAAATTTTTTTTTAAGTTTTAAATAGTCCTGAATATTGTCTCCTAACGGAATTTTTATTTTCTCCCTAACTTTATTATTTTTAAAAAATACATGCAACAGACTGCCATTTTTTTAGTTTTAATGTCAATTTGAGATATTTCTATAACACCATAAGAGGCAAATATTTTATGAAAAAACTAATTTTTTATAACACTCCGACTAAAAAATCCTTTTGGGTAATAAAAGAATTTTTTAATATTTCTCACTTCCCGTTTAATCGAATAGCATTTTACTCCAACATTTTTAATGGTTCCTCGCATATTTTTTTAAAGTCTAACCTTTATTTTCCGGATAGTTTTTATTTAAAATAAATTGCTAATTTTATAGTCATTTCGAAATTTAAGGTTAACATGTGACACAGTTTTAAAAATCGATAAATTTCTTTTACCTGGAACTTTGACTTTATATATGAGCAATGCCTGGAAGTTCCATGGTTATGAATCTTTTCTTTTATTAGGAATAGCGAAGTGTGACCCAATTTAATGCAGTACATAATAATACATATAAACTATCTTTTTAAATATTTTTATTGGGCGCCTACCAATATTTTACCAGTTCATAAATTCAATAAGTATTTTTTACATTGACACACAATAAGTATTTTTTACATTGGCACACACCGCCATTTTGTTACGTCATGTTGAATTTATACCAGTTTATCCGTATATTACATTTAATATTTCTGCAAAATTTAAAGTCATTTGAATAAACATTTTTTTTTAAGCACATTTTTTTAAAACATTTGGCCGCCATTTTGTTTCGTCATCTTGAATTCGTACTACAACTTTGGCAGTGTATAAGTAGTTCAATCCTTCAAAGTTTTTAATGATCCAATTATTGTTAACTGCTGTACTTTAAATGAGGTATATGGATCGGTTGGTAATGAAACCCAATCTTAAGTTGCCAAAGTTTCGGAATGTATATTTCCTTTCTCAAGGCTTTACAACAAATACACACTTTTGTAAAAATAGTTTGAAAATATATACATATAAAAGTTTAGACAGCATGAGTTTAAAGTATACGACATAAATAGTTTGAAATAGGCTCAATTCATAAGTTTAACAAGAGACTAGCATTACTAAATAGATGTCGATAAGGTACACAGTACACAGTACAAATAATAATATGTATACAATTTATTTTTCTAATTAATTCTTGGTAAATTGGACCAAAAAAAAAATAAAATGAAATATAAAATATGTTCCAAAATACACAAAAAGAGAACAAGAACTTACATTTATAGAGGGTTCCACCAGTCACAACAAAATCATTATACATATATAGGACATTATATAAATAGACGGGACAATTTTGACGACACCATAAACACGTACAGAATTAAATTTGCCGATGGCCGTTTAATAACTGATTGGTATCCTAAACCTACTTTTTCTTAAAGATTCCTTCGTTATTTCTCTGAACACAAACACAGCCAAAAAATAAATACTATTAACAACCTAAAAATTAGGGCAAATAAATTATCGCACCCAAACTTTAAACAAAAAAACTTAAGTTTAATCAAAACTTATTTACTAAAAAATAACTACCCTACACAACTTGTAAGAATTCTTAATAAATCTGAAAACAATTCTTTTAAAACTGAAACAGAAAATAAAATTTTCTTTAAAATACCCTACTTTGAAATGAGCATATAAATGTAGCTTTAAAACGTGAAAATACACAAACTTTTTATTCTAAAATAAAAGACAAAACGCCCTCATTGCAACAATCCAACGTTGTTAATAAAGTACCTTGCAAAGAATGCAATAAGGTATATATTGGGCAGACAGGAAGGTATATTAAAACAAGTATTTTAAGGATGTCAGAGCATGCGAGAGATTACAGGCAGTTTCATATCGTCAAAGATTCTAAAACAGCCTTTTTGGCCATCTTAAAAACTGTGGTCATACTTTTGATTTCAACAACGTAAGTATAATTGTAAGTATAAAAAACATCCACACACTGTAAATAGAAGAACAGACATAAACGGATTAAGCGCATCATATTATAATATTTTCGATCGGTTAAAAAAATCATAACCAACTAAACCTTCTACTGTATACATTCCCGTATTAACATAGTTAGCAATCACCTTTATAGGTATATATTATATATATATATATATATATATATATATATATATATATATATATATAATATTTTAAATCTGTACGTGTTTATGGTGTCCTCAAAATTATCCCGTCTATCTATATGTCCGACATGTATAATGATTTTGTTGTGACTGGTGAAAGCCTCTATAAATTTAAGTTTTTGTTCTCTTTTTGTGTATTTTGTAACATATTTTATATTTCATTTTATTTTTTTGTTCCAATTTACCAAGAATTAATTAGAAAAATAAATTGTATACTAATTATATTTTGTACTGTGTACCTTATCGGGATCTATTTAATAATGCTAGTCTCTTGTTAAACTTATGAATTACGCATATTTCAAACTATTTATATCATATACTTTAAACTCATGCTGTCTAAACTTTTATATGTATATATTATATTTTTATACTACTTTTACAAAAGTGTGTACTTGTTGTAGAGCCGTGAGAAAGGAAATATACTTTCCGAAACATTGGCAACTTAAATAAGGTTTCATTACCAACCGATCCATAGTTTTTTTATTAATAATTTTTTTAACGTTTCACTAGGCCGCCATCTTGTTCGGGCATGTTGGATTTTTACTAAAATATTACCAGGTCGTCCCTATATGACCCATAACTTTTGACTCAATCTGGTAAGTAGTTTTTCAAAAGCTATGTCGCCAACTGACCGACAGACAGACCGACGGGATATAAAACATATTTTTCGGAATCTAGGGACGCTAAAAGGAGGATATCGAAAACCTGAGAGGGTGATTTTTATTACGATTACAAACATTTTATTTGGCCACCATTTTGTTCCGCCGAATTAATACCGCAATTTTACTATTTCGTTTCCATTATTCAATTAGTTATGACAAACAAATTGAAATCAATCCACTAAGTAGTTTTTAATGCTGAATTTTTAATAATTTTATTAAGCTGCCATTTTGTTCCTCCATCTTGGATTTGTATCAAAATTTTATCAGTTGTTTGTTACACAGTACCTAATTTTTGTGCAAAATTTGAAATAAATTGGGTAAGTAGTTTTTTAATAATAATACTTTTAACATTTCACTAGGCTGCCATTTTGTTTCGCCATACTGTATTTTTACCAAAATGTTACTAGGTCATCCTCATATGACCCTTAATTTTTGACCAAAATTTGAAATCAATCGGGTAATTAGTTTTTTAGCTATGCGACGAATAGGCAGAGAGACAGACAGACTGACGGAATTATTCTGTAAAAAGTGACTGAATTGTTTTTTTAAGCCGGCAATGTTGAATTTTCAAAAAAGGCTGTCCAGTCGCTAGTTTGAAAACAGAAGTTAACTTGTGATATATCGTTGAAAAGCTAATTTTAGGCTGAATACGACATTCCATAAAAATAAGTAGAGGTAAAACGAGAAGTAACTTTTAATTGTGTTTTCAAATTTGCCTTTTATAGAGCTATAGAAATGTCCATAATTTGAAATTGATATTTTCAAAACTACAAAAATGGCAGCCTGTTACATGTCTCCCTACACCAACACCTGTATTTTTAAAAATAATAATATTAGAGAGAAAATAAAAGACCCGTTTTAAGAAAATGTTCAGCATTCCGTAAAACTTAAATAGAAACTTTTAAATTTAAATTCGTTCCAATGCTACAGGATTTTGAAATGTACGTGCATGATCTTTAGTATCGCTAGGTTTTTAACTAATCTTAACATATCTTTTGCTTAGGACCTCTGGCTGGAGGGATATACGTCGACCGACAGCGTTATCCTTTATAATACCCGTAGTGCCTTCAACGTTTAATGTCCGTGTAAGTAATTTTTTTTGGGGAAAAATCTAGTTTTAATAATACTTAATAAGCCAGATTATTGGTTTTAATGCGCTAGGGCGTTATTTTTCTATAATAATGCCCTAGGCGTTATTTCTTATGTAATTATTATTTATAATGTCCTAGGGCATTATTTTTTTTATAATAACTTCCCTCGTTATGATTTTTTTTTCATTTCTTAGGAATAGTGAAGTGTGACCTAATTTAGATCAGTACATAGTCACAGTATACATCTGTAATATCATATACTGTCTTTTCAAGTATTTTTATTAGGCGTTATTTTGTTCCATCACATTGCATTCCTACCAATATTTTACCAGATTCTTTTTACCTATGCCACACTTGACTTTTGGGCATAATTTAAAATAAATTCAATAAGTAGTTTTTCCATTCACATACCGCGATATTGTTACGTCATGTTGAATTCTAACCAGTTTATGGTTCACATTTCTTTTTTTTGCGAAATTTAAAGTCAATTGAACCAGATTTTTTACGTTGATTTTATAAAAATTTTACCAACTTTATCAATTTATCTCTATGTCACCCTTAATACTTGCCCAAAATTGAAACTAATTTAATAAGTAGTATTTTCAGGCAGATTTTTAAAATATTTTATTAGGCCGCTATTTTGTTTTATCTTGGCGTCATATCAAAATGTTACCAGTTCATTCCTATGTAACACTTATTTTTTTTGCAAAATTTGTGGTAAATTGGATAATTCGTTTCTTTAGTAATATTTTTTTATCATTGTCCCGCCATATTGGATTCCTACCAAAATATTGTCAGATCATGCTCTAATTTTTGACTAAAATTTGAAGCCAATCTGGAAAGTAGTTTTTAAGCTGCGTCGCGAACTGACTGACAGACAGACAGACCGACGAGCGAACCGGCGGAATTCATAAAACTTATTTTTTGGCATCTAGGGGCGCTAAAACGTGAAGATATGTAAAACCCGTGAAGGAATTTTTTTTCACCATAACAAATATTTTATTTGTCCGCAATTTTGAATTAGTAACACAGTTTTACTAGTTGATCCCTATACCACAATCAGTTATGGCACACAATTTGAAATCAATACACCAGGTAGTTTTTTATTAAGCCGCCATTTCGTTCCGCCATCTTGGATCCGTACCAAAATGTTACCAGTTGATTCCAACATAATACTTAACAGTATTTTTTTTAATATCTCACTAGTGAAAAGAAAACTGAGTGGATCAAACCGATCCTTCAATGCGACTTTGTTGTCTATGGTGGCTCACACCTATGTTTACACTTCCCCAAGCAACTCTAAATCCTCAATCATTGCATTTGGGGAGGTATTCTTCAAGTTCTCGGGCAGCAGGATATCTCTACCGAAAATAAAGAACCTGATCCTGGCAGCTGCCAGGCATTCACATAGCACATGTCTGGCTGTCTCGTCATCAACATTTCACTAGGCCGCCATTTTAGATTTATACCAAAATGTTATCACGTGATACCTATATGACCCTTAATTTTTCACCAAAATTTCAAATCGAGCGGGTAAGTAGTTTTTGAGCTATGCCGCAAACAGACAGACAGACAGACCGATCGACGAAACTGAAGAAAACACGTTTTTCGGCATCTAGGGACCCTGAAACATGAAGATCTGAAGACATTTCTGAGGGTTTTTTTCATTTTTTCACAATTACAATATTTGCCTTTCACGAGGGAAGTAAAAGCGTGTGATTTGATACAAAGTCCATTGAAGAGGAAGACGCGACCTGTTATCCAAAGAACAAGGTTTTTTAAATCGATTTATTAATAACGGAAAATTTGGGATTTTGTATTTTAAGGTTAATAACAGTTAATGCATTGTAAGTATTGACCAGTGTAAAAAAGTTGTGCAAACACTCACAATTTTAGACTGAATTGATTGAAACTCTACATATCAATTCGAACTATCTTTTCTTGATAATGACGAATTCGCCATTGGTTTTAGGGCGCAAAAGTAAAAAAAAACGATAGGTATGGTGCACTGAGGAGGTGTTACTATTTTATTTTAGTACCTCTATTTTCGCTTCATTTTTTGAAAAAAATGGGAATAGTCAGAAACCTAAGTAAGAGGCGTTAGTGCAGAGATTAAAACAAATATTATACGCTTAGAAGTGCAAACATACAGCAGGGAGAGAAGTACAGTGGGCTTCGACTTTTCCGAAATCTGTCAAAACTCTATTACAATTGCTATTTTGGATAATTTTATTAAATTTCAATCAGGAGTCTCGAAAATATAGGTATATGTGAGGTTCTCTGGTTTTTTTAAAACCTCTCTAATTTTTACGTTTAATGGTATGCCCTATATCTCAATTACTTCAAGTGCAACTGCAAACACAGATATAATAAACATTTCAACGTTACACTAGTATATTAAGAGGGTGGATATTATCAATTTCGCCAACAGCATAGCATATGCAATTATTACCAAGAGTTAATACATAATTTATATATTCATTATAATTTCCTGTAATTGTTTTTAGTAAACATTAGTAAGTTGTTTCAGTGCACTATTATTACATGTCGTGCTGTGTAAGTGCGTAATTATAGTGTGCCATAATTGAGTAATTATCTGTCGCGACATTTCAGTGACTGAATTAACAAAAGATAAACTGCCATATAAGGTTAGTCATCTTGGAGCAATTGGTTACGATTTTAGCGACTACCTAATAGTAATTATAATGAAGAAAAGAAAAGTACAACAAAGAATATGTTTTTGTTTGTTTGAAGTGCTGATGCGCTATTTCTTAATTTAATAAAATATCATCCGATGCAGCTAATTAAAGATATGATTGTTACAAGTCACAGCACTATAGTCGTCATTCTTTAGATATAAATATTTTATTTTTGCGTTTAATATATTTTTCATTTGTTATAGATTATCCGTGTTTGTTTGACTGTGCCTATATAGTGTCTTTGCTTTTTGATATTTGAGATTTTTCATACAGTCATGTCAAAGAATGTCAGGTGTTTAATTATTTTGTTAATCTTTCCAAAGGACGCACACTCTGAATGGATTTTGAACACCGGTTAAACGCCTCCATTTTAAATACGTCTATAGGAGAATATAGGGGAAGAAAATAAGTAATTTTAATCCAAATTATAAATCAATTTATAATTTTTTGATCCCCTCTTTAGAAGGAGAGACAGAAATCTATTTTAAAAAATATATTTTATAAGTAAAAAACTTTAAATGTACATGTTTGCAAAACACGCTAATAAAGAAAATGCTTACTTGTGTCTATTCTAATAGTTATAGTTATAAATAAATCTACTGAAAAGCCTACTACCCGCCAGCAGACTATTCAGAAATAATAATGTTGTGACGTTTTGTTGTTTCCTAGGACTTGTGTGTATTCGTTTGCTCTCCTTAGACTAATTTTATGCTGAGCAAGCTAATATTATTGAGTTTTTATGTATTTTAAAAAGTATTATTTAACACTTTTTAGATTTACTGAGTTACATTTTTATGCTATTTTTTTATGTTAATCTTAACAAAAAATTGTTTGTTTTTTTGAATTTAATATGTTGCTAAAAATATGCCATTTAAATATAAGATCACTGGTTGCACATTTACCGACTTTGTATTACATAGCGATATAGACGTAAGTACTTTAAGCGAGACATGGTTGAATAATAACAATTAGGTCATCAGATATCGCAATTAGGGGTTACTCGCTTTTAAGTAAAGATAGAACTGGTAATATGGGAGGGGTATGGCGTAAAATCCTTATAAAATTACCAATACATGTGAACGGCAGCCAGTCATCTTTTCGGAGAGCTGTACGTTGCAGGTTCTCGGATACACCTTTAGAAATTAAAAGGGCGCCAACTAATTGACTGTGACTCAATTAGGAAGAAATCTATATTGATATTTAAATACAAACAAAATAAATATTTGGAGGGCTTTTCAATAAAACACTGTATAAAGTGCAGACTGTCAAATTTTAGTGATCACCTTGTTCTTGTCTTTTTTTTAAGAGTTGTTTTTTAAATTAAGTTTGAAACATAAAATATTGTTTTCATTGTAGAATTTAAGTGTTGTTAAGAAATAAAAATAAATACATCAAGAAAGTATTATGTAAAAATATAAAATATATCAGAGATGCGAAATATGTTAGAATGTTATTAACATTATATCATCAACCTGTGAACATCTGGCGAAATATCATGATGCAAATATGTAAATATGAAAATTAAATTAAATAGCGCACTGGGAAACAAAAATTCATGAATTTTTTTTTACCACACTGCCGCAAGGAAAAAAGTTATAAAAATATAAAGTATTTCGCCAAGGTACAAAAAAATAGGTTACTTACTTCCTTTCTGCTACTTTATATAAAATTTATAAATATAAAATTAAAAATAAATTTTTCGTAGTCTTACAGGAAGTAACTCCAAAACCATTGTAGAACTCTTGATTTATGTACCCCAAAAATTACACCATAACTTGTAACTATATCCCAAAACCATATCTTGAATTCTTAACCTCAACGGTTACCAACAAAGGGAATTTCCAGACATCTCGAAAGGCTTCTCGAGGACCGACAGCCAAAACAAAATTCAGGACGCCATTCACTTTCTTCATTTCAATGTGGAACCAAACAAAACGGGACCAAAACTAAAGGCCAGATGATGTCCATAAATAGGCCTTAGGCTTTCAATAGCACTGCACTTTAAAAAGAAATTACTTAAGACATACTTTCAGTACTTAAAAAAGATCGGTCCATCAAGGGAGAACTGCACGCAAAAAGTGAAAAACCAGCGACAAGGTCTAGTCGAGCTGAAAGTAAGATGAAAAGGTACCTACGCATTAAAAAAACTTCCTGCACGTCCGACCTCAAAAAAATGTGTTATGTATAGGTAATTTAAATTACATTTCGGTTAAAAATGGGTTCAAAAGGGTTCACGTGCTGCAGAAATACAAAGGCATGAGTACGATATACCATTTCAAATTTTGCAGTTACGTAGACAAAGGATCAATGTAGGGGGGTAAAGAGCCATTTTGTGAAAAAAAAAATATATGCGAAGGCATGTGCATCAAAAAGTGGTCAAAAAATGGCCAAAATGGACAAATCTACTTTTATTTTGTAACTTCAGATTTGATTTTTTCATAAAAATTCGCCTTTAGCGCCCAACTATACATATTTCCCTATTAAAATCACATTGAAGCTAATACATATCTCTTATAATTTTAACATAATATTGCAGCGGCGGAAGGCTTGCAAATAATCCATATTACTGCGTGCAGTTCCACCTTAAGACACTTTTATAAAGCCGGACATATATTGCACCTCTAAGGAGAGCCAATAGAAAGGGGGAGAAAATCAGCTCCAGAAAATTTGAAGAAGTTTGACATTCCCCTCCATCATTCTTCCTCACTTCAGACTTATGCCAACCTAATGCCATAAAATAAAATAATAATTACAGTAGAGTAATCCCCCTGCTGGGGGCTGGCGGCGCACAGTGTGGTAAATCGGCCATGTAGTACGACATAATTATTCAAGCATTGTTTTAACGTTTTTTAAATTTCATATAATACTTTTTTAGGATAGGTAACAAAATGTTTTGCAAAAAAAAATGTAAACAAGATGCGGGTTACTAAAATGGCCTCAGTTTTTAATAAAAATGTAATGTTTTGTGTAACTTAAAAACACAATTGATGTCAAAATGCATGAATCATTGCTTTAAACTTATTATTAACTAATAGCTATATGACGCATATAAAATTAAGATAGAATACAAGGTGTCTTGTCAAATATTGCTTTATTTAGGTTATGTAGAATTGTGAGTACAAAATATCATTGAGTTTCTATTCTATTCATTACATAAACAATAGAAGAACTTTTAGACTAAACAATATGTAACAGGTAATGTTTTAGAAAAGCCCACTACGTATGCACCTGCACCCAAGCACTCCTTAATTTTTTTGATATTGGTAATAAAACATTCAAATAAAAATTAATTAGTTAGGTATACTTTTCGTGATAAATAAATTGTTTTTGTTATTTGCCATATACAATGAAGTCGATATTTTTAAATATTGCACTTAATATATTTTTATATTTATTTTTGTATTTATTTTATATTTTATATATTGCACTTTATATATTTTTATATTTTTATGAAATTATCTTTACAAAAATGCCAATTACTGGCACTGAACTGGTAGCTTAGGAGATATCTTCGTTTAAGATTTATTTTTGTAAAGGTAGAAAAGTCGTTAAATTTACCTAATTGATTAGTTTTTTATTTGAAATTTTCATTTCTAATATTAAAAGAATTGAAGGGAGTGTGGTTTTATAAAATTATATCTTAGTTATTTATCGAATTTTAAAAGTGTTATCATTTTGCTTGGAAATAATGTGGCATTATAACTGTTAATTTAGTTTTAACACGATGTGGCATGTAAAACTTCTACCGAGGGATAAAATATCCATATTTTTAAAATGGGTTCGCCATCTTGAACTTTAAAAAGATGACAGCTGTAATACAAAATTCCGAAATTTTGTACCTTAGTCCTTGCAAAATGTTTACCGTTATTACACTTGGACGATTATTTGCAAAGTTCTGGTCATATAAACATCGTGCAGTTTTTTTTTGGTGCAGTCAGTAGTAATTAAGGAGCCATAGTTAAAGCTATATAAATCCCGAATGGGCATCTATGAGCAGCTAATTTTTTGGTTTTTGGTTAAAAGGGATCCTTTTTCTTATTTTTTATATAAAAATTAAACTAAACTTCAACAAACTTTTTTTTGCATGCTCTACAAGTTAAAAAAAAACTACCTAAATATAGTAATACCTAAAAAGACCCAAATTTTTTGAGGTAAGGCTTTAATATTTAAAAAGTTTTGATACCGTAGAAAACTTTAATTATAAACAGTAGTCATGTAAGAAATTAGAAAAACATTTGCTATGTTTAGTATCATATTTTCTGTTTTGAAAATGATGTATAGAAACATGTTAATTTCAGATTTAAAATATTTACTAACTTTAAGGCTTCCCCTCCGAGAACTGTAATTATAATTTTGTTTCTCAATTGCATTTTTCTATTATTAACACTATCTTAAATATAGATTTTTAGAATATGTTAAGAATATTGCAAAATTACATTTGGGACTTATGTCGTGCTAGACGGCCGATTTAACTCACTGTGCGGCGCCACTAGTATAAGGGAGTAACAATCCGATAATATTCGGTGTCCCCCGAATAATGCTGACACTGTCAAAGCTGGCTGGATGCCGAAAAATATGAAACCAAAGAAACTATAGTGACAGGAGAAAAGGGCAGACAAATTGCAAACAAAAACAAAATTCTTTTGTTTTAATGTAGAAGTTGAAAATACTTTACAAAATTTAATCCAATGAATTATGGATAAAACATATTGAGGTATGTAAGATGTAATTTACATAAAAGCCTTGATATTTTAAAGGTTATATTTAACTGCAAAATTATAATATTTTATTTCGTTTCAGATTACTAATGGGTTTAAAATAATGAAAAACCATCAGCAAAATGTCTGTTTAACATTCCACATCAAGCAAATATAAAGAAAAGCAGCTTGGATAAATGAAAACAAAAAGTTATGTAAACTTCCTAATAGTTCAAGTATTATCAAAGTGTTAAATTGATATTTTACAAGAAAGCAGAGAGTAAATATGTTTATCATACTTCAAGTGAGTGAAATGAACTGAAAGAAGAAACCAAAAAAACAAAATATTTTATTGTAAATGAAAAAATTGTTATTTTCATTAATAAAGAAGGCCAGTATCTTACTAACTAAAACTGATTATATATTCAAAATATGTCACTTTCATAGGTAACACCCTTTTAAAAAAGATTTTATTAACTTTCTTTTATAAAGTGTATGATATGTAAATTTGGAAAAATCCAACTCGTAGAGTTATTCGACAAGATGGTGATAGAACACTGGGTGAAAATCAGTAAATATATAACTAGCCAAATTTTGTAATTGTCTCAGTGTTACTATAAATTAAATAATTATACATAAATTTGAAAACGTTATAGGTGGAGTTGCAATTTATTTAAAGAGCACATTAAAATATAATCCTATGAACAGCAGCAAAGATATTGAGGATTTATGGATCTCTTTCAAGTTAAAAGTGGAGTCTCTTTCTATCGGTTGCCTGTACAGACCACCTAACTATCCAGTTGATGAGTTTTTTGAATATTTTGAGGATAAACTTGTAGATGTGCTACCTAGGGTGGAAAAAGTGATTGTGCTCGGCGATCTTAACATAAATTTGTTGGATGTTGATAATTCTACGTGTAAACATTTTATAGGAATACTAGATTCTTTTGGTTTGAAACAAATAATTAATAATTCTACAAGAGATACGATCCGAACCTCAACTCCATTTAATTTAATTATAGTATCAGGAAACTGTAAATATTCTAATTGCTCAAACACACATTTGCCTCATATATTGGACCATGATTTAGTAAGTGCACGTTGTTCTTTGAAGTTATATGGACAATACTGGGACCTGTGCTATATGCCTAAGTACATAACACTTAGGCATTTTAAAAATATTGATACTGATCAGCCTCAGTATAATTTGCAATCAATACAGTGGAGGAATGTATATGATTTGGATACTGCAGATACAAAATTGGAATTTATTACCTCAAACTTAAATGCCCTACTAAATCGGCATGCACCCTTAAAAACGGTTACTCATAAAAAAGAAAAAAAACCCTGGATCACAGACAATATTAAAATGATGATTGAACAGCGTAACAAGTTATTTCTTAGATTTAAAAAGAATAAATGTCCTCATTTATTTGAAAGATACAAGACGCTTCGGAATTATATAAGTAGGGCTGTTGTGCGAGAAAAACGAGCTTTGGCGAAATTTTACGTACGCAAAAGTAACAAAGATATATGGGGGGGCCTACAAAAATTAAATATATATTAAAAAAATATTAATTGTACTATTTCTAAAGAGTTTGCTAATGCCGATAAAATAAATGACTTTTTCATAAACTCGATACCAAAAATGTCATTAAGTGTTGATATTTCTGAGGTTTATAAAGGTCATATGGAGAACATAAAAAGTTATTTAAATTTTATAATCGTGAATGACTGTGAAGTCACAAGGCAATTGAACTCAATTAGAACTTTCTCCACAGGAATTGATGGATTAAACATAAGATTTTTATTGCTCTGCAGTCCCTTTATTATACCGTATGTACGCCATCTTGTAAACTTTTGTTTCACCAGCTCGTCCTTCCCTTCTCAATGAAAGACGCAAATGTTGTTCCAAAGTTAGATAGAGTAAAAGGTTTCGCCGATCTAAGGCTAATAAGCATCCTACGTGTAGTGTCGAAGATGAATGTATCATCAAAACACAGCTTGTTGCACATTTAAATCAAAACCGTGTACTCCCCGATTTTCAATCTGGCTTTAGGTCTGTCTATAGTTGTGCTACTGCTTTATTAAATGTTACCGATCTTATTATTAGAGCGGTTGACTCTGGTATGCTGACCGTTACGATTCTTCTAGACAATTCTAAAGCCTTTGATACCCTAAACCATACTGTTCTTCTTAGGATTCATAGATATATTGGACTAACTAATCAGGTTATTGATCTACTTCACTCTTCCCTTGTAGGGCGGCAGCAAAGAGTATATATCGATCAACGATATTCTGAACTAAGAGGCATATTAACGAGTGTCTAAAGGGACAATACTGGGACCTGTGCTATACACAGTCTACACTGCTTTTTTTCACAAGCATGTACCGAACTGAGGCTTAACAAGCACATTTTTGAATGCGTTAAAAAAGCTATTTAAAACCTAAAAATTTTGTATAATTCACGGCAAGTCTTAAATAGAAAACTTCGCCTTATGTTAGGTGACTCATTTTTGTCCTCTTTCAACCATGACGATACTCTGTTTGACCGCTACTGACTCTAAAAGAGGTCAAAGAATACAACATTATGGTTTGAGGTTTGCGTATGGGATCAGAAGGCGCGAATCAGTTCTGCACAAAATAAGAGAGAGTGCATGGTTAATAATGTTTGCTCGGAGAAAACTACATCGCTCCGTTCTGTATAACAATATTATTGTAAACAAGACTCCTCCGTATTTGTTTAATAAAATACAATTTCGTACGGACGTTCACTACCTTAATTTGATATTTAAAGGTGTAATAACTCCGCTTGGTCATAAAACCAGCTTCTTTGAAATATTTTTTTCTTACTCGATATCTGCACTGTACAAAGATATTTCCGCCGAATTTAAAGATACATCTATAGAAAACTTTAAAAAAGCCTATAAAGATTTTCTTTTGAATAAACAGGAGTGAATGTCTTTACGCCTGCTAGCCTTAAATGTAGTTAGATGCGGTTGTATATATTACGTTTCCTTTTCTGTTTAGGTATTCTATTTTCTATGAGTAAAAATAATTGTTGTTCTTGTTTGTCTTTTGTTAGCTTTTTAATTTATTTATTATGTTGTTGAGGGTTGAGTGGAAGACCATTCTTTGATGGTATTCGTGTACCTAAGAAATGAACTTCGCCTTTTTGGGTATAGCACATTAGGTTTATGTATACATATATTGTAATTGTTTTATTGTAATTTTGCAAGTGTGCTTTACGCTAAATAAAGATTATTATTATTATTATGATTAAACTAAAATGACTGCTTATATTTTATTAAGATAAGTTTGGGAGCATAGCACGGTAAAAGTTTATATTCAAATTTGATAATTGCTATTGAATACCTAATTTAATATTTTTCTGTAGAGTAATTATCCTATGTTGCACTATAATTAAAGTTGTAACTTGTTAATTGAGTACATACAGGTGTTTTAGGAATAGTAAGTGTTCGTTTAGGTTCGATTTCATAATAGTAGAAATAGGAGTTAACCAAAGACTAGCTCTGACGATTAAAATATGAATTACAATGAAAGTGTATTTTTTAAGATATCGAAACATCAATTGGGAATATTACAGCTTGGTGGCATTTTTGGAAAATTGGTTTTATTAGTATGCTAGTAAGGACTCAGTACTCAATTCGGAACGATACTTCAGCGCCTATAAATACATGTGCGCACTGACGTACAAAAAAATTATCTGGTGGAGTGGGGAAGGGTAGATGTTTATATTTAGGACCGTTTTTAAGGTATTTCTCGAGGTGCGCGTAAATCTTTCAGTATGGTGTACAGCTTTATTAATTATTATAATAATTTAAATATATTTTTTGTTGGAACTAGATGCAGAACACATGTTTTTTGTAGGATGTGAAAGAGTATCCTTAACTCGTCATTTTCTTTGGAGGGTATACCTCCAAAGTAATAGATTATTATATTCGTTTTTTTTGTCAATTGGAGACAAAAATTATAAAATCAATATACATGTACCAAAAACAGGGGTTAATAAGCTTATCGTGCTGCCTTTTATATTAATTGTAGGTATCATAAAAAAACTATGGCTTATAATTTTTTTTCCAAGAAAAAATGTCCAACTTATTTAGGAAGGTTCATGCACACGTTTCCATACGTATAATACCTATAATAAATATTTATTCATAGAAAAAGAAAAATCTTTTGTGTCACAAACACGTAAAAATATAAGAAGGTATGTAGTAAATTAAACTAAAAAAAAAACAGGTAAAATTAAATAACAATTAGTTGCATGTTCTGATTTAGATCTCTCTTAAAACAATAGGTGTTGGTTGTATATTATATAATTTGATATTGGTAAGTATCTTCTTTGCTATCCCTTTAAGAACTACATTTAAATACATACAAAAACAATCAGTAAATTTTCTTTACCCGGATCTTCCCTTTTTACATTTTTTTTCAATTTGTTGGGGATAGTGAAGTGTGACCCAGTTTAGTTCAGTACATAGTCACAGTATATATGTGTTACATATATTGTCTCTTCATTTTTATTGGGCCCCATTTTCTTCCATCATATTGGATTCCTACTAATATTTTACCATATCCTTTCTACCTATGCTACACTTGACTTTTCGACATAATTCAAAATAAATTCAATAAGAAGTTTTTGTTGTTGAATTCGTACCAGTTTATCCCATTTTCACATCTAATTTTTCTGCAAAATTTAATGTGAAAACAAGATTTTTTACGTTGATTTTTAAAAATTTTATTTGCCTGCCATTTTATTTCGTCATCTTAAAACTGAAACCCATATTATCAGTCTTTACCTACTCCGTTGGTCCGCACATATTTCCCAGGTATTAAGTTTCTAACTGGTTTTCGTTAATGATCTTCTTGTTATGTTATTCAGGATTCAGGCAAAAAAAACAAAAGCTTTTTTTTAAATTATCGACGTTTCGCAACTTTATTGTTGCATCCTAAGGACACATAGATTTTATATCCTGCATCCCATATTATCAATCTTTACATACTCCGTTTGTCCGCAGATATTTCCTAATCCCAAATGATACACCCCTTTAACAACAAGAAGATCGTTAACGAAAACCATCAAATGAATATGTACTGTTAAAAACAAAACGTTCGAATTTTTTAACTCGCACCTAAGAATTTGAAAAAGGCTAAAATGTATTTTAGGTTTTTACAATATATCTTCAATTAAATGAGATGACCATTTTCTGAAATATTTATGAGTCGATATCTGAATTTTTCCAAACTCCACCCTTGAAGATTAATCCCTGTATTCACTAAAAAGGTTTAAGAGTTAGACCAGATCTAGTTGCCATGGTACTTAAATCCCTTTTCGCCCGTTATGTTTCGCTTATGTCACTGTCATTGTGTAATTGGTGAAAATGTTCAAATTTGACATGGACCTTCTTTTTGTATGTAGGTGCTTGATAAAAAAATGTTCTAAAAATTTTTAAAAATATACCTAAAAAGGGTTGAAATTTGTTTCTACCTTTTTCCAATATACCTGCAGCTAAATGAGAATTTAGAACAAATATTTCGTTCATGGCTTTAAAAAATATATTTCTACAAATAGATTTCTAGTTTTTTTAAAATTACACCCTTAAGGGCTAAAAAGCGGAGACATTGGGAAACTTCTTTTACATAATTAATATTTAAAAATCAAAATATATTTTTCGAAATTTTTTTTATACGAGGGTTAACTTGTTGAGATTTTAAGCCAATTTTTCAATGGCCTTCAAAAATAATTATTTAAAAACAGATTCATGGATTTTTCGAGACTTAACTCTTGATGAGGTGAAATGTGTTTATGCTTTTTTTACAATATATTTTCAACTAAATGCAATTTTAAGAAAATTTCTTCGTATTCCTTTCTAAAAAAAATCATCTAAATCATGAGTTTATGATAATAGAGTTGATGTGTTTTTTTGACACAAATAACATTTTAATTCGATTTGAATGTTAAAAAACCCGTTTCAGCCACTCCATGTCCATAAAAATAAAACATTTTTGTGAAAATCAATAAAAGTTACATAGTCAAATTTAAAGCATATTTTAAAATAATAACTTAGTATATCGGTCTTTCTAATAAATCAAAAACTGGTAAAGCCCATTTTCATGTTTCAACTCAAAACATCAAATTAGTTTCATCTTGGTTATTATAAAAACTATTATTTGACATGTTATTTTCTGAGTAAGAACAGAATGTGTAAGTCATTGTTAAAGCTATAACCAAATATAAAAGAAAAGTAGTTCTGTGTTCTCTTTTTTAATACCTTATTCTAATTTCATAATAAGTTTTGAATACTTTCAATCTAATACTGTTAAATACCTTTACATACTTTTAATTCCATTTAAATACCCTTTTCAATATTTTAAATTTTATTTAATACTTTTAATATCTAAATAACCAATTATGGTATACAAGAGAATATAAAAAATGGCCAGTGTCGCTACATTCGCCCACCCTAACAAATTAATACTATTAGGGAAATAATAACATAGAACAAAGTTTGATATCATAAAATAAAACAATAAATTAAATACATATTTAATATGTTTATCTAGCTTCTTCAATAATTCACAAACATAAACATAAGTCATGTATTTTCTTACATAGGTCGTTTGTGTATTACAAAGCTTGTCTCTAATATATAAATTGAAATGCGTCTAGGTTGGGGGGCAGCTGACCCTCTGCCCACCCCAGAATACACTAGTTCACGTGCGTAAAGCGCATTTGGTGTGTCAAAAAAAGAGAACTTAACAGAAGATCTTTATTTCGGAAAACCTGAGCAGCATTTCCCTTGATATTTTGCTTCAATTTAGTTTACATAAAAGTACCTTCGGAGCGTTCAGGAGCCCTTCTCACTATATCGTATTTTAACCAAAACAAATTGAAATTTTCACAAAAGAAATGGTTATTGTAATATATTTTATAAGAAATATTATCAGTACTTTACTGTCTAAGAGGAAAATATATATTTTCACGTACGCAAACATTGTTTCATGCATGTTATGTTGAACTATGTACGTATTCTAGGTCCTAGATGGTCGAAATACTTTTGTCAAACTAAGGACAATCGACGCGATGCCTTATTAATATCATGTCACAGACCTGTATCTCTCGTAATCGTAGAAAAAAACACCTTCTGATGTTTTCGCAGATCATAAAATTTTAAGGTTACTAGATACCTAAAAAGCATGTTTTCTTTTCGTCAGTCTGTAGGTCTGTCTGTGCGCAGTTCTTGCTTCCCAACTCGGGATCATTACTTCCAATAAATAATGCAATCTTAAACGTTCCTCCGCCATGTTTACCCTTGAAGAGAGGATATCAATCTCCTCTAATCTCCTAATCGCTTATTCCACTGTGGTCCTCCCCATCACGTCCCTTGGTCGGATCACCGCTGTGAACAGTAACCCGATAGACCCCAAAATTTGCGAAATCATCAAAGATCATATCGGAATGAATTTTGCTGAACATCCAGTATAGCGTATCAAAATGACGATCCAATACGATGTTAAAAAAATCAGTAAAAGAAACTACGTATTCAATTAACTTCAATTTTTGTATTATGATCAAGGAATAAAGAGGAATACATTTTGGTACCAATTTATATAAAACCGCCTAATAAAATGTCTAAAATATCAATTTTAAAAAACTACTTAACCAGTTTATTTTAAAATGTTTGCACAATAAAGTGTTTTTCAATTAGAGAATATGTATAGATCTAGTTACTACCTAGATCACATTAAAAATCGATTGTAACAGTTGGTCACCTTCTGATCAGCAATAGTCGGCGATAAAACTACTGCTCAGATTTCTCCGGATTTATACGGTGTCCTGACTCTTTTTTCAATTTGTTTATATTGTTAACATATTCAACACATTCGATAACAGTATTATTGGAATATATTTATTTTGGCGATCGTAAATGAGCTGATTTGACTTACTACTATCCTCTTTAAGTTGCTCAGACATATCGTCAGGCGAAGTAGACGTATCATTTACTACAGCTAGTTATGCTAGAATTTGTCGATCTGATTGCGTTAGTAATATAGAGCTTTTAATGAAAATCTAGCGACAGACAATATAAACCGATTGCAACATCAACAATAGCTTTGACATAAAACATTTGGTCAATATTAATTTTTCCTTTGATTATAGACTTTATGACAAAACTCGTGTACTAACGATTACTTATCAAAAGGCTCTCCTACATATTGACTCATGATCGATCATCAAACGTAACTATTATTCTGTAGAGGGCATTTTTCCTTCCAGTGATCTATGGGGGCTTATACTGGCCTTATTGTCTTTAGGCACAAATAAAAATGAATTTGCATAGAGAGGAACTATAGCCAAGTATTTAGTATTTAATTGCCGGACTAGTCGTAGTTTTGCCTTGAATGTCCCCCCACGAAGATGATTTTTCCACGTATTGTAAACCTGACCCCAAATTGCTAAATATGATACGTATTTTCGAAAAAAATCCGGGCCTATTTAATATACCGGATGTATTGTATTGGAACAGGGTAACTAAGATATTCGGTTAGTGACTAATGCTAGCCTAATTAGAGTGACAACTGGAAAACTAATGCTTCACTTAAAATATTTAGTTAAAAAGCGAGTTTGAGAGTTGCTATAAAAATGTTGATTTACATTTTTTTTGTAGTAACAAAACCTAACTCTATTTTTGCTTTCCTGAAAAAACTACTAATTAGATTAATTTCAAATTCAATGTTGTGGTACGAATTCTAG
The DNA here is from genome assembly GCA_030620095.1 of Kuschelorhynchus macadamiae. NCBI lineage: Eukaryota > Metazoa > Arthropoda > Insecta > Coleoptera > Curculionidae > Kuschelorhynchus > Kuschelorhynchus macadamiae. Next base: position 1,560,185 of record JAUTXW010000747.1, read on the forward strand.
ATGGCGGAACAAAATGGCGGACAAATAATTTTCTTAAAACATCAATCAAATCAAAAAAAAACTTATTCAATTGACTTAAAATTTTACAGAAAAATTATGTGTGTCAATATAATTTATTTTAAATTATGCCCAAAAATCAAGTGGGGCTTAAGAAACTGGTAAAATATTGGTAGGAATCCAATATGATGGAACAAAATGGCGCCCAATAAAAGTATTTGAAAATAGAGTATAAATGTGTTGCTAAATGACTACGTAGTGATCTAAATTGGGTCACATTTCACTACTTCTAATAAAAGGAAAGATTCATAACGAGGGAAGTTCTGCGTAAAGAAAATTTACCAATTTTTTATATTGTGTACATCGACCCGAATTTTTGCGCCTGCGAAATAATGATTTTTTGTGAAAAATTTTGTACGTTTGATAGAAGTGCATTGAAGAAAAGAGTTACAAAAATATCCTTATATATTAAAATAACCTTCAAAACTAGAAATGGGATAAAAATTAGAAACTAAATCGTCGGCTTAAAGTCATTTTTCCTTTTTCACTACCTCAAGTAATAAGTAATATTTAAAATGTTGAAAAATCCATGATGGATATCGTTAACATCCACAAATATCTTACTAATTTATTATATATATTACCTAGATATATTTTGTTATCTCGGTCACAAAACAGTAACCTACTAATGTTATACTGAATTCGACATAACTTAATATCTAATTTAGTGAATAGGTAAATCAAAATGATATTTAGAAGCCTTTTATATGTTCAGATTTCGAAAGAGGACGTATAATATGTTATTTATGACATTATCTCTTCTCAACTACAGGTTCTTTTGTTTGACGGCTTAGTTAAAATTCTTGAAAAAGAAAAGGTGAGTATGTTGTAAGTTGTACTTTATTGTTATGTCATGGTTATTGGGCTGATTTCGGAATGCTAATCCTGCAATTATTTCTATAAAAATGACACTGCGAATGATTAAATGATGACTAGATATGAGATCGGTTTTAAACGCAACCCAAGTGTAAGAAAGAGCTCCAGAATCGGACTTATATGATTGAAAGATTTTTAAAAATTAATGCTTCAGCCCAGCTAGTATACGTTATAAATTTAGGTATATTGCGAGTTACTTGTATATTGTACAATATTACAAATATTAAAATAAATTACCGCATCTACATTAAAGAATCAGCAGCATTATTCTTTAATATAGCAATTCATTGAGTAAATACAATGGCTAAATGAAGCTATGGGGGCCCGTAGTTTGAAGGGCATTGAATGCTTTCACATATTCGAGCATGAAAAAAGCTTTAGTTCATTACAATAGGTCGATTCGAAAGTACCAGATGGAATGCATTTGAATATATGTCTTGTAGATAAAAATACCTAAGAATATTTTTTTAAATGATTTTAGGGAAATGGAAAACATTTACTTCGGTAGAAATGTTTTATATCTTATGATTGATTTCTGATCAATTGAAATAAAATAATTAAAACTAATTGGTAGATCCCACACTAAATCAATTAATTTATTTTATTGATTAACTATAATAGTATTAGTGCCATTTAGCGTTTATCTGATTGCCTATTGCATCCCAACAAGGTAAATTCTTGAGGAGGTAGTTGCCGTCCGTCTGCAAGAGTTATTTTGGCTCACCCTTCTTTAAAAACAAACACATTGTTTTAGTCTTTTTAAAACTGCAATTTCTATATATATATATATATATATATATATATATATATATATATATATATATATATATATATATATATATATATATATATATATATATATATATATATATATATATGTATATATATATATATATATATATATATATATAATAGGTCTGATGGGCGCCCCTGGTTTGTGTATTTTTGGTAAACCATAGGGGGGCCCATCAGACCTATTGTTAGTGCTGTTAATTCGCCGCTACAAAAACTGGAAAAACACCTTCCTGAAATTATGCAACCAACTGTAGAAAAAGCTGATTCATTTGTAAAAAACTCGGAGCATTTCACTCGAATTATACGAGATATCGTTCTTGAAAAAAACGATATCATAGCAAGCCTAGATGTCAAATCGTTATTTCCCAGTATTCCCATCGACGAAGCATTGGACAAGATTGCTATGAACGAGGATTTCCAGGCACATATAATACAACTCTCGGAGCATTGTATAAACAAATGGATGGTGCTCCGATGGGGTCCTCGCTATCACCAGTAGTCGCGAATTTATTTATGATATACTTCGAGAAAGAAGCTCTTGAGAAAGCAAGGTTAAAGCCCAAATTATGGATTCGTTATGTTGATGACATATTTATTATATGGCAACATGGTCTTGCAGAGCTCGAAAAATTTCTGACTCACGTAAATTCAATCCACCCCAGAATACAATTTACTCTAGAGTTAGAGGAAAACAACAAACTACCATGTTTAGATGTTTTGGTCACACAACTGCATAAGGGACATTTCGAATACACCGTGTATAGAAAACCAACACATACAGACAGATATTTAAATGCAAAATCACATCATCACCCAGCACAAATTCAAGCTGTGGCAAATACTCTAATATCCAAATCCGTGCGATTAACTGACACACAGACGAAACAAAACGAACTTAAGGTAATATCTAGTGCTTTAAAAAGGTAATATCTAGTGCTTTAAAGAAAAATGGCTACACAAATCGCACCATAGAGAAAGCTATTAATGCACAGGTTTTCCGAACAACGAACAACAAAAATTATGAACCGGGAAAGCAACGAGTAGTCTTACCATATGTAAAAGGCACAACCGACAGAATCGGAAGAATTCTTAGGAAACACAACATACAAACAATACACAAGCCACAAACAACTATAGGTAAACTACTTGGAAACCCACAAGATAAAATCAAACTGGAAAACCACGGAGTATACAGTATTCCGTGCCAGGACTGTGAAAAGTTGTACGTGGGGCAAACTAACAGGCAAATATCAGCAAAAAATCAAGCGCAACAACAACAGCACCATCCGGAAAACGTAAATAACGACCAGCGCCTGCGCAGATATAACCTTCGTCCCCGAGTGGGGGTATAAAAGGAAGCGTCGCAGTCACCAACACTTCAGTCTCTGTTCGGACTCGAGAAGGGAAGCTTCGAAAATGTCAAGTGTGATTTTGGTGAAACGTCAGCAAAACTGTTATTTTCAGGACGACAGTAGTGAACGGATGTACACCCGGAATGAAAACACATTGTATTTTTCCATCCGTGAAGGAGTAAAAATCAACATATATATATATATATATATACACACACATATATATGCATGCATGGTCCTGAAACCAAAGTTATTGCATCGGTCTCGGTATTCTAAAAATGGAAAATTAGAGAATCTATTGACATTTATAAGCATCCTAAACAATTTTATAGAGATACGGGCTTCAGTCTGCATCATACGTGGAAGTCGATCGTTACACCGCCTCACGGTCCGGTGGACACAGATCGAATATAATTACCCTACCTATGTCTGTGCGAGATCATTCAGAGTTCCTATCTCGCGAAGTACAGATCCGTGAAGATGCCTCGTGTATTCGAAGGCAAAACGTCGGAAAGTGATTCCATTTTGACACGGTCTAATCCCTAGGACCATGATTTCTTAACTTAAATTTACTCCTATGTTTCTTACATGACAATGTAACTTTTACAAACACAAAAATATGTTACAACTTCTGCATTGAAAAGTAGAATGCAAATAGATCCTAACTGAGAAACCATCAACCATATATCGATATATAAAATAAAATATGAAGTAGGCTGTAGTTTGCACAGTATATTACACAACAAGTTTGAGTTCGAAAACCATAACTTTGACACGAATAAAACTAGTGTTGAAAAAATTGTAACCCGTTACGTCAGGTGTGACATTGACACAAAATTATCGTGTTGAGCGATTTTTAACACACGTGTTGAAACATTTTAATACGCTCTTGATAAATGGCACTTTCTAGCCCAGTCAAGTATTTTTTGTCAGTTTTGGTAAGTGATCGTAGGGCCCTGAGTCTCTAGGTTTATTTAATATCGTCGAAAATATCCGAGATCCCCGCCATTAGTGTTCTAACTCCGTCAACTGTGATAAATAAAAAGAAAAGTGGCTCAGAATTTATCAGAGGTTATAAAAGAACGCATAAGAGAAAAATGATATTTACATTTTAGAAAATGTGGCGCGGTGGGCTCATTTCAAAGAAAATTAATTTTCATTGAAACATGTTTTTTTTTTGGAAACTTTTGGAAGAATTTTCACATTTTTATATATTTTTTGTTATTACTGTTTTAATTTAGTATATTTGTTTCTTTCCCAAATTATAGGTGTTTTGATGTTCTGTATGTTTGACCCTCGCCCAAAGCAGATACCTTAGATACTCCTCTGCCTGCCTACAATCCATAAGATTGTATTATTATAAAAATGTAAATAAATACTATGTTTTTTAAAATGAATTTACAAACTTTCTTTATAATTTTACATCTGTTTAATTCATGGTAATAGAAACTTGTAAAAGGACATTTCTAGTGTTCACTAATAGAATACCAAATTTAAAGTATTTGTATCTAATATAACTGTTAATAATTAGAATTTTTTTACAAATCGGCCCATTTTAGTGCCTTTCTTTAATGCAGGTTTTTTTGAAATTAAAAATTCTTTCGAAAACTGCAAATTTCGAGTAAATTTTTGATTTAAAAATAAAATATTTGCCGCATATTTTTCTTTTAGTTTTGTAGTTGCTGAAGACATGGGGAAGCTTTTTCCGAAACGTCCAAAAAAACTAGGTACTTCTGCAGTTTCATTCTTTGTGCTCCTTCATTGTGTACCCAGAATTCATGTATATAGGCATTAATAATAGAAGGTGAGATCTTTTTTTAATTTTTTTGCTGAATTTGTGTATAAATGGCGCTTATATATAATATTGATTTCTCCGTGGTTCTATGTACATAGATGGGAGTATTTGACTCACTTGGATACATTTTTAAGAACTATTTACGGTAGTTCGGAGGTCATGCTATAGCCTGCATATTGTAACTTTTTCCGCTAGAGAGTTTCGGATTTAAAATGCTTTAATATGTGGCCTTGAAATTTGGTAAATAAACTGTAAATAACCAAAAAAAAAGGAAAGGGGAACATACCTCGACGTAGAGGAGTGGTATATTTTAAAGTATTGAACTATATTTCCCAGTATGTTAGTATTAGATTATTAAGCAAAATTAACATTTTATTAATCAATATTTTATGTAAGATAAATAATCGTAGTAAGTACCACTCTGTACTTTAAGTTGGGGGCGTACTGCTGATCGCTCCAATTTGTAGTACGCTAATATTAGTTAATTAAATATATACCTTTCACTGAAATTGAGTAATTAGAGTTGCTGGCACTGCAACTGACAAAAGTTTGATCCTAAGTCAACCTTCATGATTAAAGAATTAGAACACCGAAAAAATTATATGCCTGAAACTATCAATTATTAATAATGAAATACTTTTGTAATATCAAGCGTATTTGCTTTATGAGCATTTTGTTTGCTAGCTTGTGATTAAGAGTATAATTCCTGCGTTATTTTCAAGTTGAAAATTAGATCAGATATGTATTGATTGGAAATTAATATGTATTTCTTTTAGTAATGATGTAACTATGATGTAAACTGTTGTTGTTGGGACTGTATGCGCTGGTACAGCTCTACACGAATCTAAACTAAATATATACAAATATCTGACTAAGAGCAAAGCATCAGAACACTTCACAGATTCATATCATCTATAGGCTATGAGAGTATTCCTAAATTATTAAAAACTCAACTAAATTACTAATTATTAAAATTGGGTAGCGTCTGAGGAATTATACCTCAAAGCAGAAATACATAACTTCGACCAAAACGCAGTAAAGTAGCGATTTGTAAAGTCGTTAATGTGACTTCGTAAAAAACATACCTTTAATTCCATCTGTAGAAGGAAGTCTTGGCGAACATTTTTTATATTATTCTCTCCACAGTTTAACTAATTAATTAAGATTCTAATTTTATTGTTTTTATAGAAATTAACAGGATATCGGAGTACACTTAAATTCTCGATTCTGCTGCTGTACATAAATGCAATAATATATGGAGTTTGCCGTATGACTAGTCGACGTGAATCATCGATAGAAATCTCATCAGCCTAGCGAACGGGCCCGATGATCAGACAAATAAAAAACGTGGTATTTGACCTTGAAAATGCGTTTTCATTTAGTAAAAAATTTGCTTTAATTTTTGAAAAAAAAATTAGAATGATCTGAGTTTTATAACAGAATAACGGAAAGTCCACAGTTTTTCAATAGACAAGAAAGTAAACCTTTTTACAACAGAAAAAATAAAATATAATAATATACTGATTTTCCGATAATTTTAATGAAAAAACAATCTACTTTTACTTAGAATATATTTTCTTCGTCAGTAACCATGACGTGGAGAATTAAACGCGATTTAGAGTTACTCCGATATTCTCTAATGGCAGAATACCCATAATTTTGAACGCCTGGCCTGAAACTTTTACCGTCCATTTCATTTACTTCATGACTAATGATTATCCAAATTTTAAGTTTCTAGAAAATCAATTATTTCCGCTCAGCGATGTGTATTTTGAAATAGAGAAAACTGTATGTGCGTTGTTTGCATTATATGGCTACATTTCAGACTAGATATGTAAAAGTACTAAAATGACTCTGAAGTCAGATGGATTGTATACAACATACAGGAAAACTGAACAGTTTTGCTTTCTTTAAGACTGATGATGTTAAAAAACAATCTGTTGGATTTGAAGAGCCCTCTAGTATAATTCTGCATTGACGCGATCTGGCCTTAATCGATGTTCAGACTAGATATGTAAAAGTACTAAAATGACTCTGAAGTCAGATGGATTGTATACAACATACAGGAAAACTGAACAGTTTTGCTTTCTTTAAGACTGATGATGTTAAAAAACAATCTGTTGGATTTGAAGAGCCCTCTAGTATAATTCTGCATTGACGCGATCTGGCCTTAATCGATGTTTATGTAGATCTTGATATAGCATCCTCTATTAAGATTTTCTATACAATTAACAGTAATCTCATATGATGGTTCCCATTTAAAAGGTGAATTATACATTTTGACCAATGTAACATTGCTAAAGTTAATTTTCGGATAACTTCTTTTTCTTCTTTAGTTTGCACTTTTCCAACTTTGAAATGGATGGTGGTTATTTTGAATCAAATTTAAATGTCAAGAAATAAGTCTCCCCAATCCTCATCTTGAAAAAGAGCCTGTATATCTAGTTTTTATTTCCGTAACCCGAATTTATACAGGGTTAGAACGGCCTAAAATAAAGGGTAAAAAATAATGCGGTCTTGTGTTTTAGATAAAATTCTAAGTGAATTGTGGTGTTTATATATAACATAAATTTGTTCGTTCGTAACACTTTCTACAGTTTTGCGGAAAACTCCAGGTTTGCGCTATATTTTGCTTTTTAGATTTAGTTTTGATCATTCTTAATTATTAAAAGCGCTACATCTCATTTTATAAACTTTGTGCAGTTCAGTTAAAATCGTACGGATTTTGGCGATTCCTTTTCTTCTTGTAACGTGTTATTAAGTATTGTTAAATATATATTAAAAAATAAGCTAACGTGAACTAATTCTTGGATATAAAAATAACACTAAAATAGTGGAAATGTTTTAGAATTTACTGTAAAAGTGCAGAAATAATGTAGTGCTCTAGAAACGAGAACGACCAGGGTTAGGAGGGCTAATTTGCTACAGTAACATGATAATCTCAAGCTGTCGTTGAGGATTTCTAGATAGGTAAGATGCCTTGTCAAAGATTACAAAATCCGTTTTTTTTTTGTTGTTTATACGATAACAAAAGAGAGGAATCCTGAATCTTGCATGCACAATGACTAAAAGCCGCATTTTTTGACTTACATAAGAAAATTGCATTGCATTTGCAAATCTAAGTATAGCGGCTTCTATTGGATTAATCGGAACAAAAAAATATATTTCTTCGTTTAAATTTGTTTAAAAAATTGCACTGGTTTCAGACAAACGTAACCTACAAAACAACAAACAATACAAATATAAAATATACAAATGACAAAGAATTTTCTTTCTTCAAATTTTACTTGTTGGTTTAACGATTTTTCATAAAAACTTGTAGACAGATACTTCTAGTAGTCACTAATAAATATACCAAATTTTAGGTTTTTGTTTTTAATGGAACGATTAAAAACTGCAATTAAGTTTGAAATTTCAATAGTTTATAGTTTTTGTGCAAACAGACCACATTGAATATTTTTTTTAATGCGGATTCTTTATGCTTCTGAAAGCTAAAAAAATATTTTTTAACTAAGAAATTGTATTTAACCTCTTAATTTAAACAATTTTTTAATGATTTAAGTATTTATTTCTATAATAAAATGTATAGAAACAAAGCAATTATACCTACTCAAATACACAAAACGACAGACAAATATTTACAATAAAAAAATTATAAGTAATATAATTTTATTTCTAAATAAAACACATTTTATTTCAGATATAAAGAACTAATAATCTTTTTATTCAAAATATTTAAAGATAAAACATTATTATTATTTTTTATTTAAAAATAAGCTTTGGTAACTATTTGGCTTTCATTTTGAGTGTAATCGAATTTTCTCTATATTTAAGAAAAAAAATTAATTATTTCAAATATTCAGGATTCAATTTTCAAACTGAATCGCAGTTTTTAACCGTTTTATTAGATACAAAAAGATGTAAAATGTTGTATGCTTATAAATGACTAGAAGTAAAAAGAAAACTTAAAAATATGTCTAAAACCAGTGCAATTTTGTACGTTTTTGCAAATTTAAAGCCAAACCGTTTTTCCATCGGCCAATAGAACTTAGGTCTATGTTAAAAAAAACGTCAAAAACGCCATTTTTGTACAAAAATAAAAAACATGGCTTCCGGTCGTTGTCCAATGCAAAAACTCAGAATTCCCTTCTTTTCTGATTCCATTATTATTTTTATACAAATGCCAAGGAGAAAGAGCAGATCCTTTTTCATGCCAGGGGAAGAGCAGATCCTTTTTCATGCCAGACGTCCGAAAAATGCTCGGAAAAATAACTGGTATTGATAAAGAAGCTTTAATGCTTCAATTGAAATCGCTTTCATTTAGGGAACTATTTAGATTCTGAAGTACAACGATTGTCCAACTAATTAAAATAATAATAATAATAAGAAGAGTTTGGAGAAGGTGCGGTAAGAGGTTTAATGAAGAAAATATGATAAATAAGTTCCATTTGGAGGCGATTCCGTAATTCTCTGGAGAAATATTCTCAAAATAATCGCCCTCGCCTAGTTTTTTTGTAGAGGGACTGTAACAGGCCAAAATTATTTAAAAGAAAGTTGGATTCCCATTGTAGGCACATATGCATAAAACGTCGAAGATAATTTTGTATACGTCGATGACAAATCAACTAATTTTTTTGAAGACGAAAATATTTTAAGAATGGACTGTCCTCCTCGTTCTCCGGATGGTGATTCAATAGAGCAAATAGGAACATTTGCGAAAGAGGCATATTTCCACAAATCCTTCACGTCTTAAGTCATGCCGTTATAGAAGAACGCTGTTCATGCTAGAGGGAGTCCTACCTAATTTCACTTTTATAATAAATAATATCTTTTTTCTCTACATTTCTACCAATATTTAACTAAAATTGATAAAACAACTTTGGATATGATTTAATCGATTTTCCTGAAACCTGAACGATTTTTTGTACACATTTGAACTTATTGTCGTTCATGGAAACGGGTCTGTTCAAAAAATTGGATGTTAATTTTAATAGTGAAAATAAAGTGAAATCTAAAAAATCAAAAGATAGCTAGAAACTAAGGTTCCAAAAAAATGTTACGAATATTACATTAAAAACCACAAGTGATTTAGAATTTTATCTTAAAAAACAAGAGCTCATTATTTACCCTGTTTCTTAGTCGTTCTAACCCCTGTATACACTCGGTAAACGGGAATAAAAAATAGATGCACAAGGCTCTTATATAGTATACGTATTTTAAAAATCCATTCAGAAATCATTTATTGGGACTTTATTTAATTTGAGCCCAAAATAGTCACTATCCATTTTTAAAAATGGAGAAACGCGTGAGTTTGTTAAATAGCACTGGAAATTAACCGGCATTTTTATCGGTTTCATTAAGATCAGTGTCTAAGTATACATGCCACTAATAATATGTATCATAACCTTTTAAATTCAAAAGGACAGCTAGACAGAAAGCAGCGTCATTGCCAAATTCGGTCTATTTATTTTGGTTTTGTTTTACTTTCATAACAAGATTCCAAGTCTGATAAAGAAAAACAAAACGGTTCATTAGATTAGGACACTGGTCACATTACAAATAAAAAATACTTTCGAATCGTGGGTGAAGTTATTATTTAACTGTTACAATTTACTGACTAATTATCATGACTGTATTGGCTGCTTATTGTTCGTAAGGTGAACTAGTCGAACAAGTCCGATAATGATTTATGTTCCGACACTAGTGCGACTTTTTTATATTATGGTATATGAGCTTAAAGAAACAAAATATATTTAAATTAATAAGTGGAAATTAGATACAATCAGTTATTTGAAAAAGTTTTATAGAAAAGGTTAGGTTTGGGTCAAGGAGGGACTAGTAAGATGCGAATCGGAGGCTTAGGTCGCTTTACTTCTACTTCAGTTGCCTCTAGATATATCGTGCTCCATGGGTGTTTTACTTTCAAAGATGCCTGCCAGAAACTAAACCTCCTCGGCTTACACAAGGGGATCTCTAGGTCTCTGAGTGTATTTTGTTAATTCTTCTTTATTGTTGGGTATTGCTTTAATGTTCGATATGCCACTGACACTATGGTCTGTAAGATCGCTGGATTTTTCATATATATACATCGTTCGAGTCTAAAATATTGGTAATTGTGGCTTAAATTTCAGGTTTGATAGAAAATTACCAACTATAAAATGTAAAAGTTAATAAATAAAAATGAAAAGACAAAATAAAAAAAAATATTGATATATTTTCCTTTAATATTTGAAATCACGAACCCGGCGTCAATCTAATTTGTAATAAATTACTAAAATACCTCAAGTATTATATTAATTTCAAAATTTTATTAGTTTGAAGCCGACTTCATAAAATCAAATATTCAAGATGAAATAAAATATTATCGTGTACTTTTTAGCAGGGCTTACAAAGAACACATTTACAGAGAAAAAATAATTCTAGATTCAAATTTTTGCTTGCGAAAAAATGCGCCCTTCGATTTTTTTTCTTACATGGCGACCACAGATTTTAAAGGCATACATTTTGGCTAACTAAACTACCTGTCTTTTTATTTTAGAAGAAAATAATATTTGAAAAAGTTGTGTATACTTCCAGAATACAAAATTGCACTTAAATATTTATGTTTTCATAAAACACTAGTTATATCGCATTTTCTCGAGGCCTTATTTTCTACCACCTTTTTTTACGTTCACCTCAATTTATGTAATATTGTAAACGCATGCATAAATAGTAGAGTAAAGGATTTATTTAAAACAGTATATTATTCGAAAAAATCATAATAAACTAACATCATAAAAAATATGATTTTCCTATGAGCATCTGGAAAGTAAGCACTTTCCGCATGCATGTCAGTGTGGAAAATTAGTTTTTGCCGCACTAGTGCGGGAAGAAAAGAATTTTTTTTCAGCGGTATCAAAGGTATTAGATATTATTTTTTTCAAAAATTATTTTACCCCCTTAACAAAAAGAAGCAATTTCTCATCTAGATTTGTAATTCTTCAACATCCTAACAAACAGGTCTTGGTTGCGATGACACCAAAAAGCAATAACGACAATTTATGCATCTGTGCGTGATTTAGTTTGCGTAGTTATTTGTAATTTTGTGCTTTTAAAAGACGGTTTCCCCACTCAACATGCAAGACATAGACGAAGCTGTAATTCTTGAAAGTATTTTGAAAGAGGATGTAGCAATCAGCTTACACGATAGGGTCAATTTTTTCAATACTGAAACTGATCATCAAAGCAAACAAATATGTGGTTTTTAGGTAAATATTCAAAATGAACCGCATTTTTGAAATGGAAATGCGTAGGGCACCGACCAAAAATATCCAAAGTTTTTTCAAAAACGGAAATTGCAAAATTTTTTCCGGGGCACATGATGATGTCTGTTTGTTGCGACCATTATTGGATTGGCACGTGCATGTCGTCGCGAAGATCTTACTGAATTAACCATTGGTAATATTGAAGACAAAGAGACCCTACTAATCATCAAAATTCCTGATACAAATCTCATATTTCCAGAACATTTGTAATTGGTGGAGATGCAGTTTGCCTTCAGCTTTATAGAAAATATATAGCTCTACGTACTTCGAACATACCTCGTCGTCGTTTTTTGTAAACTGCAAACAGGGAAAATGAACAATACAATGTGTGGGGGTTAATATATTTGGGAAGATGCCATTCAATATTGCCAAATACCTGGGATTGCCAGATCCAGAAATGTACACGGGTCACAGTTTTCGGCGATCTTCTGCCACAATGTTAGCTGATTCAGGAGAAAATATAAATAATATCAAGACGAATGGCGGATGGAAATCCATTACGCTGGCAGACGGCTATTTGAAGACTCAATAGAGACAAAAAACCAATTGCAATAAAATGTTTACCGAAAAGAAAGCTGAAGGTGAAGCAGTAGTACAACTTATAATAAACAATGTTTAGAATTGACATCTCCTCTAAATGTAAACAATCCGACAAGCTGCACATTCAATATAAACGTTATAACCAACAATAAATAATTGTTTATTAAAATAATAATTTAAAAAAATATTGCTATTTTTATTGGTGCGTTTTATAACTATTTTTGAAAGTCGTTAAAGGTAAATCCATCTTAAGGATTCTGAAAAAAACATTTGACATATTTTAAACTTCTAATTTGTGATCAAATCTAATCTGAAGTAATCAATTCTAATAAATAAAAATTTAACATACTTCATTTCACCCTCCTCATTAAACTGCATTTGCTAATACTTACGTGTGTAATTTATGCACGCTCTTAGGAAAAATTATATACCTAACTCTCGCGGAAAGTGATTTTTCCGCACTCGACTGCTTACCGAACTTCGCGTAAACTTCAGTCGTGTGCGGAAAAGTATCTCTTTCCGAACTGGTTAGGTAAATAACTATTTTTTTATTAGCTTATAGAAATTATAATACAAATACACCGCTTCCATATTCCACATATTTTTCAAAATTATTTCGATCCATTTATGTTTCTAATTTCTTCAATGGAAATTGATTGAACAGCTTCAGTTATTTTCCCTTTTAGAAGGTAAATATCATTTTCAGAAATTAGTCTGCTGTAAATTATTTTCTTAAAGCGACTCAAATTATTTATAATTTATAAATCTGAAACTTCAGGAGTGAAGTGGGCGGAAAACCCGAAATTCAATTGGGAATAATTCTAAATGATCAAAGAAAAACGAGTTTAGCATCACATTGTAGGTGCTGTCAAAAAATGGGGCGCAGTTATGCAATGGTAAGAAATAGCGCACCAAGCGTATACCTTGATATAACATTGTCTCCTCGTAGGATTCTAAAATCTTGATTATTTTTTTTGCTTCAGTATCTAATATGTTGGGAATCTACTGTTCCATTCCTGGAAAAAATATACTCGTCTACGAACATTATAAAATTATAAAAACTCCACTTCGTTTTCCACCTGTAAACAAAACTCTAAACGTTTGGCTTCCAGAGTAGGATGGAAACGATGCATATACATATTTTTATATGCAGCTTTTTTAGGCAATTTCCAAATCTTGAGCTCTTAGTTAATGACATTATAAGGTTTTCTTCCTTAGAGAGAGTTCCAGCGTTATTTTTACCAAAGGTTTTTTTTTTCTATCTTCTCAAATTTATGACGGAACTGATGCTTCTAAACTTTTTGATTAGTATATTCCCTTTATATAAACATGAATATTTGGACACTTTTGACCATTGATGATGAACTTTCTCAATAATGAAACAATATGTTTGTGGTTTTGTGCTTTATTTCTGACTGTAAATGTCATAGATTCGGGTGTATTAAGGTAAAAGATGGCCAGAAGATAATAAAACTCTAAGAAAAATGAAATATTATTTTGCGGAAACAAAAAGTTTTAAGTGCAACTTTGTATTCTGACTAAGATAACATTTCTTTTTAAGTCCTAACACTGGAACCTGTGGTGGAAGATAGATCAAAAAACAAGAGTTCTACCACACTAAATCACAACTTGTTACGTTCTGGACGCGCGTTTTGCTAACCAAGTTAGCATCATCAGCAGATGATATAAACTGTTTATATCATCTGCTGATGATGCTAACTTGGTTAGCGAACCGCGCGTCCAGAACGTAACAAGTTATGTTGTAGTGTGGTTAGAACTCTTGTATTTTTATTTCTTTTTAAATCAAAAACAAAGGTAGTTTACTCTTTATTAAAGTGCTAATTTTCAAACTTTTTGGACATTTTGTACGTAAAAAATATGATGAGAATCTCATTTTTCTCGCAAGCAAACACTTTTATCAAGAATTACTTTTTCCCGAAAAATTAAAATTTTGGTCCACTAGTCCTCTTCTAAGCGTTTAACGTCCCTAATAAAATAGGCAAGCACTGGAGTCTACCAGTGCCGTATTTAAGGGAGAACTTTGGGGCTTAACCCCCCAGAGCCAGTTTTATTTGAACTGAAACGCTCACAAAAAAAGTTACAAATCTTGTAATGAAAATGTAATGAGTAAACAGGGTTTTGGGCTACGGCTTCAATTAACTTTTGTAGATCCAAAAAAAGACCAAACACAAAATTTTCTTTAAATTATACATTCTTTTTTGTGTAGTTTTCAAATATGTACTGGGTACTGGAGTGAATTTGGACACCAAACTATTGTTTGTGAGTCATATTGAAACTATTGTTCAGGTTTAAGGTTTTGTACTAAGGGTACCCAGGACTTTAATAATGTTTCATCTTTGGTTAATTTGTTTAATACTACCGCCTGGTGTATTATTCCACAGTTTGGAGTCCATTACATAACAAATATATAAATAAGATTGAATTCATTCAGAAAAAGAATATTAATGCTCCTAATTTTCGTTTTAACAGACATATAGCTTTTCTTCTTAAATAGAAAACTTAACTGTTTTACTAAATGCAAACCCCAAATCCGGAAGAAAATATTTTCATGTTTTGTTTTTGTTATAGGGTACCTAATAATCTTGTTGATTCTGAATAATCTATAAACTATCTTGTTTAATGCAAATCCTTACATACTTCGCAATAGGCAACTTTTCGAAATTAAAAAGTTGCATTTTAATTATTTATCAAACTCTACTCAGTTCAGATGCTCAATTTTTAAGAGAACAATATTTTATTTCATCTAAAAGAAGAAAAACAAGAAACAGGATTGAAGGGTTAAAACATTTTCTTAATAATTAATAGGATATCCATTGTAGGCATAACTCTTTTGGGAACAACGCGACATGGATGAAATTAAATTATGGATAGTAATAATTGACATATTCGTCCAACTTCGTTAATTTTTCAATTAAGAACTGTTTATTTGAGAACCTGGTAACCCGAATATGACGTTCTACCTTTTCCCACAGGTTCTCGATGGGATTAAGATCTGGTGATTGTGCTGGCCACTGAAGAACCCGAAGATTATTCTCCTGAAAGCACTCCTCAACAAGTCGAGGTGAATGTTTCGGGTCAATGTCCTGTTGGAACATTCCGTCAAAATTAAAAATTTTGTAATGAGTTTCAATTATTCAATTAAATAATACCATTGTCTATTCTTGAACGGTTCAGTTCAAATGTCGTCGTGCAAATTCCAGCCTGGCAAGGCAGTTTCTCTCGGGAACCAATAGTTTCTTGGCTGGACTTCTGCTATGAAGTTTTGAATCAGCTAACCTCGTTGAACAGTCCTCGCACTAACTTGCAGTTCAGCAATTTCAGCAAGTATCCTTGGTAATGACAACCGCGGATCTCTTTGGGAAACTCTTTTGATTCTCCTCTCCATCCCAAATGTCGTTTTCTTGCACCTCCCCTGATTTTGGCATTTTTTCTACAAGTCCTCTTTCATTAAAACGTGAAATTATTTTCGATACACTGTATTTGAGTAAATCAGATTGCTTATAAATCGCAGTTTTCATTATTCTTCTCAAAAGGGGTTTATGACCATTTCTTTCAACTCTGTAGGGATTGGTTTTCCTTTCGGCAAATTTATTTCTACAAGTATGAGAGCTATAAGGCTTAATTAATTCATATTTAAACTTACCTTTATCGTAAATCATTTTTCTTTTTGAGACATGAAAAAGTTGCTTTACTTTTGTCCGACAGTGTATGCATTATACTATTTAAAATAGTGTTTAAGGCAAATTGTTTTAGGAGAAAATATGCAAATTTTGTTTATACAAATTCGTAAAGATGTCATATATTTTATTTCTAAAAATAAGTTTTTTGTGTTCTGATGGCTCTAGAGCGAACTTATGTTTTTTAAAAATTTTTGCATATATATTCACTTCCACTTCACCTATATAGCCACAGTATATTAATAATAGAATATATGGGCTGTTAGGTACATGGGCAAGTAACAATTAATTTTATTCACATATTTGCTTATTTCTAGCTTATGGTTCTTTGAAATTTTTCTTTTTAAATAAGCGAATACGATATATTTATATTTTAAAATAATAAGTAGGTAAAACAATATATACATGTTGTGTAGTTTTTTAAATGGTAATTATCTAAAAAAATATAGCCTAGATACCCTTGTTTATATGCTGTATTTCCTTCCAACTTCCTGAAAAATGTGTTATTATTATTATTAGGTCAATAGTAATAATAAACAATCATATACAGATCTTTCAGGGGGCTCGTGGATTAAAAAAAACGCAATTCTATTAATATATAATTAATTAATTTAAGGGGGCAACATTGTTATGTTACAGTGATTATAAACTGTCATATTTGTAGACATATATTATTATCATTTAAAATTACGAAGGTTAACCCTTAATATCACTAATCTGGCAATAACTTAGATGCAGGTTCGTAACATATTAATCGTATAGAAAATAGTATAATTTACTTAATTTTTACTGTCAAGCCGACAAAAGCCATTTAAAATTTTATGGTGTACTTTATAAACTATTAAACTACTATTGGTCTTACTTAAGCGAAAATAACACATTTACATAAACAAACTATCAATAGTTATTTGCTAAAAATGTATAATACATCTAAATATCTTAGGTTACCGAATTTTTAATTTTAAGAAGTTTTGCAGCTGATGGTTTCCGATAAATATTCTGGGCAGAATACAATTCTGTAACTGAACTATGCGTATCATTATGATGCATAAATTGTTATAGATTTTTTAAAATAACTTGATCTTATGACGAATAAATATTTGACTCTATTTTTGTTAAATTTAGTTTTATAAACAGCATATTGCAGAGCTCCTCTGATGATAACTTTATAAAAAAAGTTGAAATCCCTTGGGTGATTATAATAATTTATTTACGCTAAAAACTATATGCAAAATATTCTAGAGTGTTTAGGGTAAGAACGAAATACGATAAAGGAGTTATTCTCTGTCAAGAAATTGAAAAGGTAGTCATGAACACCTATTTTTACGTATACTTAATACGTAGAAATCTATCGCTGAAATGCCTAAAAAACTGTAAAAAACCAGGTAAACTCTCGAATGTACGATTTATCGCACTCACACTCGATTTGGTAGATAAATTCATTTTTCGATATCCTTTGGCATAATATTCGTCAGAAGTCTTCCTGGCTATTATCCGAATTTTTTCAGATGTTCTCTTAATGTAGTGTATTGTGAGAAACGGTAATGTTTCTTCTGGATTGGAATGTTTCGTAGTGTGACGAACATTTTGTAATTTTAATTCTCTTATAGATCCATTCTTCAATGGATTTTTCATTTAAAAGTTTATTAGCTATTTACAATATTCTTTAATTTAACATTATAATAATTTGATTGTTAATAAAATATTTGAAATTATACTATATAACTCATGTTTGATAAAATTTCATTTTTAAATTAAATTTAGGTAAACCATAATGTTTCAAATAATTGTTTATATGATTATATTCTAATAAACCCCTGAAAAAAATTGAATTCTAAATTTTTTTGGCATAAAATAAAGTTCTGGTTTCCCCTTTTATTATTATTAAGAATTTGATTAAAATTTGTTAATATATATAGGAAATATATATCAGACATATTTTGAGTAATTTTACGTATAAAAACCAGTTAGTTATATTTTAAAAGGTTTACTATATGCATCTAATTTAATTTCTAAGCATATCCAAAATTCTATTGTATTTAACACAGGCCAAAATTAATCCTCTTGCTTTTTTTCAGAGTATTTGTAAATATATATAAGATAATACTACAAAATCAATGTTGTAATTATTGATTTTAAATTCTAAATCTAAATTATTTGAAGAAAAACGCAGTTATTTTGGGATCCTAAAACCATACATTTTGTTTTAAATACAATAATTTCACGTTAACATCATCTTCCATCCATTCTTTAACTAGTTCTAACTTATTATTCATATTTGCAACTAACTTACAATAATCGCTTTCAGCTAAATAAATTATTGAATCATCAGCATTAAAATATTTTCGATTTCTGCCTCAATGTTCATTATATTATTATAACAACTTGTAATAAGACCATTGCAGATTGGTTACTTTGAAACGTTAATAAGTAATGCAATATCGAAAATTACAAAATGGTCATCACTTATGACCCATTTTCAACATTACCGTTTCTCACAATGCCTTATATTAAGGGAACAACTCAAAAGATTCGGAGAATCGCCAGAGATTTTACCATCAAAACCGCTTTTAAGTCGGGAAATACATTCAGGTTGTTAAGAAACCTTCTGACGAAAACTAAGCCAAAGGATATCGACAAGAAGAAAATAATGTATGCCAAATCCAGTGTGACTCTGGTGAATCGTAAATTGGCGAAACAAAATACCCTCTTAGTATACTGGTCAAAAAACATTTTAATCATACTTAAAAAGGGAGAGACCTTAAAATCAGGTATAGCGAAATACGTCTGGTCAAATCAACACCGGGTGTAGTTGTCGGATGCTAAAATTTTGCAAAAGCCGCTTCTTGCTCAAAATTAACTTCATTGTTCAGGTAATAACTGGGCGAAGGCTTCTCGCATCGCAGCACACGACTAGTATATAAGCATGTAGCTTTATAGTATTTAGTTTAAACTTGTAAACTATTGGAAATATTTACTGTTCGAAACGTTGTAAAATCAACTAAATAAAGACAATCAGTTCGGCAGAACGAGTTTAGTGAACTATCTAACTTCAAACAAACCTAGTATTGTTAACAGACCACTCTCTCCTGCTAGCCCATATGAAACTAAAACTATGCATCAAAGAGTCAAAAAAACATTTTCAAAAACATGTAAATGAAAGAAACCTAAATACTGTAACAAAAACAGAGAGCTTACTTAAACCGTATTACGTCCTCTTGGCGTCATTGAGCAAAAAATCTATCTAACAAGAAAACGTAAGGCAGAAGGTCAAAGAATACACGAATTATGATGACCACGAGTTAATATTCCGTAAGATTGACCATCCTTGTGACAAGCTGAAAACAGCTCTCAAGAAGAAATACAATAGACAACTGCAGGAACTTATAGGAACGCGCCCACCATAGCCCAACACCAATCACGTTATTCTCATGAGTACTGACACCCACTGAGGATCAACTTCTGAGTAAAGAACTAAACTTTGCGGTTTTATCAAGGAAGACGTATGTAGCAGATCTTATCAGCTCGATTACATCCGCACATTTATAAGGACCAGACAAAGACGAAAAGTAATAACCGAATTCGAAAAAGCAAAGGAAGTCTCAAACAATCTGACGACTTCAGAAAGAACATAATTAAACTTAAAGAGAATAAAGCTATCAAGATCGTACACACAAAAGAAATGCCATTGTGCATATGGAATGATAACATTCAATCAAAAATGTATGAGGTTATCAGAAAAGTTAACTGCAGTCTGATCCGTAGCTATCCAACTGTTGCTACGTAGATATAAGAACCAAATACCGGACAGAATGAGAATCCGACATAACAACAAGCCCCTTCACTATATGGATTACTAAAAATACAAAAGAACACCGTTCCACTTCCTACGATAACTAGCTCCGAGAACTCATTGATACTAAATATCTTCTACAGATCATTCAAGCTTTACAGGGGAAATCACATTCATTTGTTAAAAATTCAAACCATTTTGTAAAAATGATCAGAAGTCGTAGATTAGAATATAGTAAAACAACTTTATCAACGGATTTTCAACTTTCAACTTAATTAAAATAACTAAAAACAATGTATAAAAATAAATTTCAAATTTAACTTTTTCTTTTTTACTTTCCTCAAGAGAGAGAACTATTGTAATCGTGAAAAAATTACGCTTGGAGATTTTTGCACATTTCTGCATTTTAGGGTCCTTAGACCCAGAGAAACATGTTCTCCCATCTCCGACGGTCTGCCGGTTCATCTGTGAGAGGCATAGTTCAGTTTATCCGATTTACTTACTTAAAATTTGGCTTAACAATTAAGGGTCATATGGGGGATGGAATAGTACATAACGTTTTGGTAAATGTCTAATATGGCGGATTAAATTACATGTTAACAAAATCGTTAACAAAATATTATTTATGCAATTGATCTCCAATTTTTCACAAAAAATAATTGTAAAGTGAGGATAAACTGGTAAAATTTTCTCGCGAAGCTGTGATCCCGGTACAAAATGGAGGCATATTAAAATGTTTAAAAAAATTAGTATCAAAAAACTAATTATCTAATTTGTAAAATTTAGCATAAAATCGAAGTACGTTACATGTTTAATGTCCCGTCCTTTATTTTTTAAAGCAATTAAGACAAAAATTTACAAAATGGCAAATTTCACTAACTGACTTAATTCTTTTTTCTGCATATTTCGGGTCTGAAAAATTGAAGAAGAAGGCCGAGTGATACAATTTTGAAAAGACCTTTTAATTTATCCTAAAAATGGGGACAACAAAATTACTCATTTCAAAATGGCTGTCATTCGTAAATTTATCAGAACGTTAAAGCCGGCCGCTCACTATCCGTTCATTTGTCGAGTCGTCCACAACGTGTGGAGGATACGGTTCGTTCGTTCGATTCGTTGCGCGGCAATTCCGGCTTTTGGGCGAATCATCAAAGTAGGCCTTGACTTAAGCGAACTATGCGACCGAAATGCATAAAATCCTTAAATAAAAATTGATGAACAGTATGCATGCACGTGAATCGACGAATCAGTTTAACGAATCGAACCGAATAGTGAGTACCGGACTTTATAATATAGAATAATAAAATGTAAATATTTTATACAGTGGCGTAGCTACAAATTTTAGCACCCCCCGCGGTTTTAGGTAAAGGGCCCCCTCTCAAAACAGAAAAATAACTGATGACAAAAACAAAGGACCTTTACTTGTTTGTAGAAGGTCATCGATACTCTCATAATCCCTTGAGCTCATTTGCAATTATCACCAGGCCCCCTGACCTCGTGGGCCTCCTCGCACCGCAGGGGTTGGGGGGTGTAGCTAAGCCACTGATTTTATACTTCACGTGATTCCTAATTCAAATATTGTAATAAGAATCACGTGAAGAATAAAATATTTGAGTTGCGTAACTTTTAAGAATTTCTACTTTCCCAATATTTAGGCTAGGCGCCATTTACGAATTACCGCCGTTTGGAAATGTTCTCATATTTTGGAGGAATTATAATTGTTAAAATGGCCTTTTAGAAGATGTATCATCCCACCTTCTTTTCATTTAATTTTTACTTCCCTCGTAAAAGGGAAGTATTGTTACCTTAAAAAATCACCCTCCGAGATTTTTGCAGATTTCCGGGATCCCTAGAAACATATTCTCTTATTTCCACCATTCTGTCTGTCTGTCTGGTTGTTCTGTCAGTACGCGGCTCAAAAACTACTTATCCAATTGGCTTCATATTTTGGTTAAAAATCAAGCATCATAAGGGGATAAAATGTTTACATTTTGGTAAAAACAATATGGCAGAACAAAATGACGGCACCACAAAATATTAAAAATAACAATATTAAGAAACTACTTATCGGATGAACTTCTAAATTTGCCCAAATATAATGTGTGATAGGGATAAATTTGTAAAATTTGTGCGTAAAGCTGCAATGACGGAACAAAATGGCAGCCTAATGAAATATTTAAAAATTCATTATCAAAAAACTACTTATTCAATTGCCTTGAGATCTTGGACAAAAATCAATTGTAAAACATGGCAGTCTAAAAATTTTTTTAAATATTCGCCAAAATTCCATTTTTTGGAATAAAACCTTCGTTTTATGTAGGAAAATAATAAAAGACATACTTTATTTTTTGTAGAATATGTAAATAAAGTTTTGAAAAATAAATAATAATAACAACAATAAATACATTAAAAACAATAAAAAAAAGAAATAAATTTCAGTTTATGAGATTTGTATAAAGTTATTGTCAAATAATAACACAATAGACTGTGCTATATGTACGTATTGAATTTCCATACAAGGGAAGTTCAGGGTAAAGACGAATTTACCTATTTTTTTCTTCAAAAAGGTTTTCATTTAGTGTATTTTCTAACTCTCTAGTAAGAGAAATTACTGGCACTTCTTTAAATATTTCTTGATTTTCAAAGGATTCGCTTTAATCGTATCGTCACAAAGCTTAATCAAATACACAACTAAATTTTACGCAGCTAACAATTATGTTTAAAATGCATAACAATACTAAGTATGCAGAACTCAACTGCGATAAATGAATAACCTCACCCAGCATAGAACACCCTGTGCAAGAGTAATATGGTCGCGAGGTGACATTTGTCTAGTTAAGGTCTATTCTAGAATGGGATTTATAAAATATCAAACACGGGAGACAGTTGTTTCTTTTGAAAACCGAGGCGTAAAGACCTCAAAACCGAAATTCTACACGACCGCCATGCGCTTAACCCAAGGATCATAAATTAAAACTAAAATATGCTTATCGCTGGGCATGTGCTACAAAACTGTTCCTTCTAATTAGGTGACTTCGAATGTCATTCGCCATAGTATCCTCTCAGCCTATAATATTCTCTATCTTACCACAGCACCCGAATCATGTTTGAATATTCTCACATGTCAACGAGGATTGATTATTGGAGATAGGAGGATTTTTGTTGGAACTTTAACATAATCTGATGTTAATATTAGTAAGTTATTGGAATTGAAATTGTGTATTAAGATAAAATTTTTCACGCGCGGCACGCGTTCTCAAAGAGCAGCCACCACTGGTTATAGGTAATATTTCCATACGCATATGTATAACTTGAATGTATATAAAACGCTGCGGGATAACCGCCAAACCTTCACTTATTCTACAAGGTATCCCATAAACAAATACAAAACTCAATTACTACAGATTTTTAATTAATACTTCAAATCAAATAATTTCCATAGCGTTATACATTTTTGCAATCAGGCTCTTTAGTTCTAGAAAAGTAATTAGACCATTTCACGCTGTGCTCGTAACGAAGTTTTTAATCCTTTGAATAACAAAAACAAACTATTCAGTTTAATGGAGTGCAACAGTAGTTTTGAGCAATTGCAATTTTCGTATTTGATATTTTACTACGATAAGCGCTTTAACAACTGCGGGGCAACTTACAGAATCCTAAGCAAGGCTAACATGACGTCGCCGAGACGTGAAACAAGTGAAGTGAAGGCGGATCGACATGGTCACGATGCGATATTGTTTCAATGGAACTCAATTTTATAATTTTATATTGTTCGGTGAAATTTACGGTGGAGAATAGAAGTCGTCTCGGTGCAGGAACCACTTGTGTATTTTAACTACTAGCTTAAATATTTGGCATTTAGATGTTATATGTTAACTTTATTTTAGCGATACTATAAACTATTGCTCAAAGGTCAGAGTATGCGTTAGTTATATAGAGAGGTATAGCAATGCAGATAAAACAATTGTTGAATTAAAAATGATATTGTCATAATTTGCACACATTTTAATTCCTCGAACGTTCTAACGTGCATACTAGTTAACAACAAATCTGTATTACTTGTAAACATATAACTCTTATTTATGTTTCTAGTATTTATATACAATTGATATATGAGGAACATCGGAAACGCCAAGTCAAATTTTACAGGATAATTTTTTCTTCTAATAGCAACTATATTTTTTAGCATAGAGCTTTTAAAATTCCTTCCATTCCATTCCATTCCATTCTCTTTTATTCCCATGTTTAAAAATAGAGTTGCTATTAGAAAAAAAGTTTTTGTAAAATTAGCCTTTACCTACAACTTTCTTACAGATTTCCAAAAACTAGAAATACATTGCAGTTTATTGGATTTATATAAATTTATTATCAAATTATTATATTCGTTATAAATTGTATTTTGTGTATATAGTGGAATTTTGTTCGAAGAATTTTGAAGAAGTTGTATGTACAAATTACTAATGATATCAATTAAATCAGTTTAAAAACTTTTCTAATCTTAAACGGAAGAAAAACCAGTAAATAAAATAATTTTACTTTATTTTTTGTAGAATATGTAAATAAAGTTTTGAAAAATAAATAATAATAACAACAATAAATACATTAAAAACAATAAAAAAAAGAAATAAATTTCAGTTTATGAGATTTGTATAAAGTTATTGTCAAATAATAACACAATAGACTGTGCTATATGTACGTATTGAATTTCCATACAAGGGAAGTTCAGGGTAAAGACGAATTTACCTATTTTTTTCTTCAAAAAGGTTTTCATTTAGTGTATTTTCTAACTCTCTAGTAAGAGAAATTACTGGCACTTCTTTAAATATTTCTTGATTTTCAAAGGATTCGCTTTAATCGTATCATCACAAAGCTTAATCAAATACACAACTAAATTTTACGCAGCTAACAATTATGTTTAAAATGCATAACAATACTAAGTATGCAGAACTCAACTGCGATAAATGAATAACCTCACCCAGCATAGAACACCCTGTGCAAGAGTAATATGGTCGCGAGGTGACATTTGTCTAGTTAAGGTCTATTCTAGAATGGGATTTATAAAATATCAAACACGGGAGACAGTTGTTTCTTTTGAAAACCGAGGCGTAAAGACCTCAAAACCGAAATTCTACACGACCGCCATGCGCTTAACCCAAGGATCATAAATTAAAACTAAAATATGCTTATCGCTGGGCATGTGCTACAAAACTGTTCCTTCTAATTAGGTGACTTCGAATGTCATTCGCCATAGTATCCTCTCAGCCTATAATATTCGCTATCTTACCACAGCACCCGAATCATGTTTGAATATTCTCACATGTCAACGAGGATTGATAATTGGAGATAGGAGGATTTTTGTTGGAACTTTAACATAATCTGATGTTAATATTAGTAAGTTATTGGAATTGAAATTGTGTATTAAGATAAAATTTTTCACGCGCGGCACGCGTTCTCAAAGAGCAGCCACCACTGGTTATAGGTAATATTTCCATACGCATATGTATAACTTGAATGTATATAAAACGCTGCGGGATAACCGCCAAACCTTCACTTATTCTACAAGGTATCCCATAAACAAATACAAAACTCAATTACTACAGATTTTTAATTAATACTTCAAATCAAATAATTTCCATAGCGTTATACATTTTTGCAATCAGGCTCTTTAGTTCTAGAAAAGTAATTAGACCATTTCACGCTGTGCTCGTAACGAAGTTTTTAATCCTTTGAATAACAAAAACAAACTATTCAGTTTAATGGAGTGCAACAGTAGTTTTGAGCAATTGCAATTTTCGTATTTGATATTTTACTACGATAAGCGCTTTAACAACTGCGGGGCAATTTACAGAATCCTAAGCAAGGCTAACATGACGTCGCCGAGACGTGAAACAAGTGAAGTGAAGGCGGATCGACATGGTCACGATGCGATATTGTTTCAATGGAACTCAATTTTATAATTTTATATTGTTCGGTGAAATTTACGGTGGAGAATAGAAGTCGTCTCGGTGCAGGAACCACTTGTGTATTTTAACTACTAGCTTAAATATTTGGCATTTAGATGTTATATGTTAACTTTATTTTAGCGATACTATAAACTATTGCTCAAAGGTCAGAGTATGCGTTAGTTATATAGAGAGGTATAGCAATGCAGATAAAACAATTGTTGAATTAAAAATGATATTGTCATAATTTGCACACATTTTAATTCCTCGAACGTTCTAACGTGCATACTAGTTAACAACAAATCTGTATTACTTGTAAACATATAACTCTTATTTATGTTTCTAGTATTTATATACAATTGATATATGAGGAACATCGGAAACGCCAAGTCAAATTTTACAGGATAATTTTTTCTTCTAATAGCAACTATATTTTTTAGCATAAAGCTTTTAAAATTCCTTCCATTCCATTCCATTCCATTCTCTTTTATTCCCATGTTTAAAAATAGAGTTGCTATTAGAAAAAAAGTTTTTGTAAAATTCGCCTTTACCTACAACTTTCTTACAGATTTCCAAAAACTAGAAATACATTGCAGTTTATTGGATTTATATAAATTTATTATCAAATTATTATATTCGTTATAAATTGTATTTTGTGTATATAGTGGAATTTTGTTCGAAGAATTTTGAAGAAGTTGTATGTACAAATTACTAATGATATCAATTAAATCAGTTTAAAAACTTTTCTAATCTTAAACGGAAGAAAAACCAGTAAATAAAATAATTTTTACCTTAATAAGTGCGGAAAGAGACACTTTGCCGCACGCGATTGCCGTTATCCGACGCGAAACGGAGTTCGGGTAAGCAGTCGAGTGCAAGAAAGTGTCTTTTCACACTCAAAAAGAATTTTCCTACAAGCGTTTTAAAAATAAACATACGTAATTAAAAAGAAATAATACATAGATATTTTTTAATTATTATTAATATTCATGGTGAAAGAATAATTTGTTGCATTATGTAAATTGATTGCTGGTGTCACCGAAATTTAATACCAAAGAAAAAGTTGTCGAGGTAATATTCGTGCTACTGGTGGAAAACGGTGAAATATTTGATGATGTAAATATTTCTAAAGTGTAGCTGGACGTTGATGGAATAGCGTTTGAAACATTGAGATTGAGAATTTTGTTAGACATGTCTTTTTTCAGATTATCCGATTCTTCTAAGCATCCTTCTGCAGTAGTTGTGGATTTCCATCCTCCTAAGCGTTTGATGTTGGTAAATCATTGACCAGTAGTGGCCTGAGGCTGTGGCTTGTGTGTAACTGTAATTTTTGAGCCCCATGTAAGTTGCAATGTTGCAATTTTTCCTATGGTATTAATTCCAAAACGGTGGGTATTGCATTTTTGTAATTTAATGGAGTTCGTTTTGGGCGTAAACAATCATATTTTCTGTACAGATTTAAATAACTAATTTCATTAGAAATAACAAATGATCTGGCGGAATGGTTTTTCGGCCCGGATAGTAACAATTCTGAGGTATCGTTTATCGTCAATGTCATCAACGGTGTCTGGTTAATTCCTCACGTTGGCAAGCACTGGCTAGCCCAAAAATGGTTACTAGCTTAAACAGAAGATAAACCTCGTAGGGTGCATCTGTTATAAAATTCGTGATGTCTTTTTGAGTAAATATTTTCGCTATTTTTAGGTGAAAACCTACATTTTGTTTCTTGATGTAGGCAGTGATCTTGTAATATCTACTGATCTAAATCTTTTTTAATCTTAAGTATTCTTTTTACCATGGAATATTAAGACCAT
This sequence comes from Kuschelorhynchus macadamiae, assembly GCA_030620095.1. Taxonomy (NCBI): domain Eukaryota; kingdom Metazoa; phylum Arthropoda; class Insecta; order Coleoptera; family Curculionidae; genus Kuschelorhynchus; species Kuschelorhynchus macadamiae. Next base: position 1,588,151 of record JAUTXW010000747.1, read on the forward strand.
GGGGTATTTGTCTTCCAAAACCTAACAATTTCCGAAAAATCGCTAAAAGTACTTTTTTCAGTGTTTTCACTTTTTTTTGCATTGCACCAATTATTAAAATGTTCGTACTGCTTTTCATATCGGCCTTTTGATTTTACTGGTAGAAATTCTAAATTTGCCTTACTTGCAGCTTTCAAATTTTTTTCTGGCAGGTCTTCGTCTAATGAGTCCATGGTATTGATGTTAATTAGACAATTTATTTTTATTAATTAAGACACACACCACACATTCACACACACTCTTCTTACTAAATTCTCCAACATTTTCAACTTTATTACCGACAGCCGAAGTTGACGGTATTTGCATATCCACGTCCGTATTATTGTCTTCCATATCGCACCATGCACGACGCGACGTACGTATCACACAACACACGGATAGCCGTTCAAACAAAGAGCCTACTCCAACGATAGCTTCCGCCATCAGTTAAAGCACGCGACTAAAATGCAAAAATTGCAAACAGCCGGTGGAAAGTTCAATAACCTCTGGCTCGATTCACAGAAAATCAAGCATACAGGACTTCGCTGCAGAGAAGCTAGCAGCCCGCATAGGTTCTATTCGATATTCTATTGTGGCTGGGTTGGAGTCAAGGCCGCATTTATTATAGACTTGATAATTAAGATAATATTTTAGCATTTTTAATATAAACTAAATTAATTGTTTCCTATTTCAAACATTACATTTTAGAAGATGTTTTGTAATATTTTTTGGGGAAGCACTGCTTCCCTTGCTTCCATGGTTTGCATGCAACTGTTTCAACTATATCCTAATAATGCCAGAGGCGTATTATGCAAGAGATTCATTTTTATTTTCTCGAAAACGTTTTGTCATATCAACAAAATGCAGCAAAAAATGTACGTGCTTTACATGAGTAAAAACCATCGACGTATAATTTTTTACTTAAAAAATAATTTAGACTTGCTGGGATGCATGCCTTTGATGACAGTAGCATACCCTCGTATAAAGGTTATATTGCAATCGTGAAAAAATTACCCTCCGGATTTTTTCACATCTTTAGAGATCTTTCAAAGTCACTAGATGCCGAAAAACATATTTTCTCACTTCCTTCGGTCTGTCGGTCTGTCGTTTCGCGGCATAGCTAAATAACTATTATCCTATAGACTTGCAATTTTGATCAAACATTAAGGCTCATATAGGCACGATTTGGTAACCCTAGTCAAATGTTGAAAAAATTATAACAAAAAACTACTTTTCCGAATTATCTCAAAAATCAAGTATGATGTAGGGATCAACTGGTGAAGTTTTGGTATGAATTCAAATGGCGGAACAAAATGGCGGCTCAATAAAATATTTAAAAATTCAGCCTCAAAAACTACTTAATGGACTGATTTCAAATTATGTGCCTAATTAATTGTGGTATAGAGATGAACTAGTAAAACTGTGGTACTAATTCAAGATGTTGGAACAAAATGACGGCCAAATAAAATGTTTGTAATCGTGAAAAAATTACGCTCTAAGCTTTCACATATCTTCAAGTTTTAACGTCAATACAAGCAAAAAAATGTGTAATCAATGCCGTCGGTCCGAGTGTCGGTTTGTTTGTCAGTTCGCGGCGTAGCTTAAAAACTACTTATCAGATTGTCTTCAAATTTTAAAAGCTAAGGGTTATATGGAGATGACCTGGTAATATTCTGGTAAAAATTCAATATTCCGGAACAAGATGGTGGCTTAATGAAGCGTTACAGAAAATTATTACTAAAAAAACTAATTATCAAATTTATCTCAAATTTTGCAGAATAATCATGTGTTATAGGAATTAATTGGTAACATTTTAGTATAAACATAAGATAGCAAAACAAAATGGCGGCCTAATAAAATATTTAAAAAATCAGCCTGAAAAAACCTACCTATTAACTGCCAAATGTTGAGCTAGCGTTAAGTGTGATATAGAAATAAACTGGTAAAGTTGTGGTACGAATTCACAATGACAAAACAAAATGGCGACCAAACAATTTTTTTAAAAATCAATGGATAAAAATTCTATTCAATTGACTTTAAGTTTTGCAGAAAAATTAAATGTGATATATAGATCAACTAATTCAACATGACGTAACAAAATGGCGGTGTGTGTCAAGGTAAAAACTACTTATTGCATTTATTTTAAATTATGACCAAAACTGAAATTTGGCATAGGTAGAAACTGGTAAAATTATGGTAAGAGTCCGATAAGATGGAACAATATGGCGTCCAATAAAACTGTTTAAAAACACAGTATCTATATGTCACACTTCACTATTCGTAATAAAAGGAAATATTCATAACGAGGGAAGTTACGTGTCAAGGAAATTTACCGATTTTTTAATTTATAAAAGCAATTTCTCTTACCATACTAACTATAGACCTGGAGCTCTCGATCAATATTTTGTATTCATCGCTGCGCGTCTGATAAACTGATAGTTGGTTAATATGACATCCTGATATCGCTCCTAGACTTTTATGTGCTGAGCCTAAGGCACGTAGCCAGGGGAGGTTCTGGAGGTCTAGACCCCCCCCCCCGAAACTTTGAAAATATGTTGGTTTTGGCATACTTCTTACTAATTTTCCTGAAGTTGGACCGTTTGAACCCACCCTCGAAATGAATTTCTAGTTTAGATCCCTCCGAACTGAATTCCTGGATAGATGCCTGTTGAGCCCACTCGCTGCTAAAGGGGTGGAGAGAAGAAGTTGCAAACAATATGTGTGTGTCTACTCATCACTCCACGTCTGATACGCTAGGTTTAAGAAATGTGAGTTAGATATAGCTTAATCCAAAGACGTCGAGACTCGTTGCTGCGTGAATAAATTTTGATTTAAGCTGTAGAAATGTTGTAAAAATAAGTTTAAGTTAGCGCTGGCAGTCTCATATTTGAGATTTGAGATTCCCTTCTTGCAACTTCCACCACAGCCATTATAGCACCGACTGGATTAAGGGTGCAAGAATCTAGGAGTCGTAACACAGGGCCATAATTATTCACCGTGTATCTGTTTATAGGACGCACAACGATGAAAACACATTTTGGTCATGAGCTCCAGGTCTACCAAAATGACACGGTATCACTATGTATATATTTGACCTTAGTCGTTCCAGTGCTTCGCAGGTGCACAGAAAATATAAAGATGTATTCTTACCTTGTAGGCAAAATACATTTACATACGTGCCTCCAGTATTAATCTTTTGTTATTTTTTATTTACAGTTCCATATGTCTAAATGTGATATTGTTTAAAATATCAGCAATGCATTTTGTTTATGGTTTAACTTTATGAGATTTCCAGTGCCGATGTACACTTATTTTATATCGTAGGCATTTATGGACAACCATGGTGATAAAGAACATAATTTTTATAAATGCAAAAGAAAAACTGTTTTTGCTATTAAACTGAATTTAATGTAAATTTGTTTCATCTTCACTCCCATTCTATTGCCTTCGCTACGCCCCTGGTGGCAGAACATCAATTTTCCTTTTTTTAGAATATTTCGTGTAAATAATACAAGACGGTATATCTAGAGATCATTTTATGAAGCAAATGTACCTTGTGGTCCCCACTTCCTTTCTACTAGTTTTAAAAATATGTAAAAAAAATCTGGGCAATTGAAAATATCGATACCGTAGGTATTAATAAAAACCCCAAAGAATCTAGAGTTCACTTTATGTGTGTTTTCTAAAGCTCCTTATATATATATATATATATATATATATATATATATATATATATATATATATAAAGGGGCGCATCCGCCAAGAAATCAGGTTGATGCATTAGAAGCAATAAATGCTCTGTAAAGTTCTAATCCTCTTCCTGCCTGAAAGAGTAAATACGTAGTTTTAATATCTGTTGTTATTATTGCTTGCCTACCCTACAGCTTATATCGAACCTATCTAGCGACTTGGTAGCATTGTTCTTGCATTACGTTGGTGATATTTTTGTGGCATAATAATGTTATTTTGTGCTGAAGATTGTTAACATCCATGTTACAACACTAAAAGAAAACGATAATGCGGAAATCTTTTGAGGACTTGCTTAAGTTTGTTGTTATGTATGGGTTTTAATAGTTGTTTTACTGTCATTATAAATTGATTGGTTAGTGCAGCCGTCACAGTTTTTTTAGTTCATATTATTCCAAGCAAGAAAAATTGTCTAGGGGGGCAGAGAGCTCTAAAATTTAATGCAGAGAGTCAGAGGCGTTTCTAGAATATCCCGCCACCGGGGAGGGAGGGGGTTATTATAAATCGGCCTTTTCGGGGTTTTTATATTTATTTTCAAATTCGTTCTGTCCTAACCGATTTTCAGTTGTATATTTCTTACGTCATATCTGTAACATATAAATTTAATAAAAATTTAAAAAGCGTTTGTGGGGGAGGGAGCAGCTGCCTCTCCGTGGTTACAAGATATTTGTATTTTTCATCTCCCATTTTTATAACATACTATTTGTCTATGTCAAACTGTATTCCAATATCAGTAGACAACTCCATGTAGTGGAATACAGACGCCACAATAGTGAGTCCATCTAGAGGCGAGGCAGAACCATAACGAATTGAGTGAGTGAGTGAGTCCTAAATAAGTCTCCGAATGGTTTGGTCTGAATATAGTCCTCAGAGTGTTAAGGATTTCTATAAGCGTGTGATTAGGAGATGCAGGTTTGATTTTCTCTACACTTTATGTGATACGTTTTGACTTGTTGCCGTTCATCAATTGGGTAAGATGTCCCAATTCTTTTCTAATTTTGTTTTCGATCCTTATCTGCCATTTGAATTTTGGTTTTATGCTATTGGTCTTTTCGTGTCGTGGCGGGAGGTTCTCATTGTTCTGTGTTATCGTGGTTATAGCTGCTGCGTAGATCACTGTATGAATGTCCTCAATTGTGCTCGCATTCGTTACGTACTTGGGAATTTTGTGTTCGTTGATGGTCTTTAGAATTTTATGGGTTTCCAGTTTGAGATTACACAAGGAATAGGATCTCTTGTTGTTGGATCGGAGCCTGACCATTTGTTTAGGTGTGACTCCATTTCTACTTTGATTGCTTGTGTGAGAAACGGTCCGAGGTGTAGCTGTGTGTAAGGTGCTGTGGTTGTTGCTGGGAGCTTCGCCCCTACTGAGCATTGAGTGAGGTTGCAGTTCCTCTTGAGCAAAGTTGAGCTGTTTTGTATGTGGGATCGGTTCGGCATCTGCTCGACTGTCCTTAATGTTTGGTTGATGAATATTTAGTTCAGCAGCTACCATAGTTTTGATGTTTTGCAATGCGAGTGGGGTGAGATTACTGGTCTTAGTGATGACTCTTTTTTGATATATTACTCTTTGTTCTGTGATAAGTGATTTGTATTCTGGATATTGTGCTATGAAAAGTGTATGCAGTTTATGTCCGTATCCTGATGAAATTGGCTCAAGTTTGGTAGCGGAGTAGTAGGAATGCATCACCGTTTGATTAATTTAATCTATCTATTTTAACCTCTTCCTTGGTTTACCTGCCTTGGTAGTTGGAGGTAGTCGTTGCGATATATCCGCTGTTGTAATGGGCTCAAGTTGTTGTGTTTGACTAGCATCTGTGTCATATTTATTTGTGTATCCATTTGGGCAGCGCATGATCGGTTCGCGCGATTCTCTAGTGCAGCTCATGCATTGCCCTGCGTTTCCCACCTTGGTGGGTGCCAGATTAGCCAATAAAACACTTTTGGTGGGTCTATTTTCCTTTGCTTGGTCGTCATCGTTTCGGTCGAGCTGTCCTTTCCCGCAGCGTCCTCGACTGTTACGCTGCCCGCCCGATGCTTTGTTGTTTGGGTTGATGTTTTGTGGTGTTAGAAGCTCAAAGTGTCCTGACGTTGGATCGCCTGTTAGTAGAAGGTAGATCATTTTATTGTGTGTTTGTTTGCCTATTATTGTTGGTCTCTCTTTAATGCATATCTGTTTTGTTCTTGTTGCTCTTGGTCTTGAGATTGGATATTATTATTATTATTATTATTATTATTATTATTATTATTATTATTATTATTATTATTATGCTTTTCTTATTTTGTCAAACTTTTTGCAAATTATATTCATTATACTATTTCAGTGCTATTATTAATAAACAAAATTGTATATAACTATCTAATTCTCAAAATTATACCATCAAATATACAGTTTGAAAATACATTTAAGCTTATTTTTAGATCTCAATGTAGCAAAAAAAGCATCAAAGCCGTTATTTCTTTCGGAAATGGAAATATTACGCCGAACATATTATGAAGGAATGAAAATAGTGTGGCTGGATAACATCCATATTAAATCTTACCTTGCCATATAAAGTTATTCTAAACGGAAACAGGACCCATCGTAAGCAAACACTCTATAATACCTTCTTCAGAACATCACCAGCATATAGTGCTTATTTAGGGAAAATTGACAGTATAGAGTTACCGCTATATTAACGTAGTTTAAGAACGATGGTCTTCATATCCGGCCGCGTGGCAATATTGTAGGGGATCTAATATTTACTGTGAGGGCGAAAAATGTATTTTTAAGTAATTTATGAAGACATTACCTAGTATAAACGAATTAATTACCTTATTTGTCTTACATTCATTTAAATGATATAAAATCTTTTATATTTATAATGGCTGGGTTTTCAGCGTATCCTCTGATTAATAAATTGCTGGTCATAAATAAAATAAAGCAATATTTCAAATATTTTCAGAATTGTTAATTAAATTCTGAAATTGATGAGTGAAGCATAATTTTAACACTTTGACAATTAGTAAGCAATTTATTTATACAGAAGGTCCAGGAAAATCCAGGAAGAAGATTTAGATTATTTTTATTAATACAAGGGTGATGTAGTGATAAATTGAAAAAACCACCATTTATGCGTTTTTTGTCAGTTTTTATTTTATGTTACTTGTTTCTTACCTGATTAATAAAAAACTGGTAACTTTTGACATTTATTAAAAAGCATGGGATTTTACTATTTTGTTAAAATATAGGATGAAAAAAGGTAAAATACTCCGTCCTTGAATTATTGTGTAGATCCTATTACTTTCTAGTCTTTATCAAAATTCTCTATAATGAACATAAAATCAATAAACGGTTTCGGTATTCTAATCAAAGGTCCCAATAATAATAGAAAAATTTGACAAAATTGTTTAATGTCTTCACATCATCAAATATATGTTTCAAAAGGAAAAAATAAAATTTAAAATTTAAAACAAGTATATTTTCTCCTTAACCATAAGGTTATTCAAGACCTTTTATAATTTTTTGTGCTAATGTAGACAAATGCAATATTTTTTGTGGATGTCAGAGAAAATTTGGTTAATTTAATAAAATGTGGTGAAATGCTAGTTAAAAATACTGCATATAAACGAGAATTAAATTAAATAATTTTGTTTCTCGTTCTTTTGCGGATTTCCGGAGAAAAATAAATTTTACGAAAATTGCATTCTTTTAAATAACACTCGGTATAAATAAACAACTTGCTAACTATTAAAACAAGAGACATTTCTTAATGGTCTTAAAGGCATTACTTCAATATCTTTTATTTATTCCAGCGTTTATTTCGTATTAATTAATATTAATCATTTGATATTGATCCCACAGATTACACCTACTAGATGGAAATCTTCTCGACACAGCACGGGACCAATTTTTATAGTTTTTCCAATTAGCGAGTGCTAATCGTCAATATATTCCTTACGTCTACTAAATGTAGGTGCTTTATTTAAATTTTTTTGCGTCGACGATATTGCTATCGTTTCGCCGATTTAATTATCACAAATGAGACGTGAAGATACATTATGACAGTTTTGAAGTTCCCAGTGACAGAAATATCACGAGCGAAATTTAAATAAAGCCCCAAATCTGTGGTGAGCAACTAAATATAAAAAAAAAATATTAAAGAAGATAATTTAGACCGAAAAATAATAAATAAATGAACCATTATAAACAACAAAAAAACATTGTAGGAGCAAACTAAAAAGGTAGCATATTTTCTATTACCATATTCGAGTAAAAACATTTTTATTAATCCTAGGTTTTTATAACATGATTATAACAGAATTGCCCATTTCTTTTTATAAAATCCCATTTCGTCTATTATGACGCTAACGCAAATCGGTGTGCAAATATTAAGTTCATCATTTACTAAACTAAGTAACTAAGTTTTTTTAGTCCATATTCAATTAGGTAAACTATAAACCTAATACCTAAAAATTGCTTTATATTAACCTCATAATCATTATAAGATCAAAAATCAGCTCTCGTAACATCAGATTAGCACTCAAGGGAATGTAAAAAAGCTTAGAATTTAAAAAGAAAATAAATATCACAGCCTCTAGTGTATGATATGATACATGAAATTTATTATTCTGATATATCTTGTAATCTTCTTTGATCAAAAGTGCAAACCATTTAAACCATTTTGGAACGGGTGCCCATGACCATTTTGGTATAAGATTGCCATTTGGATTAAAGCCTGTTAAAATGTAGATGTGTTTATTGGTAAATTTTAAAAATCTAATAATAAGAGGGTTCCATTAAAAACTTTACTTGACGCATTTTTTTCTCAGCCCCTCTGTACATTAAAAATAAAATAATGTGTGTTGATGCCTAGTACTCGTATAAAACACACTCTATAATTTGAAATATAGCTTCCAGCATCCCCTTTTAATGGTTTAAGTTTAATACAGCCAAAGTTTACTGAATAATCATATTTATATTTATTCAGTAGATTTATATAGCTGACTAATAAATATACTTATATAATAAAATATTTCGTTCTTTTGCTTTTCTCTCACGGATTAATAATAAACATGCATAACAGATATGCATATGTATACACATTTAAAGTGGTTGCAATGAGTTCTTTAATTTTGTACGAACACTAACACTCTGTATTTCGAAAACTAATTATAAAACTGGTTGTGTCTCTAAAATATTTTGTTTAATCGACAACTTCGATATATATATATATATATATATATATATATATATATATATATATATATATATATATATATAATGTTTGGAAAAGTTCAGTATTATTTTTATAATAATCAATCAGTTAAAATTAATCTGTAGATGGCGAAACGGGATATGATAAAAGTGACTTTTAAGGCTTCAAAATCCATGTTTCCAACACTAACTGTAGATCGGACCTAACTGATGGGATATGATATTAGGATTAGAAGAAAAACAACGACGTGAATAGCATGTGTTTACTGTCAGTAATAATTTCAATCCAATCCCTTTATATCGTTAAATATTCGTGTTGAATCGGATTAGCTTAATTCAAACTACTAAAATTCAAGAATTTACTTTTACTACTTTTTACTGAATCTCGATTCTAATCGTTTATATCCCAAATTTTGGACGGTTTGGGTATGTCGAATGAGTTCGATTAGACCGCTTTTAGTTACAAACGCAGTCAGTCTTCACCACACCTTATAAAAGATAATATTAAATATGATAAACAATTAAACACTGCATTTGACTTAATTTGACTTAAATTGCAAAACGAATCTATATGAATGAACCTACTAACATAATATACAATACACAAAATGCGAAATAGTAATATAACCGTTCTTAATATATTAGTATCACTTTCGGTCAGTGCAGATTCTAAAACATTTTCTTCACTTTTTGTCAAGGCGTAAACCTGGTGTACAAGCAAATGGAAGTTAGTGGAAGTCTAGTGAAAGTCAGTGGAAGTCTGGTGGAAGTCAGTGGAAGTCAGTAAACTGAAAATAAAAGAGTTGTAAAATATCAAGAGGGCATCTGAACTAAACATAAGAAAACCCCGTCAATTGACTAACGTATATCTCACGTCTTTTTACAAATAAATCGACAAATTTTGAGTATTAAACTACACCTTTTACGTTAACCGGATGAAAATCACATATTGTATTTGCTTTAGTTTATTAGCCGCTAAAATATTTTTGGCAAGAATCCGTACCTCATATTTAATTTTTAAGTGGAAAAATAGCCGAAAAAAAACTTGAAAAAATATCACTCAAGTTTGACAAGGCAAGTTAAAAAGAGTACTAAATAATTATAATATGTTTTTTAGTTTAATAATTATTGTTTCTACTATGGTTTTAAACAAAATGTTGTATTAAATATTATTTATCTATTTATTAACGCAGGAAACAATCTTACCTCGAATCTTACCAAATATCCCTCCTATGGAAAAATTGGAATATTCCGTTCCAAGAAATATAACAAATAGCATCCGCGCTAGTGGAAAAATCTTTCGTCTTCGACTCGAACTTTTAAAACCTCTAACGTTCATGCTGCTTGTAAAACAAATTATTTACAAACTCGTTTTTCGGAATTTTTCCGGAAAAATTAAATGCACTAGGGATGTTACCCCCGAAAAATAAAGCCGGTAACATTTAATAATGCTCAGGGAGCATCTAGCGCGATCGACGATATTTGGTGCAATCAGCTGAGCTGAAATTTTAGATCCCTAGTGTCGCAAGTGGAGGTTGTTCAATTCGTTGTTCAAGTTTGTTTAAATAACTTTTTGGTAAGTTTTTAGCCTTTTTTCTATATCGTATTGTATTGAGTTGGACTTTTGACCATTTTTATTATTTTTTCTTATTTTATTTACCTTAAGGTAAACGCAATTTAAAACTAAAACGAGAATAAAACTTCACATAGGCAAATAATGGCGGAATTTAACAACGATATGTGTTTTTATCTCTTATAGAATGCTGAAATCTAATTTTTGATATAAAACAGCTCTAGTAATGTGGAAGTATTCAGGGAAGTAAAGAGGATATTGAATATATATTGACATATTTTATCTCGCCAACACTAAAACAATTATTAGAACAAAATGTAAGTTTCAATGTTTTTATAAATCCTTACCCAGAAAATAAATATTGACAATTTATGTTTTTTCAAGAATCTGGCCCTGAGGATGACACTAATCAGTGTGGAACCGTAGGCATTTGATTTAAATATTTAATAAACTGTCCAAAAAGCTGCAAGAATCTTTCCTTTTGAATTATTAATACACTTTATATGGAGTATATTATAGAGGAAGTAAACAAAAAGCTACAAAAATCTTTCCTTTTGAAATTTATTGTTAATTAACTTTATATGGAGTAAAAAAAAATTTTGGAAAATATAAGTTGTGTTTAGAGACCATAGAATATGAAAAACATATTAAAAGAAAACTCTGGTTTAGTGTCTCGCGGGAATTCCATTTTAGCTGTCATGGGCATAAATCTTCAATAATTTTAATATCAATAAAACTGCAAAAAAAATCTGTTTTGAAAATGTAAAAACTGATAACTGCCAAATTGAAAACAGAAAGAGTTGTGTAAATGTTCTGATATTGAAAAATTATGGAATTCATTGGCGTAGGTACTTTTTTCGTTTACCTATATTTTTCAAAGAAATTGCGTCATATTTCGAAAAAATGTCGAAACACGTCAAATTTATCTTATTTTTATGTAAACAAAATTATTTTTGTCCAGTATATGCGGTAGCTTCTAAAAGGATGAGTGAGCCCCCTGGAAAAAAATATATTAAAAAACAAACATGTCCAACTTCTTTTATTTTTGTATTTAAAAATATTTTTTTTTATCATACGGAGTAGCTCTGGGAAGACAAAACAACTACCTGGTAATAAAAAATGTATTTCAGAAGCATTTTGTTTTTTTAGAAAACGATAAATTATATCAAATTTGATAAAAAAATAGTTTTAACTATACATGGTAGCCGTAGGAATTTTTCCATTATACAGGGTTGCCCCAGGAGGATGAAAAGCTTGCTTAGAAAATTTCTTTTATATTTTTGTATTAAAAACATTTTTCCAATATACAGGGTACCCGTAGTAGAATGAAATTGGTCCCTAAATACACAATTTTCCAAGAGAGTTCGGATCTTTTAAACAAGGAGGCAATGTAAATAATAGAAAAAGAAACGGTGAAACATATATGTGTTTAATTTTTTTTTGTTTATAAGACTCTTTTTTTTCACTACACTGCTTTAGCATAATTGTTAAGGCAGAGTATGTGGAAAAGCTTAAAAATTACACTCATTGCTCTAATACACCGCTGTCAAACCTAACTTTTAGCGAAAATACCACCACGGACAAAACAACAGATGACTCAATTGCAGAAACTGTTCAATATTACTCGACCGATACAGAAAGTGATATTGATCTCGATCATAGCACTAAAAACCGGGAAGTAAAAATCCAGCTCGAGAAGTACTACGTAGTATATTTTCTGTTTAAATATATTAGTTAATGTTTTATAAAACATATGTATGTTTTTTTTTCGCATACCTACTTACCTACGTTTAAGAGCTTTTGTGACCATACCACGAAAATCAATGCTATTGGATTAATTCATTAATTTGTACCGTTTAACGTTTTTTTACCAAGGAAGAAATCAGGTTTATAATGATAAATCTCATTTTATTGTTACTAAAACACCTTAAGTTTTTATTTTGTGTTTGTTTACTTGACTTAAATACATTTTCATTGTATACTCGATTGCATATATGCGTTACCTGTCAACATAATACTTCGTTACAGTTTTTTTTTTCTAATAAAAACATAGCCAATAATTTAATACACCTACTAAATAACTGAGTAGTTGCAAAATCAGAAATCATATTACCAACAATAGCAAAAATTAAACATCTGAAGAGGTCAATGGAAATCATGGAATGGAAGTCAGTGAAAGTCAGTGGAAGTTAGGTGGAAGTCAGTGGAAGTCTGGTGGAAGTCAGTGGAATGTGAAAATCAGTGGAAGTTTGGTACAAATAAATGGAAGTCAGGTGTACAAATTTCTATCTGCGGTTTGCCCCTCGCTTTTTATTTAGGCTTAGGAACGGCAATAAACATATTTCAAAAGATTGGGGTTTAAATTAAAAATAACATTCAATATGAATTGCCTCATTTCGTCTTTGGTATATAACTTTAACGATGACGCCTTCAGTGCCTAACCTAGTGCTAATATCTGGTACCAATACACCTAGTAGCCCTGCGCTAACGCATTCCCCTTCATATCGATCTACTTGTGTAAAAAATTGTCAACTAATCGATCGTATTTGACTCCCTTTTATATGGCTTAAATTATAAAATAAAAAAAAAAAGAAAAAAAATATTGGGGTAGGTGCAGATTTTTATTTAGATACTAATATTGCCGTGACTGCAAATGACACGGCCACATCTAATACAACACCAGCAAATGCATGTTTGCTAGAAGGTGTAAACTTGTAGCGCAAAAATAAATTAATATACAACAATGAAGCAATTTATTGGTTTAATATATTTTAACAGTTTCAATAATTATCAACCGATAATTTTATTGAATTACAACAAAAAGATGACAATAAAAGCTAAGTTCAAATTAACCAAAAAATGTTATGAAATCGCTGTAAAGGCAGGTAGAATAGAAATATGATCAAGGGTATTATGCACTATTTATCGAGGTAAGATCCAAGACAGATCTTATAAAGGAGAATAAAAAGCCAAATTAAATCAACAATGGAAATTATTTCGCTCGCTAACGAAAATAATAACTTCATTTAATTTCTTTTTACTTCGTTTATTTGGGTTCAAAGACTTAGACCCTTTTATACGCTCCTGCCTTTGGAATTGCATTTCTTAGGATTTGTTCTGTTCGCTTAGCTAAATATCATTGGCGTACATCCGGAAATTGCAAAAATATATATTAAAAATAAAAACATATGTTTTGCTTTTGTAGACAGTTATAGAAATGGATATATGACAATAAGAAACTGGTTTTGTAGTCATTAGCTTTAAGAACTAATTTTAAACAAATTTAAACTGATTCAAAATTAACATCGTGCGTCTGCGCATTACAGTTCGTAAGAAATTTATAAATCTTGTTAATAACTTTTAACTATATACGGCTGTCACAAAACAGGTGATTGGCTCACCCCCACCTCACCTCAGTTTAAGTTTTAAGATACTGAAGCTTTTTTTATTCATTATGACATTCCAAGTACAATGCTTTGTAGTTCCAATGCGGTTTTATATGCGACTAAAATGTTAGTGTTATTCTTTAGACTTTTACGGTTTGTTTTTTGAAACTACATTATTAGTGAGTTGAATCAAATTACTCGTTAAAAATGCCTTTTTTGGCTATTGGGACGAGTCATTGCCCTTCTAATAGAAATAAAAAATCATTCCAACAAATTTGATAATTAATATGGCAATTAAGAAACAGTGTAATTCTGCAATGACCTAAAACATGCAAAACTATGCCCCATTTTAACAACCAAAATTTTATTTTAAAAACACTTAGTTTAGTCACTATTTTGTGGTACCCGGTGTTTCATTTAAATTAATAAAAAAAGGATAGTTGGAGATTTACCATAAAAGGTATTTAATTTTGTATCTTAATTTTCAAGAAGCTTTTAAATGTAACTATCATTTCTCTCTTAAAGACACATCTGTTGAAAAATGTCCAAAATGTTAAAAACTAGCTAATTTAAAATATAAATCATTTAAGCTTAGAGGTTTATGAAGAATCGAAAGATGTAAAACTAAGTATTAAAAAATATGTTGTTTTGGTTTAAAATTTTGAGTAGGATACGTAAACTTTACGAAAATTCTTAGGAAATGTATATAGGATTAGGTTAGGATAAGGGATAAATTTACTTTCCACCATGTTGATATGTAACGCTTATTTTCAAGTTATTCGTTTCCAATTTCAGAAATTAGCTCATTGCCCGAGTTCTAGTTTTATATATGTGTCTTGTTTTCTTTTATGCTTTTGGTGTTAGAAAAGTGCTGTGGTGATTTTTATTTAAATTATGCTGGTATTATGCCATTTCTGGAAGAATCAGGATTTGCATGTTTTTGAGTTTTTTATCGAATATTTTATAAAGAAAATCATTATCTTTGAACGATTAATTATCAGTTAATAGGTAACGTTTTAAAAGTTAATTTAATGTAAATATATGTTAAATTGTTATTTATATTAATATGTTTTATTTATTTTAAAATATGCAATAATCCTTTAAATAGTTACAAGTAACATCTTTGAAAACAGTAACTTTCTTTTCACATATAAGAATCAACATAAAAGCAAGAAAAATAAAATTAATAATTTACATTCATTTTGTGGATTTTCCGCCCCTAAGCTACAGCAATGTTTTACCAAAATCAGCTGCTGCAATAGTAGACCGAAAGCCTGCGGCGAAAATCTAAGCAGAAGAAATACCTGTCCATTCTGCTCGTACAAAGACTTGGCACAAAGAGGCATTCACAATGAAAAGAATGAACGTTATACCTACCTGTCGCTCTGATTTGCCAAGTCGAAAATATATTTCACCTCAGTAATCATTGTCAACCATTCAGAAAAAACTAGGTTTTGTTGTTTGGATTATTTTTATGGTACCTTAACTTTAGGCACACCAAATAATATTTTTTATCAATTTTATTGGTGTTTCATTTAGGTATTCGTAGCATTTAATTCGTTCACATATTTATAGTAACTTAAAGTGCGATTTAAACTGCAATCTCCTCCCTCTCTTAGAATGAAGATTTTAAATATATTTAATTATTAATAAAATAAAAAGTGTAATTATTATATTTGTTTTTATTTGCAATTTTACCTCCATGTGTTGATTCTGAAGATTTGGATACAATCTTTATCAAAACCAGGTTTGGTGATTTTAAATTGAAAGCCAAAGAAAAGGTAACATTTTTCAGGAAACCTGAATTTTCGGCCAGTCTTCTTTTGCCATGCCGAAATCATGTAGTTAAGGTAACTTGGTTATAATAATTTCATTTGCACTTTTACTTATAAAAATTATACGATACATAACCCATTTTGTTGTATTTTTTTTTGAGTTCTGATCCATGTGTTTTCTCCTTGTTTTTAGAATCCACATAAGAGTCGACTCCTAAGTATTGGCATACCCTACATCAATATGAGTTATGAAAACTGTGTTCTTTTGAGTTAAGTGAAACGTAATCAGTTGAGATGTTCTTGTTTCCTTGGAGTTCTTGACGCCCTAGTGGAAGGATTTACTTCCATGGATTTATATTATTAATTTTTTATCATTTATCTTAGCGTCGTTATATTTTATTCATAATTTAAACTATTACGCATTTTAACAGTTGAATTATCTAAATTAATATTTGAACTTCAAACCGTTTAATATTAATTCATGATATGAGTGTTATTGAAACTTGCGAACTATTTTCTATTTGAATCTAGTTACTTTAAACTTTATGTTTTCTATATCCTAATTTAATCTGCCTACACTTACTTTTGTATATAAACGGGTTCAGGCTAAAAGGGTTCAATCTATTTCTCTTGGTTTCGCATTTTTCCAATTAAATGTTTAAAAAAAACAGGGTGGCGCCCTCGATATTTTCTTCTCTATTTTTTTCAGGCTTCATTTCAAGAGATATTACAAAATAAATTTAGCCAATTTTCCTCCTCTACAAGATGGTGAACTCAAAATTAAAATCGGATGTTTCGTCGAGACCTGTATTTTTGGTTTTATATTTAACAAGCGTTGGACCTCTCGAAACTAATGAAATCATATTTAATATTAGAACAGCAGATTTAAGATTTTCCTATAAAAGTCAATGTGTTAGAGACAGACGGAAAACCAGAATATCGCCAAATTCACATTAGTTGAACCTTCTTCATTTGTTTTGAGAGGTCAAGGGCTTGTGAAAAACAATCTCTTATCTTATCTCTACAAATGCAGCCTGAAAAAAATTTAAAGGAATATGATGATTTTCGGTTTTTTTTACGGATTTATTTGGAAGTAGTGGGAATTTTGCAACTTTGCCAACAACCTACAAGAACGAAATTAAATTGGGCAATCTTGCTTTAATTTAATCAGCCTCGTATCTCTTATGTTTTCTGATATACTAATGCTCTCCCATCGAATTTGTAATACTCTTGGTGTATTAATAATGTATTAATAATTCAATATATGCGGAAGTAAAAAAAAATCAAATAGGTACGGTGAAACATATTTTTTTTTTAAATTTAATTCGATCAACTTTTTCCTGTTTAATTGGAAATACCCAAATATTTCTTTTTAAATGACAACATGTATATTTTATCTACGTTTCAAATTTACTTAAAAATTCATATGATAATTCCCATGCTGAATTTTGTTTTTGAAACAGCTTTAAAACAATGACAATGAATTCTGAAGCATAGCTGTCCATGCCTTAATCAAAATTAAATATTGAGGTCTACTTAATCGAACGATTGTTCTGCATTTACTGACGTGATTAGTGGAAGCTGCATCTTTATTTTTTACCTCTAGTGTTTGTCTAGGTTCAGATCATGTACAATATTACTTATCTTCGTCAGATGAGTAAAAAGATCTTTTGATATTGGCAGAATTAGTTTCTGCGCTGCAACCGCGAGTTAAATATCTTACTTTCGCAAATCACTTTTTAAAAACAATTTATTTAGAAAAAATAAGAATTTACAATTTTGACTAACAGAGTAACTACATGCAAATGCTCGAAGGTTAACTGCAAGTGAAGTTAATTATTTTACAATTTGCTTAAATATATACAAAAGTGCAAACTAGACAATATTATACAGTGGCAGGTGTTCATGATGTCAGCCTGGGTGTATGACCGGGTGCTTGACCTGTGCGTCACATATCTCCTCCCTCCTTAAGTTCGGGAAACAAGGGTTGACTGGTTTTTCGATCTTCTAATTCAATTTGGATTTTTGGGCAATTTTCGTTTCTTTTGGGTTGCTTCTTGCATTTCCAAATTTTTCTTGAGACATATGCTAGGCTGATAACAATTAATAAGATTAAAATTGTTAGTGGAGTAATCCAATGGTTTACTGATACTCCCGGTGTATTTAATGTATGAAATTGGACAGTTGACAGGATCTTCTGTGCTTTATTTAATTCTTCTAAATTTACCTCTTCGAGTTGTAGTTTTAGATTTGTTTTTTCTTGTTGAATATACGAAAATTTGGGCAGCTCCAATACATATTGAAGTTCTGTCTTTTTCTCTTTTTCGTATGTTTTGTTGTTGATATCTATTGAACATGAAGGTATGACGACTATACTGGGTTCTTTAACTTTGTAGAGTCCCCGTTGGCATTTGCTTTTTATAATTGTCTCATTGAATGGGATAATCAGGATCTCTTCTCCATTGAGACGCTGAATTGTTGTTTTCTTATAGTGGATGTCGGTTAATGAACATTCGTTTTTCGTTGTGGTTAGCAGCTTGTAAAGGCAGGGTTCATCTTTCGATAGTGTGTTTTGTTGGCAGATGAAGATGTCTTCTAATTGCGGACATTCTTCTGTTGTGGTCCAATAGTCTTTTTTCGTGAGCAGTATGTAAGGGTTATTTAGGGATATAGTTTGGTATATACAAATTGTGTGGGAAGAACGATTGGTGTGTGTATAGAAAATAGAATTATATTATTTTTTATTATTACTTGAACAGAAATATATTTATAGTAATTAATTAATTCGTTAAATTTAGGTATGCGATTTTTTCCGTATAGATCCTGTATATTATTTATCATTTCATTAATTTGTTTAGGATTAAGAATAGAGTTATGCATCGTATTTACATGAGCAAATGAAATTGCATTTTCTACATTATTTATTATTTGATTCAACGTATTTAGTTGAAACATAATGTTATCTAATATTAGAGATAAATATAAGGCATTGCTTGTATTTGCTTCTGCGTCCTCTAATAAGTTTAATTTCTTAAGTACCATATTTTGATTGGTTTTAAGTGTTTCTAGACTTTGTTTATAGGCGTTTATAACATTTGATAGTACAGTATGTTCGTTCTTTATTTCCTGTTGTATGTCTTGCTGGTTTTGTTGTAAAGTGTCAAAGTACTTATTGTACCTTTCTTCGTCATCGGAATCGAGTGTTCCGAAAAACCATTTGTTCACTTTGCCAACAGCGTTAAATAAACCTCTTTTAGATCTAGAAGGTTTATGAAATAATTTTGTATTAGCTAATATTGTTTGTAGGTAGTCAAATGTTTGTTTATTTTTATGGGCGGTTAGAGTTGAGAAGTTTTCAGTTGCTTTAAGTCTTTTGACGTCTAAGGTTGTAACGATGGGTAATAGCAGAAGTAGAAGGAAGTGTCTCATCTGAAACAATTAGATGTCGTTGTGGTTTAAGTATGTTTTTGTGAATGTTTTTGTTTGTTTGGTCCACTATTGGAGTATTTACTTTTTATACTTAGGATGTTCTTTTAATTTTGATTTTTGTGGGAAAGTTTTTGTAAATAACGGTTTTTGGCAATCGATCGGAATTTCGTCTTGTCGGTTTTTATTGGCTTTATATAGGTTTGATTTTTGTTGGGAGATTAGTTTTTCGTGAATTTCTTGATTCATTATTTTTATGTTTTCCGAATGTTCTTGCATATATTGGGATAATTTTTGTTCTTCGGAAAGCTCTAAAGGATTTTTATAATCGAGTTTGCCTCGGACAATTTGAAAAGGCGTATATTTTAGAGCACTATGATTAGAATTATTATATGATAAAATTGCATAGTTCATTAGTGTAATAATGTTTTCTTTCGGTTTTTTGTCTTTTATTGTGAGGATGGTTTCATTTAGTGTTGAGTGTAGTCGTTCTATAGGATTATTTGAATTTGGATTGTGTGGTGTACAATAATGAATTTCTATCTGATGAAGAGCGCATAGGTTTTGAATAATTTCATTTTTAAAAGCTATGCCATTATCGGTAGTTATTTTTCGGGGTAATCCGTAATGATTAAAATAAATTAGTAGTTTATTAGCGATTTCTGTGCTTGTTGGAGTAAGTAAAGGATATGCTTGTCCTAATTTTGAAAAGCTATCAATTCAAGTTAAAAATGAAGTATTATGTGTTTTATATACGTCTATGTATATATGGTCAAACGGTTCATATCCTATGGGTGTGGGTTTGAATACTAACTTATTTGGGTGTCTTTCGTATTTAGATTTTTGACAGATTTCACATATGTTTATGTATGTTTTTACGTCGTTTTCTAAGTTTGGCCAATAGAAATTTTTCTTTAATGCTATAATATTCTCTTGTACACCTCGATGCGATGTTTTTGTCTCGTGGTAGTATTTTATTTTAGTTGTTGTTCGGCAGTGTCTGTTATATCTTCTAAAAGAGTATTTGATATATGCAGGGTGAACGCATTATTTTTAAAAAATTTTTGGAAAATTTTCAGAACGATTGGTTCGATTGTTTTGCTTTTAAAATGTAAACAATAGGTGTTTTTTGGCGTAAAGTGTTCTTTTATTATTTTACAAATGGCTTCTTCCGAAGGGTCGTTATTTAAAAACACATATGTTCGATGTTTGTCAAAAATTTGCTGTTTTTGTACTTTAATTTGATTATTCTTAGAATACTTAAAAATTATTTGATTTTTATATACATTCAGGGATTTTTGTACATAAGGCGCTCCTATTATTGGATTTTCTACACTAGAATGTTGTGTTTCTAGATCACTAGTAGGCTTTTGTTTTGGTTTAATTACAATAACGGAGATTATGTTTATTTTTTGACTTTTAGATTGTTTGGGTATGCCTTTTTCGTCAACAATTGTGCCTAAGATTTCGTCAAGATCTTCATATGGTAGAGGAAGTATTTCGTCAGGGTCGAAGTTTGGTAATATGGAAAGTTGGTCGTCTTCGATAGGGTTAATTTGAATTCGTGAGAGTGAATCTGCGTTTGTGTTTTGTTTACCTTTTTTGTAGATAATTTCGTAGTCGTATTCCTTTAGCTTTACGCGCCATCACACTAGTTTAGAATTAGGCTCTTTGATTGAAAATAGCCATTGAAGGGGCTTATGGTCGGTGATAATTTTAAATCGGGTACCAAAAAGATACGGCCTAAAATATTTTGTGGCCCAAACTATTGCAAGTAGTTCTTTTTCATTAGTGCTGTAATTAAGCTCCGCAGGATTAAGAGTGCGTGATGCATAAGCTACAGGTAAATCTTTACCTATTGGACCTTGTGATAGGACGGCTTCGATAGCGTAGTTCGAGGCGTCGGTTGTGAGATTAAAAGGCTGAGAAAAATCTGGATGTTGAAGCATAGGGTCGTTCATTAAAATATTTTTACAGGTTTCAAAGCTATTTACAAATTCGGGGGTGTGTTCGACCCTGTGATTCTTCTTTAAACAGTTTGTTAATGGTTTAGTTAGGTGGGAAAAGTTTTTTATACATTTTTTATAATATCCAACTAGGCCCAGAAAAGATTTTATTTCTTTGGGTGTTTTGGGAATTGGAAATTTTTGAATTGCTTCGATTTTCTTTGGGTTTGGTTTTATACCATCGGGTGTTATAACGTGACCCAGGAATTCGACTGTTTTACAAAGAAATTCGGATTTGTCGAGCTGAATTTTGAGATTGTGCTCTCGAAGTCTTTTGAAAACCGCTTTTATATTGCCCATGTGTTCTTGTAGGGACGTAGAGAAAATTATGATATCATCCATGTATACTAAAGATATTTTGCCTTGAAGTTCTTTTAGGACGTCATCCATGACTCTTTGGAAGGTAGCAGGTGCATTTTTTAGTCCAAATGGCATGTGAATAAATTCGTAATGTCCGTTTTCAACATTAAAGTCTGTTTCAGGAATGGAGTCAGGGTGCATTTCGATCTGATGGAATCCGGATGCTAAGCCAAGTGTGGTGAAATATTGACTTCTGTCGAGTTTATCTAGTATATCGGAGATGTTAGGTATTGGATACCTATCGTCGATCGATTTCTCGTTAATTTTACGGTAATCTATCACAATGCGCCATTTTTGTTTGCCTGAGGCGTCAGCCTTTTTTGGGACTATCCAAACTGGGGAAGACCAAGGGCTAGAAGATGGGCGTATGATACCGTCATTTAACATTTGAGAAATTTGTGTTTGGACCTCCTGTTTATGAATATATGGATACCTGTATGATTTGGTATGGACGGGGATATCGTCTGTGGTCTTAATTTCATGTTTGACTTGGTGAGTGAAGCTTAATTTTTCATTGGGCTTATGTAGTACATCGGGGAATTGTGCAATTAATTTTTGCAATTCCGATTTTTCTTCGTCGTTCAGGTGTTTTGAACGAATAAGAGAGAAATCACATTTTTCTCCAGAATCTTCGAATGTGTAGCATTCGGATTGAATTTGCTCTATATTAAAAATTTCAAAGTTTTGAGATTGAAAAAATTGGGCTTTTTCTCTTATAGAGTTTGGGTCGAAATGTATCAGGACACTTTCATTGGTAAGGTTTCGAATTTCAAGAGAGACTGAGCTATTTTTTACTGTTAAGAGAGAGGGTGGAATTTCTATAATATTATTATGGATGTGGGGCATAAATATTTCTGTGTCGTCGGGAATATTATTAGAAATATTTTTTAAAATTATAGATTGTGGTGGCACTTCAATTTTTTGAATATTAAAATCGTCACGATACGTTAAAGGTATTTCTACAGTATCTGTATAAAGTTTTTTATTTGTTATGTCTATATTTAGGTTTAGTTTTCGTAAATCTCTTATGCCAATGATACCGTCAAAGTATTCGTGAAAATTATATAAAATAAATTCAAGTTCAGTATTAATATTGTATTTATTTAGCAAAGGAATTTTTGCTTTATACTGGGTGTTCATTTTACCTGTGCATGTTACAAGAGTATGTTTTGATGTATAAATCAAGTGTGGAAAATGTTGTTCGGCTATATAGGGTCTGATGAGGGATGTGTGGCTTCCTGTGTCGATTAAAAGTTTTGCTGGTGGGTTTTTCAACTCTATATAAGGAAGCGAGTTTAATTGAAAGCTATTAAGATTTAGGGCGGATTGTTTTCCTGAGAGTGGTTCTGAAAATTTTTGGGGTATATGGGATTATTTTCGTTTTCCTCGAAATTTTCGAGATCGGGTTGGTATTCAGTGTTTTCTAAACTTTCAAATACAGGTTCTTCTGTATAATAATTTTCAGATACATCGTTTTCTGAATATACAGGGGTTCCATCTGCTAGGTAAGTTAGTTCAGTAAAAACTAGTGGATTCCTTTGATAGTTATTAAAATTTGAATTTTGACGTATAGTGTGTCTTTGTGAATATCTAGTCTGCATAGTAGGCATTCTACTTGATGTGGACATGGATGTTGGATGACCTGTAGGTTTGTTAGAATTTTCTTTAGAAAATACATCTCTTGGTTTTCCAAAAACTTGTCTGTTTGTTGGAAAAAGATGTTGAATTGGCCTATGTTGTATATTTATAGGTTGCGTGGGGAAATTTGGTTTTGGCGTAAAATTATTATTACCAAAACTTGGAAATTGGTTTTGGAATGGTCTTGATGTCACATTATTTGCATTTGGAAAATACGGTGTAAAATTATTAGATATGGGTGTAGACTGATAATTATATGCAGGCTGTGGATTTCGTTGCATTTGAATAGGTCTATTATGTATTGGCATATCTTGTTTTGGGACAAACGCGCGGGCATTTATTTGTTGTTCTAGCAAAGAATGGTTAAGTACGATAGAATTTGCATCTTCGATATTTTCAGGATTTCTAAACATTAATATTGTCCGTAATTCAGTGGGTGAGTTTGACATAAGAAAAGTGACTGCTGTTAATTCGGTTTGTTCTATTAAAGCATGTTTTGTGCCAGTACTTAAACTACTATCAGATGCTATTTTCAGACTTATACGAGTTTTTAATATTTTGATACGTTCTATAAAATCTAAAACACTTTCATTTTTATTTTTGCTTAAAAAGTTTAATTGCTGCGCTAAAACTTGTCTATTTACACGATCACCAAATTTTTGCCTAAGGGCTATTTTAATTCGGGGCCAGGATGTAAGGTCTGGCCTACATAATAAAAAATCACCTGCTTCTTCAACTATTTTAGAACATATGGAAGCAAACACAAATTCTTTAAGAGAGTCATCTGAGGTGCCCTCATGATATCTCTCGTAAAACTTATCTACACTAGCTATAAAAAATTCTAAAATTCTAAATGTTCGCATCTACGAGTAAAATTCTTTAAGGTATGTGCAATTTCTTTTGCGGCAGTAAGCGATGTCATATTTATAACAGAATCGGTAATAGTTATATTAGATATATCACTAATTAAATTTTCGAGTTCGGAGTCTGACATTCAAATCAAATCTTAATATAACGAAAAATAAATTCGCAATTCAAAGAATAATTTAAAATATCAACACACAACAATTTACAAAAAAATAAGGGGAGGAAAGGAAAGCTCACTTACGATATGTTTTTCTGAATCGCAACTGTGGGATTTTCTTTCTGGTGGTTCGTAAATCTCAGCAAACAGTTGAAACTGACGATCCTCTGGGACAGGGCTTCGGGAACACACTTTCCAAACTCTGCCAAAAGGTCTTCTGAGATCCTACCGCCTGCGCCAGTTAAATATCTTACTTTCGAAAATCACTTTTTAAAAACAATTTATTTCGAAAAAATAAGAATTAACAATTTTGACTAACAGAGTAACTACATGTAAATGCTCGAAGGTTAACTGCAAGTGAAGTTAATTATTTTACAATTTGCTTAAATATATACAAAAGTGCAAACTAGACAATATTATACATTGGCAGGTGTTCATGATGTCAGCCTGGGTGTATGACCGGGTGCTTGACCTGTGCGTCACATATCTCGCGTCATTGACCTTTAAAGGGAACTCTTTTCGTTATTATTTGAATTGAAAAGTTTTTAAATCCCGCATCAGTAAACTTTTCCGTTTTTATTTAAAGCAAATACGATACCTAGTACTTAGGCCTTCGACCTTAGTGGTCTGCTAATAGATAAAAAAAATTCTCACAACAATATTAAACGTATTTCGAAGATAATCTCAAAAAAGATTTGCTTGACTTCTTTTTAAACAGAAAAAATTCTTGCGGACATAGACAAATACAAAGTGAGAGCTTTTATAGCAGTGTGGAATCTAATTGTGCTGAGATGACTAAATGCCATCAGCAACAATTATGATTGGTTGTGCATTTGCAGTATTCATTACGTATTCAAAAAACATTATTTAATGAAATTAGATGAATATGAATAATTTGGGAACTGAGTATACTTATTTAACGTTTTATGTTTTGATTTCGCATATTTTTTTGGTGTTCCTTATATTCTTTTAAATTTTCAGAATTTAAAAAAATAGCTTGGTAACGAACATTTATTTACTATTTATGTAGGAATTAAAAAGCAAAAAATCAACATAAAAATAAGTATGGGACAAATATCTTTTTCAAGTTATCACGGTACCTACGAATGAGCACAATAATAAAAATCGGTTAATTTCCTTTATCCGGAAATTCCCTTGTTATGAATATTTCCTTTTATTAGAAATAGCGTGGCTCAGTTTACTTCGGTACATAGTCATTTAGTAACACATATATAATGTCTTTTCAAACATTGGGCACCGTTTTATTTCACTATAGTGCATTTCTACCAATATTTCACCAGTTTCTACCTATGCCACAATTGATTTTTAGGTATAATTTAAAATAAATTGAATTAGTAATTTTCACATTGATACACCGCCATTTTGTTCCATCATGTTAAAGTCATACCAGTTTATCCCTATATCACATTTAATTTTTCTGCAAAATTTAAAGTCAATTGAACAAGAAGATTTTTTTACGTTGTGTATTTTGTTTTTGTCAATCAATCTAATAAGTAGTATTTTCAGGCTGATTTTTTTAAATATTTTATTTATTGTTTTGCTACCAAAATTTAATTCATACCAAAATGTTACCAGTTCATTCCTTTATAATACTTGTTTCGCCATATTGGATTTTTACCAAAATATTACCATGTCATCCCCATATGACCCTTAATTTGCCGCAGATCGGCAGACAGACAGACCGACGGAATTGGGAAAATATTTCGGGATCTAGAGACCCTGAAACTCCCGGAGAATGATTTTTTCAAGATTACAATGAAGTAGAAGATTTCCCTGATTTACAACTTCTAATAATACAGACTTAAAAAATATTTTATATTTATATGTGTTGTATTTATTTTAATTTAACAAAAAAAAAACATACTTTATTTTGTATAATTGCTGGTAATAATTTATATAACTCAGTTCTTAGGAATTCATTATTTTTAATGCGTTTGGAATTCGCCAAAATGAACCAATTACTTGTAAAAAATTTGTTAAAATTTCTTGAAATGTAAACTATAGATTTAATATTTAATTCATTTGTTAGCCTCGTAAAGCCCAATATTGAAAAGAATCCTTACTATACCTACCTGTCTTCTCGAGTTACTAGATCAGAATATATTTTGCCTTAGCTTTCATTGTTGGCCATTCACAAAAACGACCTTTTGGCTGAATATGTTCCCAGTTTTGAATGTCTAAGATCGATTTCTTTTAACTAGAATGCTTTTTTTCTGCAGATTTTCAAGATAAGGATTCCCAGACTCTTAGCTTGTTTTGACCGAGAATGGTTTTAAAAAAGTGAAAGATAATCCTCTATTATCAAATTTTGACTTCCATTCTTTGCATCAATTTTTCAAAGAGTGTTTTATAGCTTCCTTCTTTTGCACAGTGAAATCATTTTATCTAGAACGAACCATCAGCAAAACTATCGTTATAATATTTAAAATTTAGGTATAGAATATAAAATCTCACAGTTCTTATTTTGTAGATATTAAAAAAATGCACCTTACGCATCATCATATGCCACTTTTTTTATATCCTTGTAGTTTTCAATATAGCTTCCCTAATTACTCCATGACTTCCGGATCCTAAAATAGCTCAATCTAATAAGACTATTATGTAACAAACTTCCCTATCTTACTTTTTAATTCTATAGTATGTTTTGCCTATATTTTGGCACCTTGTAGATAACCTATGTATTTTTGAAATAGTTGCAATGCTTAAGATGATATTCAATATGCTGGGGTTTAAAAAAATATTTTATTCAAGCCCCGCAAAATGGCTGTTTAACAAAATTGACTCTTTTGTTAAATGTATATAGCCAGGGACTTTTTACTTTCGCGAATATAACTTAGATAAACCCGGTATTTCGCGAAGAAAGGGAAATATTCTAAGGATGTGTTTGAGAGGTCATAAAAAAGCAAAAAGGTTATATATTTATAGGTCCGCAAACGCTTAGTTTTTGAGAGATACAGGGTGTAAGAGAAGATTTAAAAAATTCGTTTTCATTTAATATTTCTGAGACATTTTTAGATATCAAACTGAAATTAGATGTGCGATCTTATGACTTAAAAGAGCATCTTCTGGAATGAAGTGATTTGTAATATTATCGCCAGTCGTATGCGTGATAACACAAAGTGAAATATTTTTCACGGAAAAATTGGAAGCCACTGCATTTCTTCAGAATTAATAATTATTTCTTCGTTGGCGGTCTGTTCTAAAAGAAAAATGTGTCTTTATTTTTTTTCTTCTGTTCCATCGTTTTGGAGTAATAATTAAAATACTTCTTCAATACTACTTCATATCCTTACATTATAATTTTTAACAAGTTGGCGCGTTGAAATCTCAAAGCAAATTGAAGGCTGTTAGATTGATTTTAAATACTTAATTGCGCTTTGATATAATATTAGTATTATTATAATCGTTTCCGAAATAATAAAGAAAAACTGTTTTTTAGATTTTCTTTTACACCCTGTATTTCGGAAACTAAGCGTTTGGGAACCTATAAATATATACCCTTCTGAGAATAACTTACTTATCTGACTTACAATATATATAATGTTAATTATTTCATAAATTAAGATTATAGGCAATTCAAGTCCGACAAGTATAAGATCCTTTCATAGTCCTACAATGTCTACCATTTTGAAACAGAGAATCGTACCAAGGAATTTCATATGAGACGTTAATATCTAATGAAACGAGTGTTTTGTAAAAATCTATATTAAAAAGTAACATTTATTTGATAAATATTCATCGGAATAAAATTGCTACTGATTTAAAAAATGTAATTGAAAGTATTTTACTTTAGCTAAAATAAAGTCATGACCTTTTTTTATTTATTTACGTGAAAAAGTCATCTTACGTACAATGAAGAATGAACAGAATTGAGGACCTTTTATTTTATTTTTATCTTTTTTTTCTATTGTTAAAATTTTTCATCTTCTATATTTTTAGAGTCATAGAAAAAGTATAGTCTAAAACACGTTTGGAATAGCATATTCCGTAATCGTAAACTATCACCCTCACCTGACAAACTTTACTCACTCGAGCGGAATACGCCATATTCCAAATTTGTTATAGAATACACTATTAATCGTTTTCAGAGTAGAAACAGCAAGTAGTTGATCAACTGTATGCATATCATGGTTTTAAAACACTCTAATTCACAACATATAAATAAAAACCAAGTAGACGTTTTTCTTTTCTTTGATGCGAAGCACTAAGCAATAATTAACAAGGAATATAAATATAATATAAATATTCTACTGTATAAATGGGGATATCTGAATGGTTAGTTAAAACCATTACTGATATATTGTTACAAATTGGAATAGTAAAATACCAAAATAATCTGAAACAATGAGCGTTGTTTAAGCTAAACGATAGCACAATTTTGTTGCTTTTTGAAGGTAAAAAGGCCAAAATTCGAGACTCAGAACCCTCGGGGTTCATTAATCTATTATAAAACGTCCCGGACGTCTTAAAAAAGAGAGGGTGGATCGTGCGGGTGCGACTATCCCGAGACGTTTGGCATCCTGTTTGGCGCAAGCACGCACATGTAGGGACGCGTGGCGCAGCAGCTAAGGCGGTAAGCCACCCGCCGCAGGTGTGCAGCTGCTGATTATTATTCGCCACTCTCCTGGTTTTCGGTGACGAGTTTTCGACTGGAGCGTTACAGAGATGGATTCTGGGAGACGTACAGTGTAAGACCATGTATATGTTGGTTGGCCATATGTCAAAGTCACGAAATATTTAGTTAACGTTTCTAAACAACTGGTTACCTCCTGCCATGTTTGTTTTTGCTTATTATTCATTTGTTTCTAAATGAACTGTCATTAGTTTTCCAGATTTTGGCAATCACCCCGCGGGTTGTGATATTATCCACTTAATTTCAGTATTTTAATTAGCTTATTGTGAATTTGCTTTTGAATTAACAACATTTTTTAAAAAGGATTTATAAAAAGGAGATATACAGATTGGTATTTTAAAAAAATGTTGCACATATTGTGGTTTCATATATATATTTTTACGTAGAATTTTATTTATCTTCCTAAAATTTCTCAAGTTTGAAAGTAAGTTTATGTATTTAATCGAGTTGACTACATTTCTTTACAGCAAGGTTAAACACAATCTATGAACTTTTTCAAACTGTACTAAAAGTTTGCGGATTTTTGCGGAGAACATGCAGTTGTGCTACGAGACAATGCGCTATTATTTTTTTAATTTAAATATTAATTATTATCATATCACTATTACGTACTCAAATGTTTTATTTTAACTTGGGACTATGTGCCTTGTAGGTTCTGTCAAATCATAATCTTTTAGTATTTTGACAGCCTCAGTTTGATAGCTGACAATAAATTATATTACACAATTAAAATACTTAGTTATCTAGAGCTGTTACTTTTGGATTAATATAAATTATTGCAACACTCTGAAACTTAAAACAAATCAAAATCGGACCAATGCCAATTTTTAACAGGATTTTTCGACATTTTTATAACAAAAGATTATTTTTCATATATATTATATACATCTTATATTAAATATTTAGATGCTTTACGTTGCACTAATACGTTTTATAGATTTTTTATTATTTTTTAAAATTGACAAGAATAGGTATATTAGGTATATTAACCCAAAGCTCTGTACCATTTATGTTATTTTAGATACAAAATATGAGTACATTTTTGTAGTTCTTAAAATTTTACCTGTAATTATTTTCTTTGTATAATATATTCGTACAAAAACGCTGCACATACGTTAAAAATATTGCCCTGTCGCCTCATTAACATTTGCTGTAGATTTTTCAAATCAAGGCATCATACATATTTTTCTTGATCAGAAAACATGTGGTTTCGAGACATTTCCTATAGAAAGATTTAAAATGTGAGTAATCTTTAATTCCAGCCTAAAGACAACTCAACGGCTTAATAAAACAATTTATTTATTTATATGCGGTCCCAGCCTTAAATGAAAAAGTAGTTTCTGATACATTTTCGAAAAACTTTTTTTCAACTGAATATTTTAAAATAAATATATAATAAGAAACAGTCTCTTGTTTGTCTCCGCATAAGTCTTGTATCATGAATGTGACATGTGTTACATGTTCCATCTACTTTTCAAATTTTTATTGTAAATGAATATATGTATTCTGATGAAGATCACGAGATGATCGAAACGTCAGTTGGTAACATGAGCTTAACCCAAGACAATAAAAATTAAATATATTAACTAGAAGGTCCAATAAAATAGAAGATATACCTACATATATATATATATATATATATATATATATATATATATATATATATATATATATAAGAAAATCACTGTGAATTCGGCCAGAAAATGTCTTTATTAACGTTTTATTTTTATTTGACCAAGATTTCGAAATATTTTAATTTCTTCGTCAATTTAGTTGATAATATTACTAATATATGCGTCTAGACTTACATATAATAAAAACGAAAAAGACCTACATGTTTTTTTTCGTTTTTGAGAAAAATGGTTGTTTAAAGTAGATATTTCGATACGCAGAATTTTAATGTCAAACGTCAAATGACAATAAATCAAAAAAAAAAAATATATATATATATATATATATATATATATATATATATATATATATATATATATATATATATATATAGATTTATGTATATATATATATATATATATATATATATATATATATATATATATATATATATATATATATATATATATATATATATATATATATATATATATATATATATATATATATATATATATATATATATATATATATATATATATATATATATATATATTTTTATATTTCTCTTCTTGAACCTTACAATTTATAAATATCAAGTACTTTCTTGGGATGAGGTTCGTGGATTGAACAAAGAAACTTTAATTGACGTTTCGCCTGTCCATTTCAGGCTTTTTCAAAATATTTAATTCTGCACATCTAAAAGTTAAATACAAAAAGTGTATATATGTAAGTTAATAAATAAAAACAATTAGGTATAACGGCACGCACTAAAATTATTAAAACATTTATTTAAAATAGTACAGTACATACCTTGAGAAAGATGTTCTTTTACCTTGCTTGGCAGTGTGGAGGTAAGTGGTACACTGGTTAAAGAATTCTATTGTTTTTTTTTTATATATATCCTTTAGTTTTTTTGATTATATTAACAATGTAGAACTATTTGTGGATACGGGTTGTTTTAAAAGTATTTGTGTGAGTCTGACAGTATACAGTATGTATTTATGATTGATGGAAAATAGTTTATAACAATTGAATTAAATTAGATTGTGATATATTTGGCTGAGATTGTCAATGTCTTTCCGATCGTTTACTGTATTTTTTTCTTTTTTTATCTCCACCATTTCTTTGAATGTCAGTTTATGGTACTTCCGAACTAGAAAATGATGGTGCTATAAACTTTTTGGATTTAACATTAATAAGAGACCACAAAACAAATGGCATTAAAACTAAGTGGTACACCAAAAAAACCTGGTCCTCCCGCTACCTTAATTATAATTCCAGTCACCCAAAATGTCAAAAAAACTCCGTGATGATAGGATTAGTTGGCCGTGCACTAACACTAACATCACCTATATACCGAGTTGACATTCTAAATAAAGTTAAAAATACTCTCTTAAAAAATCATTTCCCATTAAAAGCCATCGAACGAATTATAAAGCGAAGAACCCAAAAATTATACAATGCCACAAAACATATTGTAAATAATCATGACAACAATAAAACAACTACATACATATCTTTACCATACACTGAAGGTCTTTCTGAAAAATTAAACACATTCTCGGTAAACACGACATAAAGCCACAAATCTAACAATACCCTTAAATCTTTATATTAAACACATTAAAAAACAATCAAACGTAGTTTACAGCATTCCCTGCCTAAACTGCCCCAAAAAATATATAGGCATGACCACACAATACCTATCAAATAGACTAAATGGGCATAAATATACAAAAAATGCTTCCACAGCACTACATAAACATGAAAGAGACATGAAACATGAATTTGATTTTTCGAGTACAACGGTCTTATCAAAAGAACAACATTACCATAAACTGACATTCAAAGAAATGGTGGAGATAAAAAAAGAAAAAAATACAGTAAACGATCGGAAAGACATTGACAATCTCAGCCAAATATATCACAATCTAATTTAATTCAATTGTTATAAACTATTTTCCATCAATCATAAATACATACTGTATACTGTCAGACTCACACAAATACTTTTAAAACAACCCGTATCCACAAATAGTTCTACATTGTTAATATAATCAAAAAAACTAAAGGATATATATATAAAAAAAAAACAATAGAATTCTTTAACCAGTGTATCACTTACCTCCACACTGCCAAGCAAGGTAAAAGAACATCTTTCTCAAGGTATGTACTGTACTATTTTAAATAAATGTTTTAATAATTTTAGTGCGTGCCGTTATACCTAATTGTTTTTATTTATTAACTTACATATATATACTTTTTGTATTTAATTTTTAGATGTGCAGAATTAAATATTTTGAAAAAGCCTGAAATGGACAGGCGAAACGTCAATTAAAGTTTCTTTGTTCAATCCACGAACCTCATCTCAAGAAAGTACTTGATATTTATATATATATATATATATATATATATATATATAACATATTTATATATATATATATATATATATATATATATATATATATATATATATATATATATATATATATATATATATATATATATATATATATATATATATATATATATATATATATATATATATATATATATATATATATATTATATATATATACATTTTGTAGAAAATAGAGGAAAAACATTTTGTAGTGTATGGATAATGTGCCACAAATTAAAAAAAAATATCAGCGGTCTTGTGAAATTAATAAAAGGTACTAAAGTTGTAACTCGTTTTGTGTTTAGGAGTAATTTGACTTTGTGCTTAGCTATGAGGTTATAATTTTTATTTGTAAACATTCTAATGATTATAAAGTAGTCCTTTTGTTTATCGTGGAGAGTAGTTGAAACATTGTAGTTATAATTTTTCTGTTTCTTTTTTTATTCAGAAGTAAAAAACTATAAAAAGAAATACCTTTTAATTAAAAATTCAAAGGGCATTTATACTAGGCAATTCATAACTGAAACAAAGTTATCTGTATGGTAATAACAACCATTAATAAGAGCAGATTTCTAACGCCATGGGAATATGCCTAACTGAAAGAACTTTTTGAAATTTTTTATTCATAACCAGATATGATTCGAATGCATCAGAAATAAATGGTGTATTACAACTAAAATAATAGAGTTGTTATATCTAAGAAAAATCTAAAGATTGGGCAACGTCGTTGATATATTTTTTGTTTTGCTAATCAAAGTATGTCCACATAAAATCACAAGTACACTATTTTTTTTAAAAAAATGCTAGTGAATTCTAAAACTCTGCGATTAAATATTAAACAGACATGAATACCCGATCGAGGTAAAAGGCGTATTAATTATCAATTACAGATAATAAAGAAACAGAAATGTGTCAAATTATCCATATACAGCAAAATTTACTACATCATTTTTATCTTTTTCACTAATTTTTACTACTAATAATTACTATGTATACAAGCCCTTAACTAGGACACTTTAAAGTTACAGATTTCTTCAGCTGACATTGGCTACCCAACCAATTAAACTTTACGGAATGTACATGTACTTAAATAATATGTTTCACCCCGTATCCTGCTCTTAATTGTAGAATTATTAGTTTATCATCAAAAAAATTGCAAGAATCGGTTTTCAATTAAGAAAATTACGACAGATGTTATTCCATAAATAATAATAGATGTAAATATAACAATAATAGTAATAATCGTCTTTTAATAATTAATCACCATATACAAGTAGGCGATATTTAACTAACCAGCTATTCTTACATGTTACCTACATGTAAATGAAATTATATAACAAACGCTTAGATGACTAAAATATAATATGTACTTAGTTGGTAAACAATGATTCGCTTGAATCGTGGGTTGGTTAAATCTACTGCAATTGAAATTGGTTAACGGGTCCATAAATCCTCTTGTTTTGGAGGTTCTCTCTTGAGCTGTGGTTAATTAACTTGTACGTGGCTGCTTTATATGTATTTATTAAACGAAAATTTAAATGTTCACTCAGGTATCGTAAATTAAAAATTTAGGCTCAATTTAAATCAAATATCCTTGCCACAAACCTTAATACTATATTATTGAATATTAACAGATTTTATTTTATTAACTTTATTCTTATATAATCAGTTGTGATTCTTATATAATCAGTTACGCTTATACATATGACTTGTCCCTCTTAATGAGAAATTTTATTAGAGAGCGCGGTATTAGATTTTTTTAAATTTTACTTACCTCTAAGAAAATACTGATCTATTGCTTCAACTGAACATATATATTCATTCATATGGCACCTCTAATTTTGATGGAAATCTTTTTAAAAATGTTTTTCTTATGCTTCTTGGGTTAGGTACTTAAAAACAAGTTTGCAATAATAGTAGAAAACGCAAAGGACTCCCTGTATTTCAGATTTTAAATATTTTATATCTTATAAATTAAATTCTAAAAGATTCTATATGAAGAAAAAAAATACGTCCAGTGTGTCTGAATCAACAAAACAATTATCTTCAAAAGTTTCAGCGTAGTTTTTTCCATAGAGCAGAAGAAATACTGACAGAAATGCATTAATCTTTTAGCGACTGGACCATTACACTGAAAGAAGCTTAGTTTCTTTTCCAAACAATGACCTGAACTGAATATGCAAATGTTTTATCGGTAACTCGATAATTTAATAATGACTTTCAATTTTGTCATGCGGAACCTTTTTGTCCTCATAAAATCAGCGCTCAGTAATAATGAAAATAGGAAGGAATTAATTTCTTTCTAACGTCTTGCATACATTCACAAGATTCACATTATTTCTGCTTAAAACGCCACAGTACAATAAAATAAGAATACGATCCTGTTAATTTAAGAGGAAATCTCTTCAGACGTATCGTGGCAGGTGGTGAGAACCGTTATACATCATCCAGTGATATTTTCAGGCTAAACCTTTGCGATAATTTTACACATGTGCTCCCGATATCCCATTCATACAAGGGATGTTGCCTTTAAACAGAAGGAAGCTGCATCACCCTTATTTACATTTTACCGAATCAACAACATATACATACGTAGACGTTAGGTGTAATCAGTACTGAGCTACGTATCATATCGATCCTGTTAACTCTTTAGGAAACATTTATAGAATTTATATTTTGCTGAATGCAAAGTTTTGTAAAAATATTTCCAAAATGGTTATAATATTTAATAAAAAACATCAAAACACTAAATGTTTATGTATTCTAGATATACTTTATACGTATACATTATAAAAATATACATGTAATATTGTAAAAGTAAAAAATCAGTTCTGTTGTTATTTTTTCGTTATTATGAAATTACCCTTAAATAAACAGTACCTTACAGGTAGGTGTGGGAATCCTCCAGATTGTTGTGCCAAGTTTGATATATTGTTTATTCTGTAGATTTAGATAAGTATAATCATAGGTGCCCTTTTTTTCTAACACATTTTTGTACAAATTATACAGGGTGTAGCTTTTTTCACTGATCCCTCTTCACTTTACTTATACAATAATAAATTGAACTAATAAGAAATAATAGTTAAATAAATAAATTACCTATTTCATGTATACCTAGTCTTACAAAAGTTGGTTACAACGAATTACTGTAGATAAATAAATTGTTGGTCACGGAAAATACTTGATATTGTTCTTTAGTGACTAGTAAAGACTAAATAATGTCAAGTTTATATATTCAGGGTATAATGAACAACTGCTACCTAAGTCCTCAAAAGCTAATATTACATATTGCAATCTTAAACTAATGTTAATTTATATTTTATGAAAAATTAAACTCTTTGTGGAACGATTTGGTTTTCACTAACTGAATATTTTAAAATCATATAATAAGCGTGTTGTAGAGTGTTTTACAGTTTATTGATGCCTAGAATATTTTAGATACAAATAAACTTCCTATATAAGCGCATGTCCCTAATTTTCTAGCCCCTGTCAACATGTATAATAGTATTTTGTTTAAAAGTTTTATCTGAACCACCAGACTCTAAAAAAATAAATAAATGACAATTGTAAAACAAAAAATGAGAATTAACTTTATTAGTTTAAATAGAACATCCTGTTTAATATTTTATATTAAATAAATGGGGCTCTTCTTGTTGAATATAAATAAATATTCCAGGTTTGATACCTTTATCTTTAAAACTAACTAATAAGATTGACAAAAACGTTGCTTTAATAAGCAAGTTGTTAAAACAAGAGAAAACGTTCTTACTTTTAATGTGGGGTTCATAGAAATAAGGGGCGGATCCATGGGACGGAAATAAGGGAAATATTCCCCCCGGTCCAAAATCTTCGGTAACATAAAAGAAAGAAATATCGGACATTTATTCTGAGAACAATAACTGTAGGTGTTAGATGCGTTTAAGTTGTGTTTGCAAATTCCAGGAAGCACCATAATCTTAATTACTCTACAAATAAAATTATCACTTGTATTATTGAACTTTTAGAAGAAAATCCGAATCTGCAAATTCTCAAATTAAATGGATTCGTTACCCAGTGGCAACATAAATTGAACATATAAAAGTCTTCAAATTTAGAAAACTTCCATCTTCTGCTTTTGAAACTTTTAACTGTTGCGATAAGACCACATACCTACTACTAAATCTAAACTTCTTCAGATTATCAGCATCTCACCATGGACAAATTCAAGCCCAGAACGTCCTTTTTATTCATTGCGATGTGTTGAAACTTGGCTGCGCACATCAATGCTGAAAAAAAAATTGACTGACTGGCAGAAAAAGTAGAAGAAAGGGTTTTAAAAGTGGTAGAAGTATGATATTGTAACATGACTTTCATAACTAAAGTGCTAAAAATATATTAGATTTTCTTAATCAACCATTTAAAATTTTACAACTTGTTTATATTTTTGCCCCCCTCCAACTCTCCTCTGGATCCGTCATTGACAGAAATACCTGCTTCTTATGGCAAGGATTTTTCATTTTTTTCAAAAGTACACTTAATGAGAACAAATATAGATTGTTTTCCATTTAAAACTACAGAGTCGATACATATGCTTACTTTACAATTGTAATTTGTTTATTCTTTTAGCAAATCCTGGTACTTGAGATGGACATTTGCGTTTAATTTTTTTCTTCATATCTCAAAATTGTGTACTCGGTTTAAAATATAAACAGAAGCGTTTGTAGAAATTTTCGGTACGATAAACGGTAAATTGGTACTTTAAGTGCAAATAATCAATCAGAAATTAGGTATCTGGGAGAGTTAATATTAAGATATGAGTTTTAGAACAGCATGGAATAAAATACGACGCATGTCCGTACTCCAGTGAGCTCGAGACTCTTGAGTAGCCTCTTCCTTAATATCTAACTCGTTCTTTCAGACAAATTACTATGTAAATTTCTAACCTGTAATATTTAATAAATTGAAACCCGAGCATCTGTTGATTTTTTTATTGTCTTCAGTAGCATTATATATTCTATCACACACAAGTGCTGAACCATACGTAGCACATCACTCTGTTTATCCATGATTCATGATAATACTTTAAGGTCTAGGTTAATGTGAACAGTTCAAAATCTATATTTTATGCGGTATATTGGGATCGATATTATTATCACCCTGTATTGGAAAATTGGATATAGTTTATTCTAATAAATAACCACTAAATTGATTTCAAACCTTTTTTTGATCCCAGTTGTCAGTGTGTCTTACAATTTATATTTTTATAAGTTGTGCATTTAGGAGCAATACCCATTTTATATGATGTAGTTTTGTAACACTCAGAATATAATAAAAAACTTATTGTGCAAGTACCATAATGTTTGCTGTTTTTATTAAATATTTTGATATGCTATAAGACAAAATGTAACAAAAAAGCACGCTGATTACCGATAATATAGAAATTCCTATATACAGAGTATTAGACATTGCCTCCTTCTACCGGCT
This sequence comes from Kuschelorhynchus macadamiae, assembly GCA_030620095.1. NCBI lineage: Eukaryota > Metazoa > Arthropoda > Insecta > Coleoptera > Curculionidae > Kuschelorhynchus > Kuschelorhynchus macadamiae. The sequence goes on from JAUTXW010000747.1 coordinate 1,626,433, forward strand.
TTTATAACCATACAAAGTAGTTTAAATTTGCAAATTTTTGGAGGATCTTAGGATAATCAAAACATTGTGATGAATAAATTTTATTGTATGCAAAGGGACGAGAAATATTTTGTTTTTACTTCCCTCGTAAAAGAGAATTACTGCAACCGTGAAAAAAATCAACTTCCGAGATATTTTCAGGTCTTTACGTTTCGGGGTCTCTAGATGCCGAAAAACAAGTTTCCTCAATTCCGTCGGTCTGTGTGTCTGTCTATACGCGGCATCAAAAACTACTTACACGATTGGTCAAAAATTCAAAAGTCGTATGAGGAAGACCTGGTAATATTTTAATGAAAATCCAATATGACGAAACAAAATGACGGCCTAGTCAAATGTTAAAAACATTATTACTAAAAACTTGCCTATCCAATTTACCTCTAATTTTGCACAAAAATCATGTATTACGTAGTAATTAATAAGTACAATTTTAATGTGAATCCAAAATGACGAAACAGAACGGCGCCGGCTGCTTAACAAATTATTTAAAAATTTAGCCTGAAAAACTACTTAATAGATTTAGTTCAAATTTTGTGCAAGAATTAATTGTGGTATTGAGATGAACTAATAAAGTTGTAATACGAATTCAAGATGGCGGAACAAAATGGCGGCCAAATGAAATGTTTATAATCGCGAAAAAAATTCCAGGTTTTACATATCTTTACGTTTTAAAGTGCCTAGATGCCAAAAAATATCTTTTTTCAATTCCATTGATCTGTTTGTCGGTCTGTCTGTCAGTTCGCTGCGTAGCTAAAAACTACTTACCCGACTGACTTCAAATTTTGGTAAAAAATTAAGAGTTGTGTGGGGATGACCTGGTAATATTTTGGTAAAAATTCAATATGGCTGAATAAAATGTCGGCATATTGAAAAATTAAAAAAATTATTACTAAAAACAAATTATCCAATTTAACTCAAATTTTGCACAAACATCAAGTGTTACGGGAATCAACCCGTAATATTTTAACACGAATTCAAGAATGCAAAACAAAATGGAGGACTAATAAATTATTTAAAAAAATCAGTCTGAGAAACTATTTATTAGATCAATATTAAATTTTAGGCATCACTTGATTGTGATATATAAATATACTGGTAAAGTGCGGGACACGAAAGAAAATCGGGCTGTCCTTAAAATAAAGGTTCATAGTCTTAAGCAAGCGGAAAAGTAAAATTTGTGTACGTAAATAAATTTTATGTTATTTTATTTGTTGTAATAGTTTGCCGCTTCACCTATAAAGTGCGCCAGCTAAGCGGTACGGAAAATTAATCGAGGATTTAGTAAATTTCGCACTGGTTCACTTGTAATTGGGATATGCCTAGAGTCTCAATGCACTTGCCGCTAGAAGGTTCTAGCTATTTCCAGTAGCTCCTATACATTTCGAGCATATGTTTTCATTTCTATATAGATGCGTTGCGTTGAATTTGAATGATTATTTCGAAGTAACGATGGCGAGCAAAAGAGGAAAAACAATTCAAATCGGTGAACCTGAAGTTAATGCGAGCGTTATAGAGGCCTGTACTAGAGAAGCTGAAAATAATAGTTTGACTATTCGAATTCAAAATCGAACAGAACGCGCTGCATTTTATACTGGTGTTTCGGAAAGTAGTATAAGAAAAATTCAAAGAGAACATAATGATCGCTCAAATTGACGATGGTGTTTTTCAAGTAATTCGACGAACAATAGAGGATTTTTATATAAACTTGAAGAAGGTTCCGACCTGCAAACCCCTACTTCGTGCTGTAAAGAACAAAATAGATTTTCCGTACTGGTATGAAACCTTAAATCGGCTTTTACGATCAAATGGTTTTGTTTGGCGCAAGTGCCAAAATAAACGAAAATTGCTCATATAGAGACTGTCAACTGTAAGGCAATATAGGTAAGAAGGACGCAATATTGTGTATCTAGACGAAACCTGGGTAGATAATGATATGACAGTGAACATGCTGGCAAAGTGAAAGTGTTACAGGTGTTGTTCAGGGGATCCGCTCTAGTAGTCGCTTAATTATAGTTCATGCTGGTTCGGAAGCCGGATTTGTTCCAGGTGCTGCTTTAGTTTTTCGCTGGGGACTAACACTGAAGACTATCATGGACATATGAATAGAGATAATTTTGAAAAGTGGTTGCTCGAGAAGCTTCTACCTAACATTCCTCCCAAATCAGTCGTGGTAATGGATAATGCGTCTTATCATTCTCACGTAGGAGATAAAGTGCCAACTAAATACTCATATGATATCGTGGCCTAAATCGATCAATCTTGTATGTGATCCAACATGGAGAAAATATCAATTATATGAAGTAATATCAGCCAACAAGCCTAGAGAAAAAAGTATAAAATTGTCTTGTATGACATGTATTGATGTATTGAACTTGCATGAGCAGGAGTAAAAAAATATACTCGAGAGCGCAACATCGATGAACTTTCACTTAAAGATTTAAATAAAATAACGTTAGAAGCGATGGAGGCAATATCGTCCGAAAATTGGAAATCGTATGTTAAACATGTTCGTTCTATTAAAGATAAATACTGGGAAGTAGATGATAAAATTGAAACGGTTATTGCTGATTTAGTTATCGCACTGGGATCTTCAAGTAGTGGCGACGAAATTTTCAGAGGAAGACAACGATTTAGAAGAAATCGAACCATTAGAATCACAGCCGTCAACCTCAAAAATGGCTTCTTTTTTTTTTCACATATTTTGTAAAATTGTTCATAAAGTAGCTCTCAATAAACTACTTCAAAATAATTAATTTTCTGTTCAGTACCGGGTATCAAAAAAATATCTAACATTGCAATTAATATTTGAAAAACTACAGAACCCATATTTTTCCAAAATTAACACATCAATGTAGTTATAGTAGGGAAGCCAGCACTGATTCCAGTGAACAAGATTTATCACTTTCTTAACCTATGCAGTTCGACTTTGGGCTGTTCGGGTATGCCAAACGTGACCGTTTGTCTCTGTCTATCATATTACTTTGTACAGGAGGCATCATTGTGAAGTACTATACAGGGCGTGTCCTAATTGCGTGCTAATGTTAAAGGGGGGTGATTCTTGGACCTTTTTAAGAAAAAAGTTTAATATGAACCTAAAAGTCTTAACTTTGGAGATACAGGGTTTTAAAAACACTTTTTGTTTAAATCCTAATTCTGATGCTATTATAGATAAATAACTGTGAGAAATTTGATACACGTCTTTTATGCATAAAAAGGCATTTTTTTTTAACAATAAATTTTTAAAATTTCTATCAGTGGCGTGCATATGCAATTAACCTGGGTAAATCCGTGTGCTCCTTAATGCATAGAAGATGTGTATCAAATTTCATGCAGTTATCTACAATAGCATCAGAATTGGTATAAAAAAAAATGTTTTCTTTTTAGACTTTACCATCCTGTATCTCAAACGTTAAGACTTTTAGGACATAAAACATCAGCACGCAATTAGGAAACGCCCTGTATAGTACTTCACAATGACGGCCCTTGTATAAAGTAATATGACAAATGGAGACAGACGGCCACTTTTGGCATACCCGAGTAGCCCAAAGTCGAACTGCATAAATTAAAATTTTGGTAAATCTCATTCACTGGATCTGATGCTGGCTGCCCTTGCTTTGCACCTATACTGGGTGGTCCAATAATAGTGGACGTAGGCAGTAGCCCGGGAACCGTTAATGACAGAACTCAAGAAAAAATATATTTATGGGTAAACCGATCAAGAAAAATCAAAATTAAATTATTTTAAAATTCGAAAGTTCGCCGTTTTTGCAACACAAAAGAGATATAGAAGTGCGGTAAACGAAAGAAAACCGACAAATATAGATAAAGGGTCATTAAGCATAGTTACAGTTTTTAATTATCTGAAGTGCGTATAGTCAAAAAGGAGTGCCATATTATTTAAAGAACGACGGGACACCACTGGTTTAAAGAGATTTCTTGGCCGACCTTCTTAAACCGATTGACTCCGCCCGGTTTTCTTTCGTGTCCCGCACTTTAAAAATGTGGTACGAATTCAAGAGGGCGAAACAAAATTGCGGCCAAATAAAATGTCTAAAAAATCTTATTCAATTGACATTATATGTTGCAGCAAAATTGAATGTTATACAAAGATTAACTTGTACGAGTTCATCATGACGATACGAGATGGTAGTCTTAAAAATCAGTGTAAAAACTACTTATTTTAAATCATACCCAAAAATTAAGTGTGGCATAGGTAGACACTGGAAAAATATTGGTTCGATTCTGATATGGTGCAACAAAATGGTATTCAATAAAAATGTTTTAAAACACAGTATAGTAAAACCAAATTTGGTTACATTGTAACACTTTACTGTTTCTAATAAATAGAAAGATTCATAACGAGGGAAGTTCCTGAGAGAGGAGATTTACCGAGAGATTTACCGATTTTTTACATATCTAATAATAATATTTTTTTAGCACATTTCATTACAATACATTTTTAAACATTCTGTTAAATTTTAAATATACTAATATTCAGTGTTTTAGTTGTCAGTATTTAATTTCATTGTCACTTTTGTTTATTCGGACAATATTACCTCGTCCTAATATTATTTTGAATAAAAAAATATTTCACACTATCTTTTAAAAGTGATGTTTGTGTTTTCTGTATTTATATTAGTTTTTTTTAAGTGTTTACGACTAAAAGTTCACATTTTCCCACTGTTATTAATTTAAAACATTGTATACTACCAATTAGGTATTCATACCATTACATAGACATACATACGTAACGATTTTAACGGCAGTAATCAAAGTAACGAATGAAATAAATTATCACTCGATGCACGGGTAACTATTAACAATGAGTATTCAAAAGTACCGAAAATCTGCATCTCTACCTACTTGTATGTATGTATTTTTACGCAACTTCTGTATTATATAGGAAATTTTGTGGCTAAACTTATTTTTTTAATAAGCAAAATTTCTTATGCAGAATAACTTTTTCTGCTGAAGATAATAGAAAAGTTTTCTAATTGTTACTGTAATTCATATTTCTTGTACTCTGTTTGCATCACACATCACATCACATTACGTAAAATCCTTGAAAAACTCAATGTCCGCCTATCCACGAATATTACGAAGTCAGTAAGTCGCTGCCATGTTGGCCATCATTTTTAAAATCACCTTAGAAATGTATAAAAAAAAAAGATGGCACCGAAGATATTTTGATATAAGTATCAAACTTGTAACAACAGTCCAACTGGTGTCTTATTTTAATACATTTCAAATCCTACTACCAGTTATAACCATCAGGTTAAAGGTTAAGATAAAAGTATTGTAACCGTGAAAAAACCACCCTTCGAGATTTTTTCAGATCTTCGGGTTTCAGGGACCCTAGATGCCGAAAAACATGTTTTCTCAATCCCGTCGGTCTGTATGTCTGACTTTTCGCAGTATTCCTAAAAAACTACTTACCCGATTGACTTCAAATTTTGGTCAAAAATTAAGGATCATATGGGGATGAACTGGTAAAAATCCAATATGGTGAAACAAAATGGTAGCCTAGTAAAATGTTAAAAAATTATTATTAAATACTACTTATCCCACTTATCTCAAATTCTGCACAAAATTAAGTATTATATTTGAATTATAATTAATACAAGATGGCGGAACAAAATGGCGCCCTAATAAAATATTTAAAAATTGAGCCTGAGAAAACTACTTAATGGATGATTTTCAAATTGTGTGCTATAATTAATTGTGGTACAGATATCAACTAGTAAAATTGTGGTACTAATTCAAGATGGCAGAACAAAATGGCGTCTAAATGAAATGTTTGTAATCGTGAACAAAATCACCCTCTCAGGTTTTACTTATGTTCACGTTTAGCGTCCCCAGAGGCTAAAAAAATTTGTTTTATCAATTCCGTCGGTCCGTCTGTTTGTCTGTCAGTTCGCGGCATAGCTTAAAACCTAAAAAAATCAAGGATCATATGGGGAGGACCTGGTAATATTGTAGAAAAAATCCAGTATGCAGGAACAGGATGGCGGTCTAGTGAAACGTTAAAAAAAATATTACTAAAAAAACGATTTATCCAATTTTGCACAAAATATAAAATATTTCAAAAATCAGCAATCTTATTAAATTAATTTCAAATTTTGTGCAAGCATTAAGCGTAATATAGTAAACTAGTGAACAAAATGACGTCCAATAAAAATGTTTAAAAAGACAGTATATATATATATATGTGTTACTAAATGCCTGTGAACTGAACTAAACTGGGCCACACTTCACTATTCCTAATAAAGAAAAGAATCATAACGAGGAAAGTTCCGGGTAAAGGAGATTTACCAATTTTTTTTTTATAATTGTGTCTCTTATATCCTACGATGTTATCTATTAATTAGGAAGAGTTTAATGCTCATATATCTTTGGAATACCGGGAAGCATGTTTAATTTTGGCCCCTTGGTTGAAGAGAAAAAAGCGGAAAATATTAAGATTTCTTATTTTTTATCCCACCTGCAACGTCCCAAAAGTTCATTTATTACCAATGTCGGTACAGGTATAAAAGCTCTTATTTCCCGATAGCTTTTTTACGGTTTTACATTTAAACTATTTTTTTTTTTATATATAATGCGTCCATACATTGTTTCTGTTTATATATTGAAGGGGAGGACATAACTAATTTTTCGATTTTTAAGTATAAATGTATCGTCTAAGTATCCAGAATATGTAATGAGCATCAAATTTTGATATTTTAAATCAAACACTTTATATATAGAAACATTTTCTTCGGGTTTCAGAAATGTATGCATTGTATCTGCGAAAATATTTAACTGACTGACTAATTGGTATCGCGAAGTTCAGGGTGTCTGCTCATATATTTTAAATGGTTTTATATACAAGTATTACTTGTAAAGGTTTCAAACCTGTTATTTTAATAATACGCAAGAAGATGCCCATTCATTAAAATAATAATATATAGGATGTTCCATTTAAAATAACAAAGTCTCATTTTTAACTTCAAAATTGTCATTTGTTATTTTTATAGCAAATCCTCAGGGTTCAGAGAAAATCATATAACTTTTGAGTACAATATTATTTGATATCTCTAAAAGTTGAGCTACTAGACCCCGTTTGAAATATAACCAGACACACTGTACAATGTACTTAATATACATTATTTTATTATGGAACAATTTAATTTTTAAATTGTTGGAAATTTAAAATATTACTTCGTAATTTGATACTACTGTATTTTTTGCAATTCACATGAAGAAATAGAATATCAGTCATAAAAATCTGAGAAACAAAAAAATCATTTCTGTGCTCAGCGTTTTCCTCTATTACAGATGCAATCATTTCATGAAAATATATGTTTCACTTGTTTAGTAATAGTTTGGTTATTATTTAGACGCTGTTTTAGCATACACAAACCTGTTTACCTACCAATATTAGAGAATGTCTAAATGTAATAAAACCAATTTACAACATTCTCATAGACAATTGTGTATTTCGGCAAAAAAAATAACGACTTTCCATCTTTACACTTTATGCCCGAAATAGTTATTTTAGGTTGTAAATAAATATAAATATATTCGTTTGCGTTTTCTCCTCAAGAACTAATTCATTCTTCACGAAAGGAAAGCAATACGTAACTAATACAGTGTAGCATTGGTAATTATAATTTCGTTGCTCCTATACAGTTTTAAACAAAATAAGTTAATTCTATAATTGCATATTAAAGGACACTAAATTTACCTATTTAAATCTCTCAAAAAACAATATAAATGTGCAGATATAAATATATATATATATATATATATATATATATATATATATATATATATATATATATATATATATATATATATATATATATATATATATATATATATATATATATATATATATATATATATATATATATATATATATTAAAAATAAAATATAAGTCTGTTCTTAATTTCTGTTTAAGATGTTATGTGTACAATATTTTTTGATATCCTTAAAAGTTAATCTACTAGACCCCGTTTAAAATATAACTAGACACACGGTACATAATATCTCTTGTTTTAATTTAAGGAACAATGTATTTTTTAAATTGTTAGAAATTTAAAATACTACTTCGTAATTTGATGCTATTGTAATTTGTGTATAATACATCTGAAGGAAAAGAATACCAGTCATAAAAATCAGGTAAACAAAAATATAATTTATGTGCAGTGTTTTTCCCTATTACAGATGCAATCATTTCATGAAAATGTACGGTTCACTTGTTTAGCAATAGTATCACTTTCGGCATGTTAAACGCAAAAAGAGTTAAAATATAAATGAGTATAATTACTTTTTATTTAAGTGCTGTTTTATCATACACATACCTGTTTACCTATCCATATTAGAGAATGTCTAAAAGTAATAAAACCAATTTAAAACATTCTCATATACAACTGTGTATTTCGGCAAAAAATAACCACTTTTCAGATATATACCTTAAGCCCGAAATAGTTATTTTGTTTATTACACCATTTTTTAATTGCATTCGTTTGCCTTTTCTTCTCAAGAACTAATTGTTCATGAGAAGAAAATAAGTAATTATTAGAGTGTAACATTTGTAATTATAATTTCCTTGCACATATACAATTTAAAATAAAATAAGTTTTTTCTAAAATTGCATATTAAAGGACACTAAATTTACTAACTTATTTTAATCTCTGAAAAAAATAATATAAATGTGCTAATAATATAATATATATATATATATATATATATATATATATATATAAATATATATATATATATATATATATATATATATATATATATATATATATATATATATATATATATATATATATATATATATATATATATATATATATATATATATATATATATATATATATATATATATATATATATATATACATAAATAATATATATAATTAATGTTTTAGAATGTATATAGTGCTCTCACACGTCTGAATAAATGACCAAATAGTGGCAAAAATTTATTTTTGGCAAGGTAAAATTGCCTAATTAATAAGCTAGGGCAGATTATTTCCTAAAAAAGTATTCATGTTTTTTGAAGTCTTCACAACTTTTGAAAAAAATAGTTTTTTGTGGTTATGTTATATTTTGTAGCCACATGTTTTCTTACAAACGCATTTTAAAATATAAATAAAAAATAATTTTTATTCGAGTTATTTGTCTGTTATTTGTGCTCTTGTTATTATTATTAATTCAACAATTTTTCTGTTGGTCCGAGAGACAGAGGAGAGTCAGTACCCAATGACTCTCAACTAATTTATCTCGTAAACTATTACACTTCCGAAAAAATCATTATACCCTTTTTTGAAGGTAATGAATGATCTGCCTTACATTTTTTAGTAAAATTAAACAAAATTTTCAAGCTGAATTTTTAAATATTTTATCATACCGCCATTTTGTTTTGCCATCTTGGATTCGTACCAAAATTTTACCAGTTGATTCCAATATAATACTTGATGATTCTTGAAAAATTTGGGATACACTGGATGAGTAGTTTTTTAATATTTTTTTTTAAGACTTCACTTGGCCGCTCTATTGAATTTTTACCAAAATGTTACCAGCTCATCCCCATACGGCCCTTAATTTTTGACCAAAATCTGAAGTAAATCGGGTAAGAAGCGTTTGAGCTATGCCGCGAGCTGCAAGACAGACAGACACATAGACCGACAGACAGACACACAGACAGACAGACAGACCGACCGACAGACGGACCGACGGAATTGATAAAACATATTTTTTGGCATCTAGCGATGCTAAAACGTAAAGATGTCTAAAACCTGAGAGAGTGATTTTTTCACGATTACAAACATTTTATTTGGCCGCCATTTTGTTCACCCATCTTGAATTAATACCACTATTTTACTAGTTGATCCCTATACCATAGTTAGTTATGGCACACAATTTGAAATCAAACCATTAAGCAGTTTTTTCAGGCTGAATTTTTAAATATTTTATTATGTCGCCATTTTGTTCCGCCATCTTGGATTGGTACCAAAATTTTACTACTTGATGTCAACATAATACTTGATGTTTTTGCAAAATTGGAGATAAATTGGATAAGTAGTTTTTTAATAATAATTTTTTTAACACTTCACTAGGCCGCCATTTGGTTTCGCATTATTGGATTTTTACCAAAATGTTACCAGATTATCCCCATATGACCCTTAATTTTTGACCAAAATTTGAAGTTAATCGGATAAGTAGTTTTTTAGCTACGATGCCAACAGAGAGGCAGACAGACAAACAGAGAGACAGACGGAATTGAGAAAACATGTTTTTCGTCATCTAAGGACCCTGAAACGTGAAAATCTGAAATAATCTACTAAATAAACTACTAAATAATCTACTAAATAAACTACTTATCCAATTTACCTCAAATTTTGCACAAAAATCAAGTATTATGAGAAAATCAATTGGTAAAATTTTGGCGCGAATCCAACATGACTCCCTAATAAAATATTTAAAAATTGAGCTTGAAAAAAACTACTTAATGGAGTGTTTTCAAATTTTGGGCAATAATTAATTATGGTACAAAGATGAACTGGTAAAATTGTATTACCAAGGTGATAGAACAAAATAGTAAAAATCTTGTAAGACTGAAGAAGTGAAAAGTTAAAATAATTATTACTAAAAACCTAATTATCCAAATTATTTCAAATTTTGCACAAAAATCAAGTATTACGTATAATTGAACTGGTAACATTTTGGCATAAATCCTATATAGCAAAACGAATTGGCGACCTAATAAAATATTTTAAAAATCAGCCTGTAGAAACTACTGATTACATTCATTTTCAAATTTTGTGCAAGTATAAAGGGTGATATAGAGGCAAACTCGTAAAGTTGTGGTACGAGTTCAAGATAGCTAAACAAAATGGCGGCCAAATAAAATTTTTATTAAATCAACAAAAAAAATCTTCTTCTTCAATTGACTGAATTGAAATTAAAGTTGATATAGCGATAAACTGGTACGAATTCAAAATGACGGGACAAAATAGCGGTGTGTGTCACTGTAAAAACTACTTATTCGATTTATTTTAAAATATACCCAACAAATCAAGTGCCGTATAGGTAGAAACTGATAAAATATTGGTAGGAATTCAATATGATTGGAGCAAAACGGTGCTTAATATAAATGATTAAAAAGACAGCATATATGTGTTACTAGATGACTATGTACGGAACTAAATTGTTTCACACTTTCAACGAGAGAGTTCCGGGTAAAGGGAATTTACCGATTTTTTAAAAAGCTGAGCGTAATTAGTAATTAGGAACTATTTTGTATCTCCTGGGGCTTCTCTATTTAGTGAAAAAAGAGTTTTATATACAAAGAGACAAAAGAAATTTGACATAAATGTGAAGGTTTGTTTTTCTTTAGCCAACTGCCTTAAAACAAAAAAATATGCTCGTTTCTTCGGGGCTGCGTCATATCTCTTGAACGTGTTTTACCGTTGTTTGAAAATGAAAAATGTTTTTCTTTTTCGGGAAGTTGTTTTATTCTCCTAGGATGTTTTCATATACCAAATTTTGAGAAAAGTTTGCCCTATTTTACTGTTTTCTAAGCAAGATAAATTCTTCTGAAATAAATTTTTATGTCATTACAAAATGGCTGTTTCAGTCTAGGCCTACCCTGCATAGTTGAAAAATAATTATTTAAAACAAAAAATAAAAAAATTTTGACATGTTTCACCGTTTTTTTTTTAATTTTTACCGTCTCCAGGAAAGTGCCTCATCCTTTTAAAATTATTTTTTATAAAAAAACGTGTTTTGCCATTTTTCGAAATATTAGGATGTTTTTAAAATATATATAGGCAATCGAAAAAAAAATCAAGTACCTATTTATGCCAATGACTTCCACAATACTTTTCAATGTCTGAACATTTACCTCAACTATTTCTGTTTTCAAATTACCTGTTAGGAATTCAGGCATTCTCAAAATATAAATATTAAAAATATCGAAAATGTATTCCCATGAACTTCAAAATCTAATCCCTTTGGGACACTGACCTAGCCTATTTTTGATACAAGTTTGAAACGAGTCAGTTTGACTGTTCTCAAGTTATCGTTCGAGCAAGTTTTCTTTACATCATAATTTTTTTCCTAAAAATATATTTTTCGGATTGTAGGGAGTTCACTGCTCATATCTCGAAAGTTGCATGTTATCGTCTTGAAAAAAAGTAGTATATAAATTATCTCTTTAGAAAGCTAGGTTAATTTTCACTTTGGTTAATAATAATTAGGGTGTGGGGACATGTTGAAGTAAAGTACGAAAGATTTAATAGAACTGAATGAGTTTAGGCTTATTTGCAAGGACATTTCAAGCTGTATTAGGATTCGGATCGAGTTACACTCTCTAGTTTTTCATAATTTATTTAAATGGCGTTGTTTGTAACGATTACATCCATTAATTTTTATTAGTTTATTAATGGAAGGTTATAATTCTCTAATTCTATAATGAAAAATTAAATAAAGTGTTGTGAATGTCAATGTGACAACAGAAATGATAGAATAGAGATTTATTTTTCATCTTTATTCATTAGCAACTACTAAGTTAGAACAAATGTAAAATGAAATGCTCCTTAGATGGGTCTCACCTTTGTATTTCGTATAGTTGGGATCCATCGAGATATGTTCGCCCAGGTGGACTGTCTATTAGAAATATAATCGGTTTTGGCTATATGGCAGACATGGAATTTTGGAAGTAACCACTCTTGCAAATTTGTAATGTAATTTTAAATGGACCCCGTATAGAAATTACGTTTTGTAAAATAAAAAACTTCAGTAACATACACAGTGAATCAGTTGTACCGTACTTGTCTAGACTCTCTAGAACAAATTGTGAAAACTCATTAAAATATATTTTTGATATACAGGGTGTATTAAAAAAGTGTAGCGAAATCAACGTATATGTTTTTTCTTGCCTCCTAAAAGGGAAGTATTGTAATCGTGAAAAAATCACCCTCCGAGATTTTTTTAGATCCTTACGTTTCCGGGTCCCTATATGACGAAAAACATGTTTTCTCGATTCCGTCGGTCTGTCTGTCTGTCTGTGTGTCGGTCTGTTCGCGGCGTAGCTAAAAAACTACTTGCGCAAATTTTGGTCAAAAATTAAGGGTCATATGGGGATGACCTGGTAACATTTTGGTAAAAATCCAATATGGCAAAACAAAATGGCGGCCTAAGGAAATGTTAAAAAATTTATTACTTATCCAGTTTTTCTCAAATTTGGCACAAAAATCAAGTATTATGTAGGAATCAACTGGTAAAATTTTGGTTCGAATCCAAGATGGCGGAACAAAATGGCGGTCTGATAAAATATTTTAAAATTCGGCCTGAAAAAACTACTTAATGAACTGATTTCAAATTTTTGTACTAATTGTAGTATAGAAATGAACTAGTAAAAGTGTAGTACTAATTCAAGATGGCGGAACAAAATGGCGGATAAATAAAATGGTTATAATCTGAAAAAATCACCCTCTCACGTGTTACATATATTCGGGTTTTGGGGTTCCTAGATGACAAAAAATATGTTTGATCAAGTCCGTCGCACAGTGTTTTATAGAATACGGGATGTGGGACAAAAAACGAAAATCTTGCAAAACGCAAACAAAAGACAAAAATAACCTATAAGTTAAAACATACAATATATCAATACAAATAATTGAAAGATATTTTTATATATACAGGGTATGCATTGTTAGAAGTCCAAAATAAGTACATAAAATTATAAATTAGGGAAAAATTCGTCAATATAATATAGAATTAACAAGTAGGTTCGTAGATTTAGCAGACTGGGGCGTTAGTGAAAGACTAAAACATCTAATCTACGACGTTTCGTGGATTTATTCTCGCTTCTTCAAGTGTTGATAAACCGTTTTCCACTTTTTTGGCCTGTATAACATATGTTATCTTAAGCACTTGAAGAAGCGCTAATAAATCAGTGAAACGTAATGAATTAGATATTTTAGTATTTCACTATCCCCCCCTCCACTCCTAAATCTACAAACCTGTTCGAACATAACTACTGTTTTAAATTTAAACAAAAAATCTTATCAAATACTGTTTGTTATTTAAAAATAATTTATACTATTAATATTAGAATTAACAACCTATAGATAAAAAAAGATTGCAATACTGTATTAAATCTTCGAAACGTTTATTATTTAAAATTTCTACTAATTTCATTTTGCAGTGTGTGTCTAAAGTCTGGAATCTCCCCTTAACTTTCGGTGGATCGGTATATTTTCATGAAAATTTGAGAGTTTTAGTATAGCAATATAAACCAAATTTTAAGCAAGAAGTGACAGATCAAAATGTCAAATTGACAGCTTTACGATCTTTACTATCTTATTATATCCTGCAAGTTTGAAGTTGCTGTCATCTTATTATATCCTGCAAGTTTGAAGTTGCTGTCACAAAACAAAATGGCGCCATGGATTTCCAAAATTTTGACATGGTGTCATGTTATTTGGGAAAGTGACAGCAACATCAGAATTTAATAAGGGTAAAAAATCTTTCGAATAAGGTGATCTTGATCTTCCTTTCTAAACAAATGATTCTAAAGCTAAGGGGATTTCCTGACTTTACACACGCACTGTATGTACCAATTTAGACTTATTCGTTTCTTCACTGGATAAAGATATATCTGAAAAGTCATTAACGGGATTTTTAACTATTAAATATTTCTAAATTTCGTCATTCGGTAAGTAATAATACATTAATTAAATCTGTGTTAGTGTTAATCCTGGATGTTTTCCGAGTCTGATTCAATCATTCAAAGTTTTTTGATTTCCTGGCCTCAAGCGCTTCCTCTGACAATTGGCCTATAGGCAAATAAAAAAACTCGCTAATCATGGCACCATATACTAACACTTTGTGAATACTAGTAGGCATGTAAAACCAACTATAAAGATTTATAGTTTTTAAGTTCTCGTGTTTCTTTCAATAAATGACGAAACTTATCTAAATCTATTGTATAGCCACTGGACAATACCCATAGAATTATGGCAAAATTATTAATTAATTGTTTATCAACATTAGTAATTTCAGCACTCAATTTGGGTTTTTTAAAGAACCTTCTATTCGGTCATTCGTTGATCTAAACCCTGGCTTTTGTTTGTCCACTGATCATGTTATTATTGATTTGATTTCTAACTGTATTATTTTTTTTCAACGATGTTTTTGTTGTCACCTTTGATCTGCCATGATTTAATTGGTAAACGATATCTAATGTGTAATAGACACTCAAAAAATCTTACTAAAACAAAGATTTCCTATAGGAAAGGTTTTGTTTATAACTGCTTCCGAATTCATTTCTTTCGGAGATGCTTCACTTACGAAACACCTTGAGGTAGCATTAGTTTCCGATTAAATATTTTCCACACTGCCATCTAACATTGTAAAAAGCATTCCAAATTTTATTTCTAGACGCCTGATATTAAAATAAATTTTATAAGCTTCCAACTTATTTATTTTGGAGTTCATTTGACGTTCCTCCTCACGAACCAGTTCTGCCGTTTCTTTTATAAACGTACATTTAACTTACTTAATAGAGCTGAGGGAGGACGTAAATTGATCCAAAGGTTGTCACCCTTTTCTTTATCCACCCATTTTAAGGGAACTAATGGTACTACAAATATTCATCAGATTTAAAATTTTCAGAAAAGTTTAAAATGTTACACGTCGTTTTTTCAAGTAATTCTTGAATGTCAACTTCAGCTGATAAATAGTTTACATATATTATACTTGTAGAAAGGTGCTGTTTTTTGTAGTCTATCAATAAACTTAAACTTAGGAAACAGTCTTTATGAACGGAACTTACCACTGATCTCAAAATATTGTATTTTCTAACAGATAAGTCTAAAACCAGATATATTCCTAATGCCTGTTGAGGCGATAAAGATGTTTTTTAATAACCGGTTGTGAAGCAAAAATTGATACCTCGGCAGATCTTTGTGCAGTAAAAGACAATTCTTCCGTTCTCATTTTCCAAACAATATCTTGTATCCTTCGTCTCCTTGTTTGTAAATATAGATCTCCAAAATTCTTTTTGGATCTACCTTCAGATTCAGAAGTTTATTAGTAACTTCCACAAGTTGTTTTGATTGCAATTTGTTCATTAAGTTCTGTGGTAAGCTAACTGTACCATTTAGTCAAGGAGAATGTCGTTTTTCGAAACGCGAAGGAGTTCTATTACATCCCTTCCATTTTGTATTTAAATTTAAACAGAAATATATTCACAGATTTTTCTAACTTCTCGTCATTCTTGATATAATCTTGGCTAATATTTAAAAAATTCTTTTATTTTGCCATTTTTGTAAAATTGCCTTTCTGCAGTTTGGAGCAGATTCTCAGTTTAAAATTAGAAAGTACTCATTACAAAGGCTTAAGCAAGGCAAAATTAACCAAGGTGTTTTTGGAGGTATTTTAGAAAAATCTTGATCAGGTTAACACAAGCAAATACGACTCTCGCAAACCATCAGATGACCCAAAGATAATTGTCATATTTTGTTAGCCTACTACGACAAATTTATCGGGTTGCTAAGGCAAATTTGTATCTTTTTGATATACCGTCAAAGTGGGTGAGTTGAATTTGGAGGGTGAAGTGGAAAAAATCTGCACGGTTAGACATTTAATTAAGTTAATACGCAAAAGAACCAGAGCACGCTGTTTAGGCACTGCCGCGCGTTCGACCTTGGTTCATGTTTACTTTCAGGCTAAAACTCGTCGCGCCATTCCAAACTAGTGCGTCGTAGGAACAAGCCAAATTGTTCGTTAAAAATTGTTAAAGTTGTGAATAGCTAGAACTTTCACTTGAGGGCCATAGTTGGAACCTAGTCTAAGGTATGCATTTTTAATATTAGATGGAAAAAATAGTTTCTTTGAAGACTTTATCATAGTTTTGCTAAAATATTAAGGTTTTCATTTTTTTTTAATATTTTTTAACCTTCGGATACATTTTTAGGGTGACTTGAAAAATCATGCCACAGAAATATAAAAAGAAAATTGGCGGGCGACGTTATGCGAACTATACAAATGACCAGCTAGAAAGTGCTCTAGCCGCAGTTAGACATGGGATGTCATATTCCGAGGCTTCCGAAACCTATAATATTCCTTTGGTGACTATATGGAGGAAGATAAAGAATAAACACCCGAAAAAGTTTGGGGGACAACCTGTTTTAAACTCTACAGAAGAAAAAGCCATTGTAGAAGCTATCGTTACAGCGGCACACTGGGGTTATCCGTATGAGAAAGAAGATATAAAATTGTTAGTTAAAAATTACTTAGATCGAGCTGGTAAACAGGTGAGCAAATTTTCCAATAACATGCCTGGGAAAGATTGGTGCGCCGACTTTCTTACAAGGCATAAAGATGTATTAAAGGTTCGTTTAGCTGATAATATAAAAAGATCGAGAGCCGGAGTGTCCAGAAATGTTTTATGTGAATATTTTGATAGACTGGAAGTTTCTCTCAAAGACGTACCTCCAGAAAACTTAATAAACTATGGCGAGACAAATTTTGTCGACGACCCTGGAAGACCTAAGGTTATTATACGAAGAACTATGAAACATGCAGAAAAAGTGTGTGATTCTACTAAATCTGCCCACTCAGTCATGTTCTCTGTAACAGCGGCTGGGCTTATGTTGCCCCAATAGGTAGTCTACAAATCCGAAAATTTGTGGTCCACATGGACTCAAAGTGGCCCTGAAGGTTGTATTTACAACCGAAGCAAGTCCGGCTGGTTTGACCAAAGTTTGTTTGAAGATTGGTTTTTCAAGATCGTTGTTCCTTATTATAGACGTCTAGATGGCCCAAAAGCTATAATTGGGGACAACCTAGCAAGTCATTTGTCAGAGGCTGTAATAAGAAAATTCAAAGAAGAAAACATTAGATTAATTTTTTTACCAGCAAACAGCACTCATTTAACACAGCCTCTTGATGTGTCCTGCTTCAGACCAATTAAGATTGCCTGGCGACAAGAGTTAAAAAAATGGAAAATCTCAAATCCAGGAGTGTTACAAAAAGATCATTTTCCACGAATTCTGAACAGAACCATAAAATCGATTGCCCTCTCAGTGGCAAAAAATATAAAATCTGGCTTTGAGGCCACAGGGTTATACCCTCTTAACCGAGAAAAGGTACTTGTAAAAGTCCCAGACTACAATGAGACTGACGGTATGAACATTATTCCATCGTTGGTTGCAGAATCAGTAAAATCCCTTTTTAAGGAATCTCGATTTAAAGAACCGAGAGCCAAACGTGTCAAACGTAGAAAATTGGTGGTGGCGCCCGGAGAAAGTGTTACAGATCAGCAAAATGCAAACTCTTCAGAATCGGAAGGGGAACGGATAATCGAGTCGGAAGAAGATATATTGTCAAACACAGGATCAGATGAAATTGAAGATATTGAGCTACCCTGCTTTGTTAATCCAGTGAAAGAAAAGAGATATATTAACTCAGATAACTTACAGAAAATCGAGAGGACACAGATCACTACAGAAAACCTGGCAGAAGATGACTTCATATTAGTACAGTTTACTACACTAAAGAAAAAGCAACAAAGATATGTGGCAAAAGTAATGGAAGTAGACAACGAATTTATACATTGCTCATTTCTTAGGCCTTCTGACAAAATCAAAGATGCCTTTGTTTTTCCACTTAAACCAGACATTAGCGATGTCACTTTAGATCAGGTGATCAAGAAGATTGAGCATTCCGAAGTATTAAGGAGGGGAGCACTAAAATTTTTTGTTTAAAAAATATATTGTTATATGGTTAGTTTTTAAGATAGGTATAGTTACCTGATATTTTGTTTAACAATGTTTTCCGATTTAAATAACCAAAGAAGTTTCAGTTTTAGTTGTAAACATTTTAGAAAATATTTTTGTTATAGCATTTTGTAAAAAAATTAGACAAACCTAAAAAAAATGGATTTATATGTATATATTTTTTAAAAAACCGAATTTTATTTCAATACACCCTTTAGCATGGGTTACTTGCAGTATAAACCATTTTTAATGCAATTTTTCAAGACACCCGTATTGCGGGTGGCTTGAAATTTTCGGTTTTATATTTTTTTTTTCGAAAACTAAGTGAAATATGAAAGCTTTTTTTCAAAGAATATATTCTCCCAACCCATATGCAAGTTTTCCATATTTTTTTGTAAATCAAGTTTTTATTCAATGTGTCTTACAGTGACGCATATATCAAAATCGTTATCAAGTCACCCGCTTTGAGGGTACCTATTTGGACTTATTTTTCTCTAGATACATTGAAATTTGGGTGAAAAGCGAAGATAAATTTTTCGACTTTTGTCCATTGCATGAAACACTGTGCGTCGGTTTGTCTTAAAAACTACTCATCATCGACTTAGTCATAGTGAAAAATTAGGGGTCATATGGGGATGACTTGGTAATATTTTGGTTAAATTCCAATATGATGGAACAAGATGGCGGCCTAATGAAACGTTAAAAAATTATTACTTAAAGACTAATTATTCAATTTGCAGAAAAGTCAAATATTATGTAGGAATCAACTGGCAAAATCTTGGTACGAATACAAGATGGCTGAACAAAATGGCGGCTTAATAAATTATTTAGAAATGCAGCCTGAAAAAAACTACGTAATGAACTGATTACAAATTGTGTGGCATAAGTTATTGTTGATTTTAGTTTGATACATGATGTGTGTCAATCTAAAAACTACTTCTTGGATTAATTTTAAATTATGCCCAAAATCAAGTGGGGCATAGGTAGAAACTGGTAAAATATTTGTAGGGATCCAATATATTAGAACAAAATGACGTCCGATAAAAATGTTTGATGAGACAGTAAATATGTGTGCCTAAAGAACTATTTGCTAAACTAGACTGGTTCACATTTCACTATTTCTAATAAAAGGAAATATTTATAATGAGGGGGAAGTTCCGAGTAAAGGAAATTTACCAATTTTTTTAAAACAATTTTTAAATTCTAATAAAATAAAATAATAAAATTTCACACGTTTTCAATCTAATGTACCTTAGATATAGAGTTGTTAGTTTCATAGCTAGAAACAAAATGAAAATCGGTTTTTTGGACATTTTGAAATGAGGCAAGGAGAGAACGGTTACCGCTGGAGATTGTAAAAATTTAACTTAGTTTTGTCATCCTAACTGTTATCTGTTTGAGGGTTTCTATATAAAATTACTATCAAGAGGCAGTTTTTGCAACTTTGAATTGCCTATATAAACAAATGTTATTATTTTTAAATGTATATTTTTATTTAAAAGTAAAACATGAAATATACCTATAAGCAATATATAAATAGAATTTAGTGCAATAATGGCGTTACATTTTAAACATGATAAACAATAGTATTATCTTAAAATTGTAATATTGATTACCATAATTGATAAACTATACAAAAATATTGTTTCATTGGCGATAATAAAACATAGGAATAAAGGGGTTCTCTTTAAAATTCTGATTTTGTCTTAGATTAACGTATTACTGGAAAAACACTTTGAATAAATCTAATATATTTAATCATAATATACGTTTAAAGATTGTACGGCCCTGTTTTATTCCCTGACTATATCCCGTCGCACAGCTGGGACTCGGACAGGTGAGATTAAGGGACCTAGGACCTGCAATTCGGGTGCATTGTGAAAGCGGCACAGTACCGATGCGGTCATGTCGGGCATGTGCTCCATACAGCCACCGATAACGGATTTTCCCCCTACGGGACACCTTTTTACCTTTTATCGACCTTTTGCCTTTCGATCATCTGCTCTTCAACTTTGGCAAACTGCAAAGGTCATGAACTATCTCCAACGACTTTTTGTTTCTTTTTTTGCGTTCTATTAAGCAACTTGTTGTTACCTGTTAAGAAAGGGATTTTGCTGGTATTTGTGATTCTTGTTTTTAAATAGTATAGCTTTGAGTTTACATATTTTCAATATTATTAATGGATACGTAACATTTTTTATTCTCATTATCAAATCAACTTAAACAGTGATGAAACTGCCTATCTTTATCTATCAGCCTTGAGACTCGCTACTAAATCTCAATATTTAAATGTCCGTCATGAGAAATCGACAAAGTACTTGAAAAAAGATGTTCTGTATATTTACTACTTAATTAAGTGAAAAATATTTTAACTACTTGGGAGTTATCAGTTAAAATTTCAACTATGATAATGATATTTCTATACGCAACTATTGACGTTTAGTGTAAAAAAAATATTTCACCCTGTAATTATACTAGACATTTCCGGACGGAACATTACATTACTTCTTGTTTTAATACTCATAATTGTCTTCTTTGTCACTTGACGTTTTTATGAGGCATGTGCAAGTATCTAAATAAAAGGTGATGCCTGTATATAAAGTAAAAGTATCAACATAATTAAATAATATTGGAGAGTGTGTTCAATTAGTTGATCTTATACTAAATATTTGCAAAACAATTTATTAACTTCTTTCATATGTTTTTTTTATTAAAAAAATGATGAGATAATTTTATCACTAGCTTACATTAAATTCTTACCCTTTAAAGTCTAAAAAAACAACGAAAATTTGTTTGATAATAAAATTAAACACAAAAAAGAACAATGCTTTTTTAAAGAACAAAAACTACTTTATCAGCCTTATTTTGGTGCAGATGAACAATTTTTCAGTACTGAAACTTTACAAACTAAACAAAAGTGAATGAAAAATCATGAATAATCAGTTTTGCCTAACCAATGTATAGGGCATTCATTTGTATTTTGACACCTCGTTAGAGCTTTAACTATAGGAGATACGAAAACACTTTAAATACAAAAGTTGTAGGATTTTTTTTGTATTACTTTCTAAGAGTATCTAGACTTTTTAAAAATCATAAGAAAGTTAAAAAATGTACATTTACCTATACTTTTTAAATGGAACACCCTGTATATTATTAATTCATTAAGTGTGCTTCTTCTTTCCGATTATAAATATACCTGATACCTTTATCTTTAAAGAGAACTGAGAAGATTGACAAAAACTCTGCTATAAGACGCAATGTTATCAGTAGGATCAATAGGAATAAATAACCTCTTTATAGCACGATTTTTGTCAATTTTCCCGATTGTTTTTACAAATAAAAATCCTACAAATTTTGTATGTAATTGAAAAAAATAATGAAAGCCCTGTATAAGGAAAAACAAACAAAAAAACAGATGTTTAATAATATGTATTAAAGTCTAATATTACATGCAATACTCAACGATATCTTGACTTTATAAACAATATCAAGTTAACAGTTATTAAAAAGAAAATCAACCCCACATTATTAGCGCACATTGAAAAACTGAAAAAATTGTCGGATCAGAGACTCAGGTTGATACTGCATCTCTCATCTCTGACAACTCGTGGCGGCGATACACGTCATCTTGTATGAGCCCGTTAAATTCATCAAAACATTATTAAAAACTCTTTTTATAAGTAAATGAACAACTTGAAAGGGAAAAAAATTAAAAGTAAGTAACTTTTTTTATATTTCTCTAATGGTACCAAAAACTTGCTAACTAGCCAAAGAATTTATTTTTTGGATAATTCGATATTTTGAAAAATAGGAAAGTTATACCAGTCTAAATATTATGTAAATATTTATAGAAGTAATTTGATTACAAAGGTTCTGCCTTATCCATCATTTCGGATTTAAAAAAAAACATTTCTAATACTTGAAGAGCTCAGAAAAAAACAGAAGGTTCGGGTCTTGACAGTTGGAAATAATAAAATCCAGCATTTACTTAACATTTATAAACTTATTCCCCTTGGATAGTTAATTATACAAACATACAGCTACACTTAAATAATCCTTCTCGATTTGACTTATTCACGTTTTTAATGGTTTTTCTTTAAAAATTGTTTCCAATTCAAGAACAAGAAACAGATAAAATAAAACTACGGTATAAAATGAAACTGAGACAAAAACAAAATTTCTATACAATTTTGAGAGAATTACAGGATTTCTCAGAAATTTCACCATTTTCTTGATGACAGTTCTTTATACCTCCATAACCGGTAACGATATAGATATGAAGCATTCAATTTATAAAACACGTTTCCTCTTATAAAAAATAAATGTAAAATTCAACTATTCATATATTCCTAGGATACACTTTAAACATTTTAAAAAAACTACAAAAAAACCAAGTGACGATGCAATCGTATGCTCGTGTTACTTAAGTGAATTAAAAGTTCAGAATTCCGTGTCGCCTTTAAGGGCCTGAAGAACTTTAAGGCACTGCCTTTGCATATTTTCCCACTCTTCAACTAAAGCTTCTGTAGAATTTGAGGTGCATTTGGTGGCCTCCTAACACGTATATCTAACAAATTCCACACTTGTTCCATATTTCGAATATGCCGGAATATGTAATTATTGCAGTATATGCTCGGGGGTTGCATAAAGATAAAATTTGGGACTACACCATAAGCAATATATTCCTCTAGCTCAGCATACAATATTGAGAGTTTAGATTCTCTTGGAAGACCACCGATCGGTACTTCCTTCAACATAGACGTCTGTAGACATGAACTCGATCATCGTAACGCGTAAGAAGAGATCTTGACTCATTTGTAAAGAGTACGAGTTTACATTGTCGAAGTCCCTCATTTAAATGTGTAGGAGCAGTAGTATATTTTGTGGTCTCGTGGTAAAGCGGTTTTTCGCACAGCTTTGTAAGTCTAAGGTTCACTTTTTTTAATCAATTTATTACTCTCTGGTCGGAAATTTTAATTGTGTGAGTCATTCTGAGGACAATTTAAAGATTTTTGCTGTTAAGATCCGATTACGCAAGGATGAAAGGACTAGTTAACGAACCTGCATTGGTTAATTTTCCCCCTCCTCATACACCGCTTCTACAAACACTGGATGACCAATGGGCTAATATTACAGTTTCTTGCTTCTTACCGGATTCCAGTAACATTTACGATTACAGCAACAGTATCAGCAACTAGTACTTCACTAAGATATCGCATTTTGGTTTTGCTAATTTTCAATTGACATTTGCGACAATTTGTAACCGTTGCCATACCAACAAAACCTTTTATTTAGGCACAGGTTACTTTATCTTAATTTTATTTCTTTTTTAGTTCTATTAAATTGTTCTGTAAATTATTAGTTGGATGTTGCTTGAAATAATTTAATAGGACAAAGTATGAATGTATATCTTGATTGTTTTATCTCTATCAGCTTGACAATCGTCATGAAGGTACAAAATAGGGTTAACCTAATTTTTTAAGAATATATATATATATATATATATATATATATATATATATATATATATATATATATATATATATATATATATATATATATATATATATATATATTTATATAATAGTTTTTCAGACGTTTCGCCAAAAGCACATTTGGTATTTTCGATGCTTTTTGTTTCGGATCTCGATTTATACATATTTCTTTAAGGTTAGATTCCTAAGTTTTTTTATATATATGTTTTTTTATATATATACCCAACGACTTATTCTATATGATGTAGGTAATAAAGGTTCAAATAAAAAAATCAACAAATTCAAGTGAAGTCTAAATGATTGTGTGAGAGTAGAATCAAGACGGTCATTCTCATAAAGCATCCACCTTTTTTAACGGATTTTTTACTCCGTGGGACTATTTTTTATTTTTATCCTCTACAGATCGTCTATTCTTGGGCAAGGGAATATGTACCGGTCTTGTAAGGCAGTTATATGTTCAGGTTTCTTAAGAGCGCTCTGGGAAGATATCGCAAAGGCGTCAATTTTTAATATGAATATATATATATATATATATATATATATATATATATATATATATATATATATATATATATATATATATATATATATATATATATATATATATATATATATATATATATATATATATATATATATATATATATATATATATATATATATATATATATATATATATATATATATATATATATATCTATAATGGTAATAAAAATAATAAAAAATAAAAATATTTAGTATATGACATTGTACCTCTCTTATTATTTTAAAATACGGAAAATCTAGTTAAATTTAATCCTAATTTTTTTCCAATGTTAATTAATTTTTAATAGTCTTTTTTTTTTCAAAATGAAAAAAAAATGGTTTTATCTTGTACAACTTTTTCGTGAGCATATTAACATACGCATATTTCTTGAAGTTGCTCTCATTACGAAAACAAATCATCTATCGACAGTCAATAGAATTGACTTTCAAATATAATTTCTGGTAATGTGTTGTGTTGTTCATAAATATATGTATTCTTGCTCCATTGACTGACCTATTTTTCAAACCTATTTAACATAACGCAACAAGTAAGTGCCTTTAAACATCTTGGCAATCATTTCTTTGGAATATTTGTTTACCTAAAAAATGTTTATTCAATTATAACATTTCTCACTGATAAAGCAAGCGGAGACATGTGTTTTATCGAAATCATTTCCGATCCACCACGAGTCATGGCTCAATACCCAGACAGATGAATAATTGTCTTGGGGCACACCTGTGATTAGTGAACATTACACACGGATTTTTCTTGAAAGAACCTCAGTGTACTTCAAGGTATTGGAAGTTTACTTTGCACCTAAGCTATCCTAACTTTAACATCTGCCTCTTTGGAAATCAATACACATCTGCGCTTGTAACAAGCCGATGTATAAATGCCGAGTTTATTATGATATGTTTGTTGTGCGTTATAAAGATTTGAGCAACTTCTGACAACATAATGTCGAAGTTATTTTCCAGTCTTGCAATTTTTTATGCAAATAGACACAAGCTTTATAAAACGATTTGACTTAATTGAGTTTTAAAGCATGTTTTATTTGTAGTAAACTGTTGTTACATGTGTCTGTTTTCAAGAGAAGTTTAAAAGAGGTTTTACTGTTCAAAACTTTTGACTTAAAGCCCTCTCAAAAATTTCGGTGCCTGCGTAAAAACCTTACCTGCTGCGCCCCATCCACCATCGTAAGCTTTTAATATCCTAATCTTATTTAAATTTTTATATTAACACTGAATAATTCAAAAAATTATTTGGGATTTTTTTTAATGAAAGTTTCGAAAACCCCAAGAATGTGATACAAAATAATACACTAAGACATCTTTGGCTCGTAATAATTTAAAAACTTTAACAGAATGTTTGATGGGTCTTCGACTGAAAACGAATTAAACCTAAAATACCATAATAACAAAAAGAAAAGTGATTTTGGTTAAACAAAAAAGAAAATACAGTTATTGCAAAAACTTAATTTTATACATTTGATTGTGGCGCATTTTCCATTGTATCAATCTAATTAAAAATGTCATTCTATATTTATAGCTAATATCCCTAAAGCCCGCTACTCACTATTTGTTCATTCGTTGATTTGTTCGCATAGTGTCGAAGGTCCCGCTCGTCCGTGCAACTCGTTGCGCGGCGATTCCGTCTTTTGGGCGAATAATCAAATAGGCTTTGACGTGTGCGAACTATTTATTCGAATCAAATCATGTTTTTTGTGTTGTCAAATATTGAAATTTATGAATCCATGCCAGCAAATTAAATAAAAATTGATGAGCAGTGTGGGTGAAATATTCGACGATTCGTCGATTCGCCCATTCGTTCATTCATATGCACTGACGAATCGAACCGAATAGTGAGTAGCGGGCATAAGCTTGACAATCTTTTTTTTGTAATATTGGAGTGCTCAGATAGTTTTTTAATGAGTTTAATTTTAAAAATGACCTTTCACCTAATACGACTGAAAATGTCAAAATTAGTCATTTGTGGTACCTTGTTGAGAATGTTTGCCTAACTGGTTTCCAAAAATAACCCTTTGATTACAGGATTTTCAAATTTATCAATATATCGTTGTTCTATCTCCAACAATAGTTACTGGATTGTTAAGAAGATGCATTTTTATGTTCAGTTTTGTAGATATATACATTCTCTGATATTTTTGAGGCATTTGATGTATTTTGCAATCAAAAAGTTAATACGAGCACTTTTCATTCTTCCAACGCCTATTCTTAAAGCCTACTTCATAGAATACAGATATTTAATTAATATTATTGAATCTCATGGCACTTTCTTTTGGTTAATATGTTAATTAATATGGGTATATTTTCATTATAGTAAGTCCATCCATACCTGGCAGAACTTCTTTTTGTTGAAAGTACTATTTAAAGTTCTTTATATGTAAACTCTACTAGGGTCAAGGTTTAGTGGTAGAAAATATGTTGATATAAAACGCCAAATAACTCTTATATTAATAATAATAGTAATAATAGTGACAAAAATAGTAACAATAGTAATAATATAACTAACTGTTAACATAAACTGTCTTTATAACTTTTTGATTTTCTTTTTGAACTCGGCCCTTTTTTAATTTCTTAATGTTTTTTTATGCAAAACTGAAAGGAGTGCTTCTGTTTGAGTTCTCATGACAAATTTTAAAATATCTTTCTTTTTTGATTTGAGTATTTTTTAGCTTTTGCTATTTTTTTTGTTTCATCAAAATTAGATTGTCTAGATTGTCTACCGAAGAGTCTATACAGTAAATTCTTATAGCAATTTTTCTCTGTAAAATTAATTTATCACACTCCTCATCCCACTAAGGAAATTGATCACTATCTCTCATATCTGATGAAGTTTGAAATCCGGTGTGAAATCTGAAATTATAGAACAGTATTTTGACTTTTATTACGTTTTTTTAGGTTTAACGATAAAATATAGAATTGCGATAATCAATGTCAAACATCGTTGAGCGCAGCTACTACTTTGATAGGTTTTCCCCTCTGGAAATCGTACACGGGCTGCTCACAGTAGTTGCTGTCATGATATAATAACGATCCCCGCAGTACTATGGCGTTTTTTAGAAGGGTACCGTGAAGTGATCCGTCGACGGAAATCAACCCCGCTACCTGTAACATAGGTTTGGACTCATTAAGGCAACCACGGTATATTGCAACGGTCATTATACTTAGGCCTTTGGTCTTCATTGTTCTTCTCAAACAACAACTTCGCAAGGCATTGTCTAGACAAAAATTTAATTATAGCGACCAGTCTTCCAAGAACATTACGTTGTAGAATTTTAGAACTTACAATTTTTTAAATTCTTAACATTTTTTTAAAAATTTGTTTAGTTTTAAATGTATATATAAACTAGGTTTGTTTTTATTGCCCGAAGGCAAATGTTTACAAATAGAAAATTCGATTGTATTAGTGAAACTGCATGCCGGTGTATCCAAACCAAAATATTGAATTTTGTACTCTTCATTAAGTTACCATATATTATCAGCTCGCTTTTCAATATTTGGCTGTTATCATCGAAGTAAGAAGGTAAAGTAAGTAAAGCATTAAAAGTGGGAAGTGGCTGCTGTAGACGCAGATGCAATATATTCAGTATCGTTATATTTTTGTATCATTTCTTGGTTATTTGTATAGAGAATCTAGGGATTTAGAGTAGGGTTGCCACCTTTTTGTAAAGTGAAAAAAGAACTTTACAAAAATTTTAAAGGGAGGGGGGCAGCGCTCGATTGTGCCGTGTGCGGCCAGCCGATAACAAATCGCTACTTTGAAAAGCTTTTTTAAGATATCAATGGTTTTGAAAAGCCTAAACTATTATTTGAGATTAAATGGGGATTTCTAAATAAAGTTGCCGATTCTAAGCAACAAAAATTATTTATAACATGCTAAGGAATATTTTATATTACATTTTGCTGCTTCCAAAACAGCAGTATTTTTATGGAGTCATAAAATTCCTGGCAATTTTTTTTTTTAAATTAAAATAAATTAATAATGAAATTCTGAACAAATTAATTCTATAGAACAACGATTTATTTCGTCGCGCCATTTGATGGCCATCACAGAAAAAATTCGTTCGGAAAATGCCGGACTGGCAGGTACGCTTAACAAAAATTAAATTAACGAAAAAACGTTAGCGGCATTATCAAAACGATTAAAAAGAATTGGCTATTTTTTGGTGTGCTTAAATTTAAAAGATCGTTTTCAATTTCTTGGTAACTTTCAGAAATCTGCATAACCTCATCAAAATCTGATAATAATTGAAATTTTTCTTTTAAAATTTAATTTGCCTTCCATACTGTGCCAACTGTCTTCAGAAGAGTCATACATTTTTCAATGTATTGGATAGATCTTTGATAAAACGCATTGTAGTTTATTCTAACTGATCTCGTCAAGAGATTTCAACTTAACTTTGGTTTCAAAGCCATAAAAATTGTTTTCTAATCTATTGATGAGGGTCTTTCTTAAATCAGTAATTATACTGAATGGGTCGCGCGCAGTTGTTTCGTAAGATTCAATTTTTTTAATGAAAGTTTCCAAAACCCTAAGAATGTGATTACAAAAAAAGTAGATAAATCTCAACTTCATGCGAAACTGTACCACTAAGTTCATCTATTTTTAAAAGTTTTTTAATGTACTAAAGGCAGTTTTCTATGCTTAAAAAGTAACTACAAAGAGTTACATAATTACTTAATATCGTTTCCATAGATGGATTTAAAGACAACCAACGCGTATCAATTCCTGCCATTCACAGTCCGTAAATTCGTGAAACGATTTAAGTTCTTCCCGGCAGACCAAGAAAAGTGGGTGTAAATTTTCAGAATAAGGTTTTCAACATCTAAACTTAAAGCGTCCATAGAAAACCTCACGCACTTATGTATAATATGTGGATTTCCTTTTAATAGGTGCTGATTTTTAATAGAAACATTAGTAAAAAGGCTGTGATTAGCACCGAAATTTGAATTTGTGTTATCGTCACTTAGCAATGAAACTTGACTCCAGTCCAATTTAAGTTCTTTTAAACTATAATATAACATATTAAACATCCTATCAGCACTTTCATCACTATTTTCACAAAAGTGCAACAACAAATTTGTAAATTGTAAAAATTTGTACAGAGATTGAAAATAGCTTAACTTAAACAGCTTAAACTTTTTTGCAATGCCATCGGAGCTAAAACACATCGCACAATCGCTTGACTTTTAGTCCTCCCACAGGAAAGTTTCGATGCTACTTTGGAGTCTAATTTAAATAAACAATCTAAAGAATTATATGAATGGTTATGCATAATACAATGAAAAATTTTGCATATTTCTATCAAAATAATTTGATATTCCTCATGCGAATTTTTTTTTACAAAAAATGTTTCTATTGAATGTGAGATTTTTGCTGCAGAAGTCTTTGTTTTGTGCATTTTTCTTTCACTATGTTGCCTTATTGCAGACAGCCCCATGTTGACCACTGTAAATGAAAGCGAGCAAGTTTTACAAAATGCTTCGGTGGTGGGCTTTACCACCGAAGTTCAGTGTAATATGTTGCTTTCTTTATTTTAATAGGGGTGGTACTGGTACTGGTTTCTGGTCTAATTCGGAAATTCTAAAAAAAATTTTAAAATGATGTCCAAACATATAATATTTTTAAACCCAAAACTAACCTTACTTCCACCTTATTTGCTGTCCCTGTAGAGCTACAGCTATTACACTATACACCCTATTAGAAACATTAATATACAATGCCACATTACACATTGCGAGCAAATTCATAATTAGCAATATAGACTTACCGCCAGTAAAGTCGATAACGATGATATATGAACAAACAACAAACATACAAAAGTAGGCTTTATTGTCGCAGGAAAATTGTTATAATTTTATGGACAAAGCAAAATTTACCTTAAAACAAAAAAAAAACAAAGCAATGAAAAAAACGAAATATTAATCGAAAAAAAAAATATTTTTCGATAGGTCAATACATAAAAAAGCAATAAAACAAAATCACAATTAAATTAAGAAAGAAGTTAAGGTTATTCAGCTTTTCCTTTTCACTACGTCACTAACCAACAAACAACTTCGAAGTTCGAGCCTACGACTGATATAAAAAGCAAGAAATAACAAGTGACTGTGCAGTCTGCTGTGGCTATGGCGCTGCGCAGGTTTGCCCCGACAGCCGGGCGAAGTCACGAATAATCAGTGCAGGGCCGTGCTGCTGATTGAAAGAAAATTTAATTAAAGAAAATACGTAAATAAAAAGGACATTTTAGAACAAAAAAGTCACAAACACAATTTGTTTAAAAAAGGACTGGCCTTTTCAAAAAATGACAGGTGGCAACCTTAATTTAGAATAATATTTTTCATAACCCCATTCTTTCTGGAATACTGCGATATATGAAAAAATCTGAAATATGAAACTGATTCCTAAAGAGTTTTCATATAAAATCTAGTAGAGAGCACATTCACATAGTTTTGTCACTCTTTAATGAAAGTATTTGAGTTTCCTGTTGCTAAAAAAACAAATGGTGTTTATTTTAAAGAACAAGCTTTTCAGAAAAAAAATTTGGTATAACAGCAGCGTAACGAATATACAGGGTGTACCTGAAGTAAAAACTTTTATTAAAAATAAAATTATCACATATTGCTTTTCTAATACCGTTAAATATTATTGTTAATAAAATTATTTTTGTATATATCTTTTCATGGGACACCAGAAGGACTGGATTCTATACGAAAATCGACTAGATTCTATACAAGAGCTTTAGAAATCAGTTTTTAACTTTGGCGTAAGCCGCAAGAAACAAAGATACGAGGGGCCACTAAAATTAGAATGATTCAATGTCACGCTGTATCTATAAAAAAATTGTTTTAGACATCATAGGTATTACAAAAATATAGCAGTGTCTTGCAAACCCCAAAAGGCTATCTTTACAAGTAACCGATAAATTCGACGACGGCAAAATGTCTTACTTCGCCAGAAATTTTTAACAACTTGTATACATCATGTAAAGTTGGTAAATGTTGCATATACAATAACCATTTTACTCAAAGTAACATTGTTTTTTGTTAGTTTTCTGGTACTAGAAGATCGGGGTAGAAAGGTCATACTTTCTGAAAATAACTCACAACTTCAGTGTTTGCTAAAATAAAAAGAAAAATTTACAATTGTTTTCAAGGAACGGTTTTAATGAACATATGCAGATGCAGTCAAAATTATTTCTTAATTTTTTTGAAATTGGTTCCGACTTTAATTGTCACCCTGCATATAGTAAATTCAAAAAATATTTAAGCGAATAAAGTTACACAAATTTAAAAATTAGATAAAATAACTTATCATGAAGAAAAAAGTTTTGGATAATCGTTACACGTTACAAAGTTACACAAAGTTAAATTTTTGTAAAACTCAATTCGACGTTACCTACAGTTCTTTGGGTTTTTAAGAATGTTAATTCTTAATATATCAGCATTAATTTAGTAAAAAAAAAACATTTCGTTAAATGCATATTCTAGTATTATAATTTAAATAATTTCGCTTATTGATGTTTTGCAAGCCGAATACTATGTTAAGGTCATATTACTAAGATACCTAAATTCCTTTTATTATTTACGTCATAAACCACTTTTTATGCAACGCAATTTTGGTAACGGGTAAAATAAGATAGTGCGTAGGCGGTAAACATGAAAGAAATAAAACGACAAGTGAAACTGCGTCTTGTATGGACATTTCAAGTAGAAGTTGTCCTCATAAAAAAGATAGTGGCTCTTTATTTGGCATTCATTGTCAACAAGTACTTTTATTATGTCACTATCACACATGCCTTGTAGACCATTGCCATAATCTGAGTAATATTGGTACGGGAAATGATATGTACACGTTTTGTTGTGACCCCATTATTTTATAGTCATTTTATTTGTGAATAGTCTTAAGTATTATATATTCATTAGTCTAGAGATAGTTTGACACGTAAATGCAATATTTAAACATACATTATATTTCGGCGGAACCTTCCGACAAAAGCTGCTTTAATGGTCGTTTATTGCAAGGGAAATTCTAAGTAAACAATATGTATTTTAAATTCTACTTCAAATTCTATTTTATGCACATTCTTCCGCCCCAAATATTATTATACCCGAAAAAACCTATCATAAACTCATTTACACTATGTCGATAAAGCTTGGGAAGGTTCAGCTATAAAAACATTAAAAGAAACCATTGTAGTACAG
This sequence comes from Kuschelorhynchus macadamiae, assembly GCA_030620095.1. Taxonomy (NCBI): domain Eukaryota; kingdom Metazoa; phylum Arthropoda; class Insecta; order Coleoptera; family Curculionidae; genus Kuschelorhynchus; species Kuschelorhynchus macadamiae. The sequence goes on from JAUTXW010000747.1 coordinate 1,659,495, forward strand.
TAAGCAGTGGCGTAGCAAATACTCCCCAAATTACTTTTATAGACACCTTTTTTAATCAATTTTACAGATACGCCACTGCATCTCAAATTAGGGAATTCATATAAAAATAAGTTCTAGGTAGTCAGTATAGAGCAGGTCAGTCATTATGTCAGTACTATATTGTCAGTAGAATTAAGTCAGTAGACACAGTAAGAGTAAAGATTTGTTAGAAGTAAGAAGTGTCCCTCTTGTACAGAAGATAATAGAGAGATTTGAAACAAGTTGAAGTGTTTACATTTACTACCAGTGCTAATACAAAATACTAAAATTATTAAATCATAACAGTGGTGGCATTCGGCGAGTAATAAAAATATTAAAACATAACATTGGTGGCAGCGGATCTGGATATACTACCCCGTGTTTTCTGAAGGAGCGCCTAGAACGCAGCAGGAATCACACCAGTTAAACCACATCGGTATACCAAAGACAGGAAGTTTCAACAGACTTGGAGGAGCGCCCAGTACGCAACAAGTTTCGAGAAAAAGAAAGAAAACGAGGAAATTCGCTTTACGTTCCAGCTAACTAAGGATGAAGCTGTAAGTTTTTTTCTTTTATTTTCCTGTTGTGGTGACACTATTTGTTTTTTTTTATATGTTATGCATTTTTGAAATTATATAGATATATTTATTTTGTGAAAGGTACTGCAAATACGTTGTGTGTTGAAAAAGTAATTGAATAATCGACCGTATAACTTATCTATATTTAAATTTTTACCCAAAATTTTTATTATTATTTAATCTTTATAATTTTAACAAACAAAAAAAATAGCTGAAGGAAAAGATGCAATTGATGTATTAAATTTAATAAATTCATTTGACGGCTACGGCGATGGAAATTCTCTTCAATTTTTTCTAAAAAACTGTGACGCAGTAATGCATATTGTGAAAGAAAATGAAAAAAATAAATTAGCTAAATTAATTTTTGGTACTAAATTAAAAGGTAAAGCTCAAGAGGTGACACAATATAAAGAATTTTTAAATTGGGACGAAATTAGAGATTTTCTTTTAGAACAGTTTGCGGATAAAAGACCGCCTTCTCATTTTTTAACTCAAATAAACAAAACTTTAGGGAAACCGTTACAGAATATGGAGATAGATTAAGATACCTGCATAATAAATATAAAGAAACTTGTCATTTAAATTATGAACATAATTCTGCTAAGGTATTAATAGAAAATTTAGAGTCAATTTTAGTAAACACGTTTAGACAAGGGCTAAATGATGAAAAAATACAAATTCGAGTAATTGCTGAAAACACAACAGATTTAGACAGGGCATTATCATTAGCAATCGAAATGGAACTCGAAAACAACGTTAGAGCAAAAAATTCAAATTTTAAAAATGTAGGTTTTGTGGGTCAGGGAAATAGAAATTTTAATAACCAAAATCCTAAACTTTTGTGTATGTTCTGTCATAAAAATAATCATATAACTTCTCAATGTAGGCAACTTATACAATATGAACAAAATATGGGAAGAAATAATTTTAATAATCCTAATTATCAAAGCTTCAGTCCACAACAACATTTTAACGCAAATTCTTCAAATGGGCAAAATTATAACGGGGAACAACCTATTAATGCTAGAAGTAATTTTTCTTACAGGGGAAACGATAATCATAATTACAATCAAAATACAAATTCACGAAATTTTAACAATAATTATAATGGGAACAATTATCGTCAAAATTATACCAATCCCCGTAGTTCAAACAGACCTCAAATGCTTTCAGAGATACCTCAACAACAGCGACGATACCGTCCTAACTATAATAATGAACCTGTCAATAATTCTCATCAAATACAAACTATAACGTCTCTACCCCCCAGTAGCCTCCAACACAATCTTAGTATTTCTCCTCCACAACCAACTACATCTGTCCAAGAATTTTCAGGAAACGACAACGAAGCCTTGGTTGTGAACAGCCCGCCAAGCGCTTCGTAAAAAGTTCAATCAGTTTAAACAGTAACTGTTCAAATAATAAGAATCCACTAGAACATATTAAAATCAAACCAACTCGTAATAATTCAAATAATATGTCTCCTAAGTCAGTATTATTCTCTAATAATTGTAAACAGTTAGATATAATTGAAATAACTTCATTGGGCACTAAAAAGTCAGAATTGCAAATTTTGTTAGATACAGGGGCTGATGTTTGTTTATTAAAGGAGTCGATTTTACAAGACTATTCAAAGCTAGATCAAAACTGTATTATTGAACTAAAAGGTATAAGTAAAGAACCGGTTTTTACGAAAGGTCTATATAATGTAACAATCCAATTAAAAGATAATAAAATATTAATTCATCCTTTTCATATCGTACCAGATAGCATTCCTATAAAAAATGATGGAATTTTAGGCCGCGATTTTTTGCAAAAATATAAAACTAAAATTAATTATGAAGAAGAAACTGTTTATTTTGAGGACAATTGCTTTAAGATTTTGCCTTCAGAGACTTTAACGACTATACCCCCAAGATGTGAAATGATAACTTATGCTTTGGCCAACGTTTCAGGTACTGAAGGTATCGTAAAATCGAAACAACTTGCTGAAAATCTCTATATAGGTTCTTCTTTGACCAAAGTACATAATCATAAATGTTTAATTAGTATTTTAAATATATCTAATGAACCCTTAACAATTGCGTTACCCAGAGTTAACGTACAACCTATCACTAAAGGTGAATTTGACATTATAGAGCTTAGTCATAATAATAATAATATTGAAAATAACACGAATATAAATTACTTTGAACGTTTAGAAAAATTGAAACATTCTCTCAACTTAGAAGGATTAAATGTCGAGGAAACTAACTCACTTCTAGAAATTTGTGAAAATTTTATCGATATTTTTTATTTAGAAGGTGATAAACTCTCTTGTACAAACACAATAAAACATAAAATTTCTACAGACCCTACTAAGGGACCTATTAATATTAAACCCTATAGATTACCTTTTCAACATCGGGAGGTTATAAAAGAACAAACCGATGCAATGTTAAAGGATGGAATAATTTCTCCGTCTTACATTCCTTGGAATAGTCCCTTATTAGTAGTTCCTAAAAAAACTGATTCATCAGGTTTACCTAAATTTCGCGTGGTCGTAGGTTTTAGAAAAATTAATGAAATAACTGCAGGGGATGCATTTCCATTACCTAATATTACAGATATTTTAGACCAATTAGGAAAATCGCATTATTTTACAACTTTAGATTTAGCCAATGGATTTCATCAGGTTCAAATGGACGAAAATGATAAAAATAAGACAGATTTTAGTACTTCTACGGGGCATTTTGTTTACAATAGGATGCCTTTTGGCCTAAAAGGAGCTCCGGCAACCTTTCAGAGGTTAATGAATGCGGTCTTAAGCGGTCTTAGTGGCATAAAATGTTTTATTTATTTAGATGATGTCGTAATTTATGCTAATAATTTAAAAAAACATAATGAAAGGTTAATTGAGGTATTTGAACGGTTTCGGGAGCATAATTTAAAGCTTCAACCATTAAAATGTGAATTTTTAAGAAAAGAATGTTTGTATCTAGGTCACATTATAACAGATTATGGCATCAAACCTGATCCTTCAAAAGTAGAATGTGTTTTACAGTTTCCTCAACCAGTAAATCAAAAAGAGGTAAAATCATTTTTAAGGCTTGTCGGATATTATCGAAAATTTATAAAGGATTTTGCGAAAATTTCAAAACCTCTTACCAAATTGCTCAAGAAAGATACGGAATTTAAATGGGACCATGCTTGTGATATTTCATTTCAAACGCTTAAAAATAACATTACTTCTCCTCCTGTACTACAGTACCCAGATTTTTCAAAAGAATTCATTATAACTACCGACGCAAGTAATTATGCGATTGGTGCAATTTTAGCACAAGGAAAAGTTAATAATGATCGACCTATAGCTTATGCTAGTAGAACTCTTAATAAAGCCGAACAAAACTACTCAACGACAGAGAAAGAATTAGCGGCAATTGTTTGGGCAGTTAGACATTTTCGACCATATGTTTTTGGAACAAATTTTAAGATAGTTACGGATCATAAACCTTTACTTTATGTATTTAACATAAAAGACCCTGGGTCGCGTCTTACAAGATTTAGGTTAAAATTGGAAGAATACAATTTCGAAATTATTTATAAGGCCGGAAAGTTAAATACAAATGCTGATGCCTTAAGTAGAATGATTAAAACGGTAAACGCTGACATGATAACAGATTATCAAAAATTTTTAAATTATCTGCAAACACATATTGTTATTAACACAAAATTAAAAGAAAACAACGCTAATTTATTTCAGATAAATAATTCAGATCCTATAATATTATTTTTTCCCAAATTTTTTAACAAAGAGCAATTTAATATTTTGGAACAAAATAATCAGATTAAACAATTTCTTGCATCATACAACGTTCAAAACGATTTAAAAATACCTTCCGTCTCTCAGTACCAAAACAACGACTGTAATTTTACTCAATGATAATGAAAATATGTTAAATGACACAAATTATGAAAAAATATGGTCTTGTCTACTAAAGTTAAAAAATCTTGTAAGTAACAAAAAACTTAAATTGCCATTTATTAAATATCATTACAACCCGTTAGTAAAATGGGAAATTATTTATCCCATAAGATATATTTTTAAAAACTCTAATGTAGATATAACAGTTTACAATAATAATTTAATAAAACCCTCTGAATCTGAAAAGCAAACCTTTTTAGAAGAATTCCACAACTCTCCTTTAGGCGGTCATCAAGGAATTGCCCGTACACATAAAAAATTATCCCAATTTTATACCTGGAGAGGCATGAAAAAAGACGTAAAAAGATTTATAAAAAAATGTGAATCTTGTCAAAAAAACAAATTATCGCGAAAAACAAAAATGCCAATGGTCATAACTTCAACCGCGACTAAACCTTTTGAAAGATGTTTTCTCGATATTGTTGGTCCCTTACCTGAAACGGAAGCAGGTAACAAATATATTCTTACCTTCCAAGATGACCTTACAAAGTATAATATTAATGTCCCTATAAAAAATCAAGAAGCCTCAACAGTAGCTTATTACTTCGTAACGAAAATAATTTGTCTATATGGACTACCTGAAACTCTAATTACCGATCAAGGTTCAAATTTTTTAAGTGAAATCTTTAAAAATACTTGCAAACTTTTAAAAATAAAAAAGGTTCAAACTACTAGTTATCATCCAGAATCCAACGGAGCTTTAGAACGTTCTCATAGAGTCTTAGAGGAGTATTTAAGACATTTTATCAAAGATAGTCAGGAAGACTGGGATAGCTGGATTCCATTTGCAACATTTACTTATAATACAACTCCGCATACTGCAACCCACTTTTCACCTTTTGAACTTTTATTTGGCCATACCCCTAATTTACCTACTTCAATTATTCAACCTATGAAAACTCAATACACATATGATGATTTTGTTGCCAATCTTAAACAAAAATTACAATATTCTAGCCAATTGGCTAAAGAAAATCTATTGAAAAGTAAAAGCGTTTCAAAACAAAATTACGATAAAAATTGCAAAATTAGAGATTTTAAAATAGGTGATAAGGTGCTACTTTATGACGAATCAGTGCGAAGAGGCAGAAGCAAAAAACTCATCCTTATGGATTGGACCTTATATAATAATAGATAAAACTTCTGACGTTAATTTTATAATACAGAAAGGCAAAAACAAACAATGCGTCCATGCCAATAGATTAAAACAGTTTTATGATTAACACAAAGCAAAAAAAAAAAAACCATGTATAAATGTATTATAGAAAATAATTTAAAATATAAATGTATGTAGATAGTATTTTTAAATTTTATGTTTTCTCCTATTTCAGAATAATACTACTCAGGATCACTGTTATGTTTTAATATTTTTATTACTCGCCGAATGCCACCACTGTTATGATTTAATAATTTTAGTATTTTGTATTAGCACTGGTAGTAAATGTAAACACTTCAACTTGTTTCAAATCTCTCTATTATCTTCTGTACAAGAGGGACACTTCTTACTTCTAACAAATCTTTACTCTTACCGTGTCTACTGACTTAATTCTACTGACAATATAGTACTGACATAATGACTGACCTGCTCTATACTGACTACCTAGAACTTATTTTTATATGAATTCCCTAATTTGAGATGCAGTGGCGTATCTGTAAAATTGATTAAAAAAGGTGTCTATAAAAGTAATTTGGGGAGTATTTGCTACGCCACTGCTTACTGTACTACAATGGTTTCTTTTAATGTTTTTATAGCTGAACCTTCCCAAGCTTTATCGACATAGTGTAAATGAGTTTATGATAGGTTTTTTCGGGTATAATAATATTTGGGGCGGAAGAACGTGCATAAAATAGAATTTGAAGTAGAATTTAAAATACATATTGTTTACTTAGAATTTCCCTTGCAATAAACGACCATTAAAGTAGCTTTTGTCGGAAGGTTCCGCCGAAATATAAAGTATGTCTAAATATTGCATTTACGTGTCAAACTATCTCTAGACTAATGAATATATAATACTTAAGACTATTCACAAATAAAATGTCTATTAAATAATGGGGTCACAACACCTCCCCCCTAAATGAGAGATTTTATAATAATGAAATTGTTAGAAAATTTCGTTCCTGAGTTAAAATATAAATTATGATACAAAATATACATCCTTGTAATTGATACTAATATTTAACAAAAGTATTATGTTCGAAATGATTTTACAAAATTTGCTATGAACTATGTTCTTATTCTATATTATACTAACCTATATAATATTGAAAACTGTTTTTTTTATAATAATTAGGCATTCTAAATCTACTTAGATTCTACTAAAGAAATTTATTACTTATAATAAAACATAATATTATTACTTATCTAATTGATCGTCTTGAGGAGGTGTGACCAATAGCTCTGCGAGGCGTGTATGATATACCTGGTTGATCGTCCTCAGGGTGATCATCATTATTAATTCTATTAGAAGTTTCACTAGTATACTGAGCTATATATCTATTACTTCTCGGGGATGGTTCAATGGTTTGATTTACCCTTACGCAAATATTTGGTATTATTCCACAACAGGAAGTTTTTCTTATACATTTTGAATATATTTTGTAAACAATAAATAATAATACAACAACAGATACAATGTAAGCTAAAACAGAACCAGAAATATTATATGTTGACAAAAAATTATTTTTTTCAAGATTTTCTGTTAGCTTTTCTATGTCGTCTAGTTTATGGCTAGCGATGTTCAGTTCAGGAATGTGCTTTGAAAGAGTCTTATAATTTTCGTTTATTAAAATTTCTGTCAGGTTAATGTTATTATTTTTTATTTTTTCACAACAGTCCTCACTAATTTCTAATGGCGGAACAAACTCACTAAATATTTTCGACTGAAAGGCATTACCGTGAGGCACGAGCATCGTTGAAACACTATACGCTTTACACTGTTTTCCTATGGCGACACTGCTGCAATTTTTTAAAATAACGTCTACTGGTTTATTTTGATTAATACATGAAATGGTTAATGATTCAGGGCAAGGCACTGCAAACAGCCAAGTATTAGTTGTAAGTAACTGAATAAAGATACCTCTATTAGAATTTAATATATCTTTTTCGCATACTTCTGGAATTTTATTTGTTACTTGAGGTAACTTCATTTCACAGTTTTCCACTAAATGAGCCAATGAAACTGGTTTTTGTTGCTGACAAATCATTTTATCATCCGTTATTTTTATAAATTTATTATATGCGAGATCAGAGAAAGTTATGAACTGCTGTTTTGTTTCGTCTATTGCAATGTATTTAGAAGATGGTTGAATAATTGAAGTAGGTAAATTAGGGGTATGGCCAAATAAAAGTTCAAAAGGTGAAAAGTGGGTTGCAGTATGCGGAGTTGTATTATAAGTAAATGTTGCAAATGGAATCCAGCTATCCCAGTCTTCCTGACTATCTTTGATAAAATGTCTTAAATACTCCTCTAAGACTCTATGAGAACGTTCTAAAGCTCCGTTGTATTCTGGATGATAACTAGTAGTTTGAACCTTTTTTATTTTTAAAAGTTTGCAAGTATTTTTAAAGATTTCACTTAAAAAATTTGAACCTTGATCGGTAATTAGAGTTTCAGGTAGTCCATATAGACAAATTATTTTCGTTACGAAGTAATAAGCTACTGTTGAAGCTTCTTGATTTTTTAGAGGGACATTAATATTATACTTTGTCAGGTCATCTTGGAAGGTAAGAATATATTTGTTACCTGCTTCCGTTTCAGGTAAGGGACCAACAATATCGAGAAAACATATTTTAAAAGGTTTAGTCGCGGTTGAAGTTATGACCATTGGCATTTTTGTTTTTCGCGATAATTTGTTTTTTTGACAAGACTCACATTTTTTTATAAATCTTTTTACGTCTTTTTTCATGCCTCTCCAGGTATAAAATTGGGATAATTTTTTATGTGTACGGGCAATTCCTTGATGACCGCCTAAAGGAGAGTTGTGGAATTCTTCTAATAAGGTTTCCTTTTCAGATTCAGAGGGTTTTATTAAATTATTATTGTAAACTGTTATATCTACATTAGAGTTTTTAAAAATATATCTTATCATGGGATAAATAATTTCCCATTTTACTAACGGGTTGTAATGATATTTAATAAATGACAATTTAAGTTTTTTGTTACTTACAAGATTTTTTAACTTTAGTAGACAAGACCATATATTTTCATAATTTGTGTCATTTAACATATTTTCATTATCATTGAGTAAAAATATATTACAGTCGTTGTTTTGGTACTGAGAGACGGAAGGTATTTTTAAATCGTTTTGAACGTTGTATGATGCAAGAAATTGTTAAATCTGATTATTTTGTTCCAAAATATTAAATTGCTCTTTGTTAAAAAATTTGGGAAAAAATAATATTATAGGATCTGAATTATTTATCTGAAATAAATTAGCGTTGTTTTCTTTTAATTTTGTGTTAATAACAATATGTGTTTGCAGATAATTTAAAAATTTTTGATAATCTGTTATCATGTCAGCGTTTACCGTTTTAATCATTCTACTTAAGGCATCAGCATTTGTATTTAACTTTCCGGCCTTATAAATAATTTCGAAATTGTATTCTTCCAATTTTAACCTAAATCTTGTAAGACGCGACCCAGGGTCTTTTATGTTAAATACATAAAGTAAAGGTTTATGATCCGTAACTATCTTAAAATTTGTTCCAAAAACATATGGTCGAAAATGTCTAACTGCCCAAACAATTGCCGCTAATTCTTTCTCTGTCGTTGAGTAGTTTTGTTCGGCTTTATTAAGAGTTCTACTAGCATAAGCTATAGGTCGATCATTATTAACTTTTCCTTGTGATAAAATTGCACCAATCGCATAATTACTTGCGTCGGTAGTTATAATGAATTCTTTTGAAAAATCTGGGTACTGTAGTACAGGAGGAGAAGTAATGTTATTTTTAAGCGTTTGAAATGAAATATCACAAGCATGGTCCCATTTAAATTCCGTATCTTTCTTGAGCAATTTGGTAAGAGGTTTTGAAATTTTCGCAAAATCCTTTATAAATTTTCGATAATATCCGACAAGCCCTAAAAATGATTTTACCTCTTTTTGATTTACTGGTTGAGGAAACTGTAAAACACATTCTACTTTTGAAGGATCAGGTTTGATGCCATAATCTGTTATAATGTGACCTAGATACAAACATTATTTTCTTAAAAATTCACATTTTAATGGTTGAAGCTTTAAATTATGCTCCCGAAACCGTTCAAATACCTCAATTAACCTTTCATTATGTTCTTTTAAATTATTAGCATAAATTACGACATCATCTAAATAAATAAAACATTTTATGCCACTAAGATCGCTTAAGACCGCATTCATTAACCTCTGAAAGGTTGCCGGAGCTCCTTTTAGGCCAAAAGGCATCCTATTGTAAACAAAATGCCCCGTAGTACTTAAAGCTGTCTTATTTTTATCATTTTCGTCCATTTGAACCTGATGAAATCCATTGGCTAAATCTAAAGTTGTAAAATAATGCGATTTTCCTAATTGGTCTAAAATATCTGTAATATTAGGTAATGGAAATGCATCCCCTGCAGTTATTTCATTAATTTTTCTAAAATCTACGACCACGCGAAATTTAGGTAAACCTGATGAATCAGTTTTTTTAGGAACTACTAATAAGGGACTATTCCAAGGACTGTAAGACGGAGAAATTATTCCATCCTTTAACATTGCATCGGTTTGTTCTTTTATAACCTCCCGATGTTGAAAAGGTAATCTATAGGGTTTAATATTAATCCCCTAGTAGGGTCTGTAGAAATTTTATGTTTTATTGTGTTTGTACAAGAGAGTTTATCACCTTCTAAATAAAAAATATCGATAAAATTTTCACAAATTTCTAGAAGTGAGTTAGTTTCCTCGACATTTAATCCTTCTAAGTTGAGAGAATGTTTCAATTTTTCTAAACGTTCAAAGTAATTTATATTCGTGTTATTTTCAATTATTATTATGACTAAGCTCTATAATGTCAAATTCACCTTTAGTGATAGGTTGTACGTTTACTCTGGGTAACGCAATTGTTAAGGGTTCATTAGATATATTTAAAATACTAATTAAACATTTATGATTATGTACTTTGGTCAAAGAAGAACCTATATAGAGATTTTCAGTAAGTTGTTTCGATTTTACGATACCTTCAGTACCTGAAACGTTGGCCAAAGCATAAGTTATCATTTCACATCTTGGGGGTATAGTCGTTAAAGTCTCTGAAGGCAAAATCTTAAAGCAATTGTCCTCAAAATAAACAGTTTCTTCTTCATAATTAATTTTAGTTTTATATTTTTGCAAAAAATCGCGGCCTAAAATTCCGTCATTTTTTATAGGAATGCTATCTGGTACGATATGAAAAGGATGAATTAATATTTTATTATCTTTTAATTGGATTGTTACATTATATAGACCTTTCGTAAAAACCGGTTCTTTACTTATACCTTTTAGTTCAATAATACAGTTTTGATCTAGCTTTGAATAGTCTTGTAAAATCGACTCCTTTAATAAACAAACATCAGCCCCTGTATCTAACAAAATTTGCAATTCTGACTTTTTAGTGCCCAATGAAGTTATTTCAGTTATATCTAACTGTTTACAATTATTAGAGAATAATACTGACTTAGGAGACATATTATTTGAATTATTACGAGTTGGTTTGATTTTAATATGTTCTAGTGGATTCTTATCATTTGAACAGCTACTGTTTATACTGATTGAACTTTTAACGAAGCGCTTGGCGGGCTGTTCACAACCAAGGCTTCGTTGTCGTTTCCCGAAAATTCTTGGACAGATGTAGTTGGTTGTGGAGGAGAAATACTAAGATTGTGTTGGAGGCTACTGGGGGGTAGAGACGTTATAGTTTGTATTTGATGAGAATTATTGACAGGTTCATTATTATAGTTAGGACGGTATCGTCGCTGTTGTTGAGGTATCTCTGAAAGCATTTGAGGTCTGTTTGAACTACGGAAATTGGTATAATTTTGACGATAATTGTTCCCATTATAATTATTGTTAAAATTTCGTGAATTTGTATTTTGATTGTAATTATGATTATCGTTTCCCCTGTAAGAAAAATTACTTCTAGCATTAATAGGTTGTTCCCCGTTATAATTTTGCCCATTTGAAGAATTTGCGTTAAAATGTTGTTGTGGACTGAAGCTTTGATAATTAGGATTATTAAAATTATTTCTTCCCATATTTTGTTCATATTGTATAAGTTGCCTACATTGAGAAGTTATATGATTATTTTTATGACAAAACATACACAAAAGTTTAGGATTTTGGTTATTAAAATTTCTATTTCCCTGACCCACAAAACCTACATTTTTAAAATTTGATTTTTTGCTCTAACGTTGTTTTCGAGTTCCATTTCGATTGCTAATGATAATGCCCTGTCTAAACTGTTGTGTTTTCAGTAATTACTCGAATTTGTATTTTTTCATCATTTAGCCCTTGTCTAAACGTGTTTACTAAAATTGACTCTAAATTTTCTATTAATTCCTTAGCAGAATTATGTTCATAATTTAAATGACAAGTTTCTTTATATTTATTATGCAGGTATCTTAATCTATCTCCATATTCTGTAACGGTTTCCCTAAAGTTTTGTTTTATATTCATTATTTGAGTTAAAAAATGAGAAGGCGGTCTTTTATCCGTAAACTGTTCTAAAAGAAAATCTCTAATTTCGTCCCAATTTAAAAATTCTTTATATTGTGTCACCTCTTGAGCTTTACCTTTTAATTTAGTACCAAAAATTAATTTAGCTAATTTATTTTTTTCATTTTCTTTCACAATATGCATTACTGCGTCACAGTTTTTTAGAAAAAATTGAAGAGAATTTCCATCGCCGTAGCCGTCAAATGAATTTATTAAATTTAATACATCAATTGCATCTTTTCCTTCAGCCATTTTTTTGTTTGTTAAAATTATAAAGATTAAATACTAATAAAAATTTTGGGTAAAAATTTAAATATAGATAAGTTATACGGTCGATTATTCAATTACTTTTTCAACAGACAACGTATTTGCAGTACCTTTCACAAAATAAATATATCTATATAATTTCAAAAATGCATAACATATAAAAAAAAACAAATAGTGTCACCACAACAGGAAAATAAAAGAAAAAACTTACAGCTTCATCCTTAGTTAGCTGGAACGTAAGGCGAATTTCCTCGTTTTCTTTCTTCTTCTCGAAACTTGTTGCGTACTGGGCGCTCCTCCAAGTCTGTTGAAACTTCCTGTCTTTGGTATACCGATGTGGTTTAACTGGTGTGATTCCTGCTGCGTTCTAGGCGCTCCTTCAGAAAACACGGGGTAGTATATCCCACCGCTGCCACCAATGTTATGTTTTAATATTTTTATTACTCGCCGAAAGCCACCACTGTTATGATTTAATAATTTTAGTATTTTGTATTAGCACTGGTAGTAAATGTAAACACTTCAACTTGTTTCAAATCTCTCTATTATCTTCTGTACAAGAGGGACACTTCTTACTTCTAACAAATCTTTACTCTTACCGTGTCTACTGACTTAATTCTACTGACAATATAGTACTGACATAATGACTGACCTGCTCTATACTGACTACCTAGAACTTATTTTTATATGAATTCCCTCATTTGAAATGCAGTGGCGTATCTGTAAAATTGATTAAAAAAGGTGTCTATAAAAGTAATTTGGGGAGTATTTGCTACGCCACTGCTTACTGTACTACAATGGTTTCTTTTAATGTTTTTATAGCTGAACCTTCCCAAGCTTTATCGACATAGTGTAAATGAGTTTATGATAGGTTTTTTCGGGTATAATAATATTTGGGGCGGAAGAACGTGCATAAAATAGAATTTGAAGTAGAATTTAAAATACATATTGTTTACTTAGAATTTCCCTTGCAATAAACGACCATTAAAGCAGCTTTTGTCGGAAGGTTCCGCCGAAATATAATGTATGTCTAAATATTGCATTTACGTGTCAAACTATCTCTAGACTAATGAATATATAATACTTAAGACTATTCACAAATAAAATGCCTATTAAATAATGGGGTCACAACATCACTATATCTCTGAATACCTTTCGTTCTGATAATAGCGACGATTATATTGTCACATATTACGACCACAACCCAGGAATACACTTTGAAAAACTTGGAGAACTGCGACTCTATAATAACAAATGGAAGCTAATTACATATGTAGATTTTAACAACATTATAAATAAACTTCTTCCTCTAAAAAACTACAATAAAATAACCTCTGAATTATGTAATCATACAAATTTTCAGTACCACTTATCCATCTGTGACACGTTTTTAAAGTCAACTAAATATAATTTTGATAAAATTTGCTCAGATTTAGAAACTTTACATCAATTGATAGGTTATAGTACTTTAAGTAGAAATAAACGAGGATGGTTCAATATTATCGGAAAGGCTACAAAAATTCTATTCGGTACTTTAGACGAAGAAGACGCGAAATATTATGATAGCAAAATATCAGATTTATCGCAAAATGAGGGTTCAGCATTAGCTCTTTTGAAAGAGCAAACTAAAGTTGTCAAGTCTACACTAACAAATTTCAACAATACTATTGGAACCTTAGATTTTAATGAAAACATTTTAAAAAATAATGTTAAAATTCTTTCCAAACAATTAGAAAAAGAACAAAAAGATATTAAATTTTTAGACTTAAAAGGCAATCTAGAAGAACACATTACGCTGACAAATATGATGTTACATCAACTACAACTCGAAGTAATGACTTTGATTAATGCAATTCTTATTGCCAAAAAGGATTTATTACACCCAGCAATTTTAACACCAGTTCGCCTAATTGATGAACTAAAACAAGTTACGGATTCTCTTCCCCATGGTTTAGATTTTGCTGTGCCTCTTGATATAATGCATTCTAATCTTATATTAAAAACGATTGAACTAAAAGTTTACTTTGAAAATAATCATTTAATTTATATAATTAATATTCCTTTAGTTGAAGCACAATTATTCTACCTATATAAGGTATCGCCTTTTCCTAAGCTATTAGCCACTAATCAATTTGTTTTGATTCAACCATCTTCTAAATACATTGCAATAGACGAAACAAAACAGCAGTTCATAACTTTCTCTGATCTCGAATATAATAAATTTATAAAAATAACGGATGATAAAATGATTTGTCAGCAACAAAAACCAGTTTCATTGGCTCATTTAGTGGAAAACTGTGAAATGAAGTTACTTCAAGTAACAAATAAAATTCCAGAAGTATGCGAAAAAGATATATTAAATTCTAATAGAGGTATCTTTATTCAGTTACTTACAACTAATACTTGGCTGTTTGCAGTGCCTTGCCCTGAATCATTAACCATTTCATGTATTAATCAAAATAAACCAGTAGACGTTATTTTAAAAAATTGCGGCAGTGTCACCATAGGAAAACAGTGTAAAGCGTATAGTGTTTCAACGATGCTCGTGCCTCACGGTAATGCCTTTCAGTCGAAAATATTTAGTGAGTTTGTTCCGCCATTAGAAATTAGTGAGGACTGTTGTGAAAAAATAAAAAATAATAACATTAACCTGACAGAAATTTTAATAAACGAAAATTATAAGACTCTTTCAAAGCACATTCCTGAACTGAACATGACTAGCCATAAACTAGACGACATAGAAAAGCTAACAGAAAATCTTGAAAAAAATAATTGTTTGTCAACATATAATATTTCTGGTTCTGTTTTAGCTTACATTGTATCTGTTGTTGTATTATTATTTATTGTTTACAAAATATATTCAAAATGTATAAGAAAAACTTCCTGTTGTGGAATAATACCAAATATTTGCGTAAGGGTAAATCAAACCATTGAACCATCCCCGAGAAGTAATAGATATATAGCTCAGTATACTAGTGAAACTTCTAATAGAATTAATAATGATGATCACCCTGAGGACGATCAACCAGGTATATCATACACGCCTCGCAGAGCTATTGGTCACACGTCCTCAAGACGATCAATTAGATAAGTAATAATATTATGTTTTATTATAAGTAATAAATTTCTTTAGTAGAATCTAAGTAGATTTAGAATGCCTAATTATTATAAAAAAAACAGTTTTCAATATTATATAGGTTAGTATAATATAGAATAAGAACATAGTTCATAGCAAATTTTGTAAAATCATTTCGAACATAATACTTTTGTTAAATATTAGTATCAATTACAAGGATGTATATTTTGTATCATAATTTATATTTTAACTCAGGAACGAAATTTTCTAACAATTTCATTATTATAAAATCTCTCATTTAGGGGGGAGGTGTTGTGACCCCATTATTTTATAGTAATTTTATTTGTGAATAGTCTTAAGTATTATATATTCATTAGTCTAGAGATAGTTTGACACGTAAATGCAATATTTAGACATACATTATATTTCGGCGGAACCTTCCGACAAAAGCTGCTTTAATGGTCGTTTATTGCAAGGGAAATTCTAAGTAAACAATATGTATTTTAAATTCTACTTCAAATTCTATTTTATGCACATTCTTCCGCCCCAAATATTATTATACCCGAAAAAACCTATCATAAACTCATTTACACTATGTCGATAAAGCTTGGGAAGGTTCAGCTATAAAAACATTAAAAGAAACCATTGTAGTACAGTAAGCAGTGGCGTAGCAAATACTCCCCAAATTACTTTTATAGACACCTTTTTTAATCAATTTTACAGATACGCCACTGCATCTCAAATTAGGGAATTCATATAAAAATAAGTTCTAGGTAGTCAGTATAGAGCAGGTCAGTCATTATGTCAGTACTATATTGTCAGTAGAATTAAGTCAGTAGACACAGTAAGAGTAAAGATTTGTTAGAAGTAAGAAGTGTCCCTCTTGTACAGAAGATAATAGAGAGATTTGAAACAAGTTGAAGTGTTTACATTTACTACCAGTGCTAATACAAAATACTAAAATTATTAAATCATAACAGTGGTGGCATTCGGCGAGTAATAAAAATATTAAAACATAACAGTTTTAATGTTATAACAAATTGTCCCTTATTTTAATTGTTTTTTTACAGGTTATTTTAGTAATTCGAAATTTCGGTTAAGCTTACCCTGGATGAGATTTATCATTTTCAGTAGGCTAGTCGATTATAGGGCGCTGATTACGAATTTAAAATTAGATTTTTTCGACAACGCGACGTATCTATAATTTCGTTTTCACGATAATTCTGGAAAAACACCAAGTCAAATTTCCACCTTGTCTAGTAATTAATACGATGAAACACAAAATGACTAGAAAACTGAATATAGTTACCTTATAATACTAATGTTTAATGTACTTATTTAATGTAAAACGTCAAATCATTGTCATTAATCTGCTTGAAAACAGCCCTTTCACACGAATATGATAGTTTGGTTTAACGTGGGTGGAAAGGTGGTTTTCAGACGCGTTATACACTGCATTTTTTCTACTACTGTTTTTATGGCGTACACTTAAATGCATTATCTACCTTCTATTTCTTATATGACCATGTAACTTTTAATGACTAAAAAATATTTTAAATATATTTGTCACTTTGACATTGAAAAGTAGAATATAAGCAGATGCTAACTAAACAAGCACCAACAATACACTGTTATACAGTGTGTAACAGTATTTAAATGGGGATCAGCCATGTACGGAAATATATGGCTTCGGCCGCGAGTGACATTAAATTTGCAATATTTCCAAGTTTTCCGTTTTTCAGTAGTTGATAGAAACTTTTATTTTTAACTAGAAAACCATGTATTTTATTACATTTTCCAATTCTATTATATATTCGAAACATTTTTTTTGAGATATATTTAATTCCTAAATTCAACGGTTTTTGAGCAAATGATCATTTTTTAAAAATTATTAATATTAATTATTCACCTGAACGGAAACTAGTGTTGAAATACTAGGTGAAGTATTGAATTTTGTCAAAGTAAAAATAGAAATAATGGATTGTTTAAGCGAAACTTAAAATATTTAATTTTAATCGAAATTCTATAGTAAAGTCTACTGTGCGCAAAATTTCGACACAGGACATGCGATGAATGCTGGGAGGTCTGGCCGCCCTAAAACGTCGACAGATGACCATAATCCTCTGAATATATTAGTCAGTTTCGAGGAGAATCCTTATCCTTCTACAATTCAAATTGGTCTTAACCAGAACGTATCCCACATGTCCGTGCATTGAATACTACATGCCGAAAAATTCCACCCCTATAAAATAACACTTGTGCTAGAACTTCCTGATGATTTAGAATTCTGCAAGACGATGATGAAACTTTGTAACGTTACTCCAAATTTCATTCCTCAACTAATGTTTTCCAATGAGACGACTTTCATTTTGAATGAAAATTTTGAAAACCCCAATTGAATACGAAAACATCATATTACAAAAACTTAGCGTTTGGTTTCAGATAATAGATTGGACGATAATTGGGCCTTTTTTCTTATAGGGAATAAATAGTGCCAGATATTTGCAATTATTAAGAACTGAAATTGTACCGGCTTCGGCGCAGTCATTTCTGTTTCCTCCTTCTTTTTTACCACTGTGAAATAATTTTAGGAATTCACATCCAAAATATTGTTTAGATAATAATGCGCTCTCACACTACGCTGATTGATGACGAGGTTGATGGGGAGAAGGGGCGGTATTGAATGACCAGCTAGGTCCCCAGGTTTAACGCCCCTTGATTATTTTTTGTAGGAACACCTCAAACATTTTGTTTTTAAAACTCTCACGTGAAACCTGGAGGATCTGAAACAATTAATTGAAAACGAATATAGAAATATAGAACAAACTAACCTTTTTAACGTTTTGAATGACTATTCGCAGTATTTAGATCACTGTCAAGAAGTAAATGAACAACACTTTAATTACTTGGTACGAATTTTTCAAAATCTATTTTCTTTAGCTGCAATCAGTATTTCGATTAAGTATTTAGTATTTAGAATTTTTGTTGGTTATTTAAAAAAATATTCTTTATTCAAAAACCGTTGAATTTAGGAATAATGTTAAGAAACATCTTTAGAATAATTAGTGGACTCGGAATATATAATAAAATACAAGGTATTCTATTTAACAAATAAAAGTTCAATTCAATGTCAATCACTGAAAAACGGTAAACTTGGCAACGTTGCAACTGTCACCCGCGGCTTTGCCGCATTTCCATACATAGCTGATCCAAATTTAATTAAAATTGGATGAGCAATTATCGAGATATTTGCAGGTTTCCAGACTTCTGTTACCCACTCTATAAAAAAAATATGAAGTAGGTAGGCTGTATTATGTATATAGGTGACAACAATTTTGAGCCGTGGGAAATGATTTTCCACGACATGCGAAATTAGTCGTTTTCCGACCTTGCTGGTTGTATATTTTCATAGCAGTCGTAGAAAAAATAGTTTTTAATACTGTTACATTCGTGTGAAAGAAGCTGTTTTCAAAACTTGTTATACAATATATTCTTATTTTTGGTTTTGCACCACTAATCGATTTGATTTGAAAAAGGTCATTATGAAGACATATCTACACGTACCAGTTGAATCCGAAGAGAAATGGCTAATGAGCAGAGGAAATGTATCGAGATGATAAAATTTTTGAGTAGGAGACAGAAAATCAGATATTCAGCCAGTTTTATTTTAGGAAAAAACAGCAAAGTTGGCTTTAAATTACATTTTTTCCTATACCTATTTTTGGAATATACAGGATGGTTCAACGAAAAGTATGCACCTAGCTTTTCCTCTGTTCGTGAAATTTAAAGCAGAAATGGTGGGATAAGTCGATTTTGTTTTGAAGGGGGATACATTTTAAGCATATTTTTCAATCTCTATCATCAACCTCCTGGTGTGACAATGACGCCCCTAAAATTTAAAATGGAAAGTGGGGTTGAGTAATACATCATTTCAAAAGAAACAAAACTCTCTTTGTTGGATTTTGCTCTAAAGGTTAATGCGAAAACAGCTTTAGGACTCTGTAGATTTTATCTTAAAAATGTAGATTTGATATTAAAAAAATAGGCTCGTAAATTTTAAATATTAAGAGTCAAAACAACTACAATTACATTTAAATGTATGTTAGTTATTTAAGATTACTTTTTAAAAAGGGAATAAAATGTTAAATTGTTTTGTTTAGATTTATTAAAACGGTAATTTAACAAGTTTTGAAAATAGGATCTATTTGTTTCCATTCAAGAATACAGATTTTGTTTAAATTTATTTCGAACATTTTGTAGTATATCAGGTATGATGCTTCTGCGCTCGGCTATAATCCGTTGGCGAAGATCTATGGAATCGGGCCTCGTATGAAAACTTTTATTGTCCAAGTGTCCCCACAGAAAATAGTCCAAAGGCGATAAATCGGGTGACTTGACCATTTAATTGAACCTCTCCTTCCAATCCACCGTACAGGGAACAGGTTGTTTAAAAATTCGCTTACTGCAGAAATATAGTGCGGAGCCTTGCTGGAACTGAAGCCAACCAGCATTATGATTTTGGTCATTTTCTATTATTTCTGTCATAAAAGGGTCAATTACATCTTCAAGCATGTTTAGGTACACTTCACCACTTAAATTTCTAGGTATAAAAAGTGACCCAATAATATGAATTCGTAATATTTCTTGTGTGGCGTTAATTTTTTGAAGGTATAGGGTATAAACTTCACGGAATAAATGTGGAGTACTGTCATCAGTAACGGGAATTATGCCTATTTAAAGCACCATTCAAATAAAATGTACACTCATCGGGAAAACAAATGTTAAATAATAAGTTCGGACCTTCAATTCATCGCTGGCTTTTAGCGTTTTATCAGGATCATCCTCATTCAGTTCCTGTATTAATGAGGCTTGAGCAAGTTATCGGGTACTTTGAGTATGATCCAATGCGACGCGTGTCCCAAAACAACAAGTTCCACAGTTTCATTTTAATAATAACCATAGAATATACCATCTTTTACAGTAAAATTAAAATAATTTCAAAAGCAACCAAACTAGATCGATAAAGAGACTACAACGTTTAAGTAACTATTTCTACACTTAGCTGCAGTCTTTTATTTACTTTAACAAAAAACGCAAACGCAAATAAGGAATTAAGTTCCGATACAACCAATAACTTTTTGTTAATTAATTATTAATTAGATAGTTGTTTTTAGTGTAGTAGGCTCCCAATAATTAAAATTTATGTGCCTCTTTCATTAGTACCAAAACAACAGGGTTGAGGTTCTTAAAACCGTTTTGCAAACAAATTCCAACAAATAGGTCATTAGAAAGGTAATTTTATGCCCTTCGAAATCATGTGCCACTCGAACTTACTTTTGTATTTGGAATTTTAGGGATGTCATTGTTCCCTGCCAGGAGGTTAAACAGTCAGGTTGAAAAATATGCTTAAACTGAGTTTTCTTCCAAAGCAAAATCGACGTGTCCGGTCACTTTTGCTTTACATTCTATGAAAAGATGAAAAGATAGGTACATATTTTTCGTTGAACTACCCTAGATATTAATGAAAAAAATGTTTGTTAATTATTTTTATCTAATAGAAATATTGTGGTCTACCTCTAATAAGGAAAAACCTGCTGTGGTTTCAACATCCTGTTTAGTATTGTTTAATTAAATGTGTCTCTTTTTATTATACCAGGTTCAATACCTTCATGTTAAAAAGCAACCGATAAAACTGATGAAAAGTCGTCAATAAAAAAATGCTTTAGAGAGGGGAGAGAACCTTCTAAAATATAAACGTATGGTCAGTGCCTCTTATGGCAGGATTGTTGTTAACTTTCTCGACTGATTTAAACCTGGTATAATTATTATCGGCAAGGCGAGGCCAATTTAATGAAACTATATTATAGAGGGTGTTACGTTGAAATAACAAAGTCGATGCTCAATTTTTTAATTTTCAATTGTAGGTTGTTTATTTTTTTTGGTAAACGTTGACACAGAGCATAAAAATCTAGAAGCAGTATCAGAAGGCTGCAAGGCTATTATGCAAAATGAAGTATAAAAGATATTCTTTCTTCATAGCCTCTGTAAGTTGATATTGCTCTCACTGTAGCTATAAATAGCTAAAGGCAATCAAATTCGACCGATTCTTATAAACATTATATATGCTCTAGGTGATTTTCATTAAATATAGTAATTTACTCACGTGATTATAGCTTTTTGATAGCTAAATTCTACTTATGCATACAACTTTATATCAGCTGTCACGCATAAAGGTTACATACAAACCAATGGTTAAAGTAACGGCGACAATGAACCCTTATAAAAAGTATCACTATTTGATTATCTTGACTCTTAAGCACGTGTCATAAGCAAGATAAGAACTTGCGAATACTCTTAACGAGACATCTGCTAAACCAAAAAAATGGAAAGCCATATTACGGCGCACTATGATTCAAGAAAAACATTAAAAGATAGCCCTAGGTAATCATAAATCAAAACGACGCCAAAGTAGTGGATGTGCGAGCTTGAAGTAATCGGCTGACGTAATCGATTACGCACATATTTTATTACTATAAAGTGAACATTAATTTAATTTTTTTCCAGCTGGCAAATCAGTTTTATATACCGGTTTCAAGAAAAAAAAAGTAATGTTTTCTATACCCTATTTTTATCTCTTTATAATTATTAATTCTAACCGTTCAACAAATGCACAAAGCATCCGATTATAGAAAGGTAAATACATATTACAAAAAAACATCATCTTATAAACGAATAAGTCTAGAAACTATGAATAAAAACATTTTCTAGAGATAAAAGTACTCTTACAACAAAAAAAATTATAAATTTCCTTTACCCAGAACTTCCCTCATAATGAATCTTTCCTTTTATTAGGATTAGGAATAATAAAGTGTGACCTAATTTAGTTCAGTGCATAGTCATTTAGTGACACATATATACGTCTTTTAAAAAAAATTATTAGGCGCCATTTTGTTCTATCATATTAAATTCCTACCAATATTTTACCAGTTTCTACCCATGCCACACTTGATTTTTGGTAGTTTTACATTGACACACACCGCTATTTTGTTACGCCACGCTAAATTCATATCAGTTTATCCCTATATTATATTTAAGATTTCTGCAAAATTTAAAGTTAATTCTAATTTTTTCAGGCTGATTTGTAAATTTTTTTTATTAGGCCGCCTTTTTTTGCTATTTTATATTCATACTAAAATGTTACTAGTTCATTCCTATATAACACTATATAATAATTTTTGTGCAAAATCTCAGGTATACTGGATAATTAGATTTTTTAGTAATAACTTTTTTAACGTTTCACTAGGCTCCCATCTTGTTCCGCCATATTGAATTTTTACTAAAATATGATCAGGTCATCCCCATATGACCCTTCATTTTTTACTAAAATTTAAAATAATCCGGTAAGTAGTTTTTAAGCTATGCCGCGGACTGACACACAGACAGACAGACCGGCGGAATTGATAAAACATATTTTTTGGCATCTAGGGACCCTGAGACGTGAGGTTTTGTAAAATTTGAGATCGTATTTTTTTATCGATTACAAACATTTTATTTGGCCGCCATTTTGTCTTGCCTTGTTCTTGACTTAATGCCGCAATTTTACTAGTTCATTTCTGTACAACAATTTGAAATCAGACCACTTAGTATTTTCTAAAGCTGAATTTTTAATAATTTTATTAAGCCGCCATTTTGTTTCGCCATCTTGCATGGGTACCAAAATTTTACCACTTGTTTGCTAAATAGTACTTGATGTTCGTGCAAATTTTGAAATAAATTGGGTAAACAGTTTTTTCGTAATAATTTGTTTAACATTTCTCTAGTTTGGCATTTTGTTTCGCCCTATTGGATTATTACCAAAATGTTCCCAGGTTATCTCCATATGCAATCTGGTAAGTAGTATTAAGCCATACCGCAAATTGACAGGGAGATAGACAGAATGACAGACATATCGACGGAATTGACAAAACATACTTTTTGACATTTACGTGAACGATTACAAATATTTTATCTAGCTGCCATTTTGTTTCGCTACTTTGAATTAATACCGAAATTTTACTAGTTCATTCCTAGAACACAATTAATTTTCACACACAATTTGAAATTAATCCCCAAAGTAGTTTTTCAGGCTGAATTTTTAATTTTATTAAGCCGCCATTTTGTTCCGCCATCTCACTAGTTGTTATCTGATTTTCGTGCAAAATTTAAGATATATTGAGTAAGTAGTTTTTTAAGAGTAATTTTTTCAATAATTACCTAAGCCGCCATTTTGTTTTGCCATATTGGATTTTTACCAAAATGTTACCAAGTCATCCCCATATGACCCTTAATTTGATTGAAACAAAATTTAAAGTCAATCGGGTAATTAGTTTTTAGCTATGTCGCGTACAGACGCGAATAGACAGATCAACGAAATTGAGAAAACATGTTTTTCGGCATCTGGGGGCCTTAAAAATTGTCGAAAAAATCTCGCAGAATGATTTTTTCACGATTACAATACTTCTCTTTTACGAGGGACTTAATAAATAAAGATAAAAAACAAACCATCCCAATTCTCATGAATTGCTTAAGGATCTTCCAATAAGTTTATTAAAGGAAAGAAGGTTCAAATGAGCAAAATCTAAATGACCATAACTTATGATATTATAACAATTAAGACACCTTACTAAAGAAGAGTTAAGAAGATAATTTATAGTACATACCTACAGGTGCAATAAAATGTTTCGGTGTCTTACAGTGTATATATTACAATTCAAATATATAAATGCCGTGATTATTTTAGAATCAACCAAATTATTAAAAGTTCTGTAAATAAAACATATCGAAAAATTTACTTCTCAAGCCGAGACTTTTCATTTGGTAAAATATTAGATAACACGTTGAGCCCCGCGTGTCCCACGGGTGGGCATTCGAGTTTTACTCCCTGGGACCAAATTTGTATTTTATTTATTCTTCCTTATTATTTCTTTTATTATATTTTAGATATGTTTTGTATATTTCTATCAATTTTTACACACTGGCACTTGGTCCCAGAATGTTACATTCTGGGACCACGTGCCCACAGAAAAAGTAACACGAAAAAGGTGCAGTAAATGTTACAATAGCATGTCCTTAATGCACAATGCTGCATACGCCCGCAAGCATGCGAAAAAAGTGAACACCGTATGTGTGACATGTGCAGTATCTATGTGCCTACCTTGTTTTCAAAAACATTTACTTTAGTTTTTATATATTTTACTATTTTTGTCTATGTGCCTACTTTGTTTTCATGGGATTCATGAATATATACAATGTAAGAATTTTGTATAATTTTAGACTTTAACATTTTGTATGTATTCGTTAAGTTAATCACAAAACCGTTCGTTTTTTATGTTAAACTTTTAAAATAAATATGTATTTTGAAGGAAAACTATCGTTTGACTTTCTCACCAATAAACAAAATCTAAATTACTTAAACTGCCCAGCCCAACATTTTTTGTGCTATCTTCTGGGACCAAACAATCGTTTACTATATGCAATCCCCATATAATACGTGTTTACGGGTATAAATACAACGCTGCTCTATGACCACCGGTGAGCACGCGGTCCCAGGGGCAAATCTAGAAATGCCTACCCGTGGACACGCGGGGCTCAACGTGATAAGTAGAGAAGTGTCTGTATCTATTAAATATACAAGTGAGTGTATAAATTAACTTTTTTGGGAAGTTTCTAATTAAACTAATATATTTGCTATAAGAGGGATTTCAGAAGATTAAACAATTGCAGTTTAAGGATTACAAACGTTATTAGTTACACTTAGTCTAAAATCAAGAGATCGAGGACTTAAGTAATATTATTTATATGAGTTTCAAACAATAATTTTTCATCAAGAGTTAATCTTAAGTCGTTGATTTCAGTGACCTATTTTCAATTTTAAGGCGACATTATCAAGATACAAGGTGACACGCACAGGAGAAATCTCCCTAGTAAAAAATATGGTACTACACTTAGAATTATTAAGAAACATTTTATTTAATTTACAATAATTAATGAAATTATTTAACTCAGCCTACAATTTGATGTAATCCGAAGCACAGTATAAAATTTTAAATATTTTTAAGTAGTCCCCATAGAGATCAAGATGTAAATAAGTAAAAATTTTATTTACCTGGAAATTTTCTCGTTATGGATATTACTTTTTATTTAGAATAGTTCTGCAGATAGTCATTAACACATATACAAATTGTATTATCTTTAATTTTTGTACACAAAAAGAAGGATTCAGTATGGAATTTTGGGTTAGTTCCTTTACAGATTGCTTTTACCCAATTACCCTGAAGTTCTATCATAAGGACTCATTCATTTTATCTAGAAAAGATGACACCAATAGTATATACATAACTACTAAATAACTACAAGCGAAACTAAATAGTATATACCAGTTTCCAATTATGTTAATCTTTATTTTTGTGCAAAATTTGACATTAATTGAATAAGTATTTTTTAGGCTGATTTTACAACTTTTTATTTTGCCGTCATTTTGTTCCACCATTTTGAATTCGTACCAAAATTTTATCGGTTTACCTCTACGTCATCGCGTCATCATCCGCTTAATGAGTAAGTAGTTTTTTCGTTTTTTTTTCCGCAATCTAGATTACGCCAGTTCATTCCTATGCCACACTTGGTTTTTGTGCCCAATTTGAGATAAATTAAATAAGTAGGTAGTTTTTTAGCAATAATTTTTAAACATTTTACTAGGCCTCCATTTTGTTTCGCCTTAGATTAGATTTTTACCAATGTGTTACCACTAAAATTTTACCAGTTTATCTCTATATTGCAGCTAATGCTTGCGCAAAATTTGAAATCAATTGAATAAGTTTTTTTCGGATTTTTATTTCGCTATTTGGATTACATCAGTTCATTCCTATGCCATACCTAATTTTTGTGCCAAACTTGAGATAATTTGAATACTTTTTTTTTTCTATCTAACAATTTTTAAACATTTTACTACGCCTTCATTTTCAACCTACTTTTTTACCAACATATGAATTCAGTCGGATAAGTAGTTTTTTAACTAAGCCGCGAAAGGGCAGACAGACAGACTGACAGACCGAAAGAATTGAGAAAACATGTTTTCTGCATATAGAGATCCTAAAATATAAAGATGTGAAAAAATCTCGGAGGTTTATTTTTTAAAGATTACAATACAATACATGTTTTATAAAAAAAAATATATTTTGGACAAAAAAACTAACACATTTTATAAAGATCTCAGCAAATTCGTCACAAAATTGCTTAACATACTATGCCTACATGGAAAAAAGTTCGGGTAACATTAGTTTTGTTAAAACATAGCTTCGATCTTAATGCTAACGGTAAGCTCGTAATTTTAAGTTATTTTATGCCAATTTTCTGAGAAAAAATACAGACACTTCTATTTCAAAAATACTAAACAATTGTATAGCACAGTGGTCGGCAACCTTTTCAAGGTATTGAGCTACTTTAATAATTTAGAAATAAACCGTTAGCTACCTACTTGTAACCATCGTTTATGCCAGCCTAAATGAAATAATGTACAGTTGTATTTGACATAAGTACATATTTTTATGTAATTAATAACTACTTAACTAATACTAATACATACCTAAAAAATAAACAAAATTTTCATATAGCTATAATGGCATGTCACATACGACTTTATAAAAGTAAACAAAACATTATAATTAAAATTTTAAAAAGACCTGTGATAAAAAATGCGTGCATTCAATGAGAAGATTAACACTCGGACTCAACGATAATTTTTTTGATATTTGCGGTGTAATTTGATACAGTCATTCGAACACAATTATCCAGATGTTCATCTATAAGGCGAGTGCGGTATTTATTCTTAATAAACTTCATATTGGAAAAAGATGATTTGCACAAATAGGTGGAAGTAAGTTTTTCATTTTAGAACTGAATATTTGTCTTTATTTACTATAGTCCAGATACATTTTGTACTTGAAACTAACGCTTTCAATGCTAAATCACTTTGAAATGCAACCACTTCCATTTTTGGGTGGCAGAGATGTCTTCGCCAAAGTTCTGCATAACACAAGTTGCAAACTGTTGGATATCAATTTTCATGAAGTGTGAAACAAGAAATTAAACCATCAATGTCATTTTAATAAAATCCTTAAACCGATTTTTGTAGTTATCCTTCAAGTTTGAAACTATTTCTACATGAGATTTACTGTCATAGGGTTCTTTTGGATTTTGAGATATCTTCTCTGAAAGAACAGAAAAATGCTTGACATCACGGTTGACTAAGGTTTGTTCTCAAAACTCAAGTTTTTTGATGAATGCATTTATATCGGAAATCATTTCCGCCAGTTCTTTATCTCTTCCCTAAAGTTGCAAATTGCGTTCATTAATCTTCTCTGTCCACAAGAAACCCAGTCTCTAAGCCAAATTGAATTTTCCAGTTCCTGAATCGGTTCGCCGCGTTGTTTGAAAAATTGAACTATGACAGATGAACTATGGCTTCATTGAAACGTGTTATCACTCGTCTTCTACTTAACTATCGCACCTCAGAGTGAAGAAGTAGATACCCGTACTGACAATCAATTTCATTGGCTAAGATTTTGAATAATTTTCTTTGTAATTCGAGAACTCTAATCTTGTTTACAATTTTTACTACCAATTTCATGACGTTGTAAACATTTCCACATAATGCTTGCTAATGCATAATACAATGGTAACTCATAAATTGTGGAAAGCGTTCATCTTTACGACAAAATGCTACCAGACGTTTATTACAACTCATCATAGCTGGAACTCAATCAGTTGTCAAGCCTACCAATTTTGTAATTGGAATTTTCTCAAAAGATATAACATTGTTTAAATGTGAAAACGATTCCTGTCCAATGGTATATCCTTTTAGTGAAATAAACTTCAAAAGATCTTCTTTAATCATAAAATCACTAAAAACAATCCTGACGAACACGGCTATTTGGGAGGTGTCAACCACAACTGTTGATTCATCCAGTTGAAGAGAGAAATAAACACAGTCTAAGTGAAAAAATATCCTGGCTCATTATTTCCACTCGTTTCATCACTGTATTAGCAGAAAGTTGCATAGATTTTATTGTTGAAACTATCTCGTCTTTATTTTTAAAGTTGGAAAATGCAGCTTCTAAAAACTCCTGTTTTATCAATTGACTGGTTTTTTAATTGTTTCAATTTTTCTTTTCTGCTGGCAGCATGTAATGGAAAATATTTTTCAAAATTCGGATGTAGGTACACTTTTATGATGCCTCTCAATATTTCCTTTTTTAGCAACCGAAACACAGGCATTACAAAACAAACATACATTTTTACCATTAACTTCTGTAAAAAAATACTGTTCTTTCCATTCCGAATGAATATTGTATGTCTTTATTTTTTTACTACTGCTTTCCATTATCTTTTTTATTATTCACTCTGTGTACTAACACATCTAATGCCTTTTTGTTTTAAACTGAACGCGTTGTATGCCCGACATGCGGATTTATCGCGTACAAAGCAATCTAGATCGTTCTTGTGTTCTCAAACATTCACGAAGAAAAATAATTTTTAAACTGAGTAATTTAGTACTTGCACACATGCTTCGTGCAAATTAATTTAAAATCCGCTTTTTGGTATGTTCAGGTGTAAGCTTGCGATTTTATCCAGGAAAATCAGTAAATTTCCTTAACCCGGGAGTTTGTTATTAATCTTTCCTTTTGTTAAGAATAGTAAAGTATGACTTAATTCAGTTTTGCATAGAGCTATTAAGTAAAACATAACTTGTGTTTTCTTTAATTTTTGTAGACAAAAGGATTAAAAGGAAGAATTCAGAAAGAAGTTTCTGGTCAACTTCCTTTATATATTACTTTTACCCAATTACTCTGAAGTGCCCCTCATGCATAAATGGGATCATAATTTCCTGTTCAAAGGAAGTATTAATAAAGAGGATATTTCCGGGTAAAGGAAATTTGTCGAGTTTTGTCAAACAATTTAATAGGCTGAGAATTATCAATGTTCATTGTTTATTAGAAAATTATTTTGACTTTCACTGAAAATCAACAGTGTAAAAAAAATTAACTTTTT
Organism: Kuschelorhynchus macadamiae; assembly: GCA_030620095.1. Taxonomy (NCBI): domain Eukaryota; kingdom Metazoa; phylum Arthropoda; class Insecta; order Coleoptera; family Curculionidae; genus Kuschelorhynchus; species Kuschelorhynchus macadamiae. The sequence continues at coordinate 1,689,181 of JAUTXW010000747.1, forward strand.
TCAGCATCATAGTGCAAGTGATCAACATTGTCAAGCTTTATAAATAAAAACATTCGGATTTGAAATGTAACCTTTGTTTAATATAAATTATATATACAAAACTCTATTACTTTGTAAATAGTATATTACGTATTTGCCAAAATATACAACTATTTACCATTTTACAATACCTCCTTACCCCTGGGTACGCCAGTGGGTACAGATATATTGACAAAAAACTACAAAGACAGAAGTGGCTCTTATCTATAAACATGTTAGTGTTCCATTCAACACACTGGTTAACCCATTCTTGAAACCAAACTTTGCACAGGAATCCTGTCGTCTTCTAAAGCCTTATATTTGCTTTTTGTTTTATTCCCCTACAATAGCAAAATTGTCCTTGGTTTATGAGATACAGTTTAAGCGCTAGTACTACTGTTAATAGTAAAAAAGGCTCAAAACTCGGTAGTTTCTTATAGAAATATTTGAGATATTTTCTTTTTTTGTGCCAATGTGGCTAAATTAGTTTCAGATGTAACAATGACCTATTTTTTTCCTAACTTAATTTTTGGAATCTGTTGTCATAATAAATACTGGCATAGTCATTTTGGGGTAGACAGAGTATTTCGCCACGATATAAAAATCACGGCTGGTGAAAACTAGTGACTAAAAAAAACAAAACATCACGTCGTGGCGTCCCTAGTAACAACCCCGTAGAACCGGTCGAATTCAAATTAATACCATTGTAAACTGTTTTACACGCCATTGTAAAATTATAACATAAAACAAAGTTAGATAGACATAAGCCAGAAAGAATTTTAAAAAAAGTATATATGTAATATATCTAGCTTCCTCAAAAACTCATAAGCACAAAACTTAATTAAAAGACTGGTACTGATTGTGCTTCGTGTCCTCCAAAACGTTTACTCTGGACAAGCACTTGGGTAGTGTGGCGCGACAGTTATGCCGCGAACAGACACACACGAAATTGAGAAAACATGTTTTTCGCCATCTAGGGACCCTGGATTTCGGAGGGTAATGTTTTCACGATTACAATACTTCCCTTTTACGAGGGAAGTAAAAATTATCAGTAAAAAATATTAACCGCATATTTTGGGTTGGAAAATCACACATATTTCCCTAATATGCAATAAAATAACATATGTAGTAACTTCGAACAAATAGGGTTTATTTTATCCTTATTGAAACATTAATTAATGTACAACCCATAATATCATTAACCAGTTGTATTAATTTGATGACCTTTAGAAAAAAAAAGATAATCATTTTATTCCTTCTTCTTCGCTAGTATTGTATCAAAGACTGTTCTAAAATTGATAAAAATTTTTTGGGCGCCATTTTGTTCCACCATATTGTCAAGGCGCGACCATACATAGCAACAGAGCGCTATGTCTACCAAAATAATCCAACATTGTTTTAAATGTACGTACTCACACTGAGGTGCGAATCGAGCTTAGACGGCCTACACCACGGCGTATGCGCCTCACTCTATTCCAGTACATTTAAGGCTCTGTGTAGCCGTGGCTTAATAAATTTGTTTGGTCGCTGTCCCATACTGAAATATAAATTGATATGTTATTGTGTTGTGTAAGGTAGGTCATTTGATAAAGATCAAAGCCTACACCGTAACCCAAATGTTGGCAGTTCAAGGGTGGTGAAACTAGGGGTGAAAGAGTAACCTAGGACCGTGGTTCGAATCCCACATCAATGGGGGACTGACCTTAGTAGTGGAAAGGAATGTTTGACTTTTTAACCCATAGTGTGTATAGAAATATTTTTGCGAAATCGCCTCCCTCTCGGCTATGCCAATGTTAAAGCCGAAGAAAGCATTGAAAACAATTATTAAAATTATTTACCCTAATTGCAAGAAGTTAAAGAAAAATAAAAGGAAAAATCAGTAATAATATTGAGAGTACTTTAAAATTGACAATAATTGCTGTTTTGTGGTGTTTCCTTAGCAAAAGTGAGGTATTTGCAGGCAGCCTCTATTCTTAGAGTTAAATGTTAGACAGTCACAATTATGCTTCTTATTTTCTTTGAAACGTGAGGTAACGCACCATCGTGCATGAATCATGTATACCCTGTCGTGTTCAACAGAAAACATAGTATGAAAGTTCCAGAACATAGCTTTTAGGAAAGTTAAAATATCTTGTACCGTTTAAATTTTCTGGTAGAAAATAGAGCCTTATAAAATGGCTCCCTAATGCACCTGCTCAAATATTTTTTTTTTAATTTAGCGTTATGAATGTTAAACGTTCAGTTTGTTCGAAAAACTTTTCATCCGTAAATAAGACCAAGGATTGCAAGCTATTATTTTCTTGACACTTCTGCACATACCAATGAATATCGTTTAATATTATTAAACTTACAACAAATCTTTGTTACTTATTTTTAACAACGATATCACAGACTACTTTAAAGAATCGAACATTAATGTCTTATAAAATTAATTTAACCGCATCGGAACAAAAAATTAAAAGTATCTCAAAAACTAAGTTTTGGTGGCTGTGTGCTGCCCTACTGCTCAAGGTTCCGGTCGAAGGCAAAAATGCGTTCGTCATCTGATAGAGTGGTGGGTTCCATCAGTAATACGTTAAAATCACTTCGCAAATAGTATCGTTCGGACTCGACGATAAAATGTAGGATCCATATACTGTGTAAAACAACTTAAATACACATCCTATTTATGTGCGAGAAAGAAGGGAAATATTGATGGTGTTGAAATCATGTTGTTAGTGTCAAAAGTTCACTTTGCAAACCCATTTGTTTTTAGTAATATTAAACATTATGTCGATTTAAATAACCGCACTTAACACCTTGTGTCTTTCAATGGGTGCGATTTAAAGAAATAATATATTTAACTTCTTTTTATATTTTATAGGTATTTATTTGAAAAACATTTATATTTATGTAAGACTTTATTATGAGCAAGTATCTACGTGGTTCAAAACTAAAAGCTACATGTAATTTATGGGCAATAAATTGCTAGTTTTTTCTTGTCGTTAAATTTGGCACTGTCTTTATTAGTAGGGCTCTTTTTGAACTAAACTCTATTATATATTTCCCACGAAGGTCCCGTCCCTAAACTTTTGAAAAAAAAAAATGTGCTAAAATGTTTTCCACGTACCTCTCCTTTTATTTTCTCTACTCTAACGGCTTTATTAATACTACTTTCTTTCCAAAACATGATAATTTATTTTGCGCCAACTTACTTGAATCACAGCGTATACATGCCTCGTAAGACGATGACACTCGTTGATGTTTCCGAAAAGTTAATACCCCTACTACAACAAATCTACCAACCAAATATTTGTAATGTCACAAAAACAAATTTTCCACCCTGTATCAAAGTAGCATTTTTGAACACATGTTTCCTGAAACGAAAAAGTAACGGTGTGCTACAAATCGGAAACATTTTCGAAACCCTTATATTTTATATGGCTTTATTACATGTGGTTCCAGTGTGGTGGCACAAGCCGTTTCCTGAAATGTTTCGATGTATAAACGAGACTTGTAGAGAAAATGTTTCGAAACATTTTCTGCAATTTGTAATCATTATGTTTCCAGCAGCCTCTGTTTCTAAATGTAAAGAAACAAAATAATAAAATAAAATAGAAACACATTACACTTTTAAACTTTTTTGCCTATCTAAAATAAAGTCTATATCAAGCTTTATGTATATGTGGATTCCAAAATGAAAACAAAACAAACAAGCCAGCATTCGCTATAATTATTTTACTTTTCGTCTATTCTTATAAGAAAAAAGAGTTTTGGTTTTAGGTTTCCCCGCACCAAAATATCTGGCGAAATTTTAGGCGTTTAATTTAGTAATGTACTTGTATTTTTGTTGGAAATATCGATTTTTACTTTTTATCTAAATCATAGTAATAAATAATATAACATATTTTTCATTAAAAACGATATCATTAGCCAACGTGGCGGAATATTGTTTTTTAAAATTGACGTGGAGGGAAACACAAATCATTTGCATGATATCAAAGTTGTGTATAAAAAGAGAGAAACTCATAATTCGAAAAAGAATCGTAAATAATTGGAAATCGAAAATGTTTCGATTTAGTTTCGCTGAACAAACCCAGCCAAAGCAAAAAGCGTTTCCTGTGTCGAAATTTCGAACTACTTATCATTAGTGAAAATTGACGTTAAACAATACATTTTTTATTTGGTATTTTGTTGTTTTCGTTTGATTTACATTATTTAAACAAAATTAAAACATAAAAACATGTATGCCAAACAAAAACGCTTGCTAGTAACGGCTATCCCGAGAAACTGGGTTGTTGACGAGACTTTATTTTGGCCAAGTTATGCAAACAAATAACTAATGCTGATTGATAACGGGCTTCGCTCTCCTTTTGGGCATAGGTAGTTTGGGTAGGGACTGTTTTATATTTATTCCTAAAACAACATCTCTGTAATGCATATAATAAATGATTATAAAATGACAAAAAAAAGTATCTTTAGATATCTACTTATCATGCCGTTGCTTCTGCTTTTTTAAAATTATACTAGAAAATCTTGAAGAATGTTTAAATTGTTTTGTCTTCCTCATTTTGCAAAAATTGCAGGACAAAATCGAAACGAATACGAAACCGTAGTAACCACGTCTGTTTCTTAAACGTTTCGAAAAATTTGTCAATCATCATCAAGATGCGTATTGTTATGGCTTTGTAGCTAAAGCATGTTTTGGTAAAATGTTTCGAAATAAAGAAGATTGATGTTATCAATACATATGTATTAAAAATGTATCGAATTAATTTCAAAACTTTTGTGCCTTGCCATAAACAGTTTCTCAGCTGCGATTTTGTGTCTAAGAATGCTACTTGGGTACTATAACCGGTTTTAACGAAGAGACATTTTATTTTGATTTAACCAGCACTAGCCATACTTGAAAAAAATATTATAATTGTTTAACGTTCAATATCATGTTTAGAAAACAATTAAAAGTAACTCTTTCCGTAGAAATGCTTTTTTTTATAATTTTACACAGTTGGTCAAGCCTTTCATAAGTAAAACTATTATTAAACGTTCTCCATAATATGCACTTAAGTACTAAGAATATTTGTCCACAAGTGAAACCCCTTGCAACCACAAAATGACAAACAATAATCTCAATTTATGACAAAAATTCAGACATTTCAACCCCTGGGATTCTCTCAAACTCATTCGAACAATATTTTAAGTCTCACAACATATTCACAAAACACACAGGTACCTACGAATTGCACAACAAAAGAAAATAGTTTTACTGTGAATTTTTATGTTCCGGAAGACGGAATACACCACCAGTCTTTTTTAAGTTCCGGTTTACCCTGTTCTTTATCGGGATAAATAGACAAAAGAAGACCTAAATTTATGTCCTATAACGGTTTTTTCGCTGTACCCTTGTCAGCCGTGAAATTTAAAGTACATCTGAAGATCTTCTAAATTATGTTAATTAAATATGCCGAAAGAACAAATCGTAAACAATTTAATATATCCTAAAATTTTACGATATTTTTTGCAATGGATTAAAAGATAAATTAACAGTTAAGCGGGAGGTGCGTAATACGACATTGTCTAGAGGAACTATTTATGAGAAAGCTAGCTAGCATTTTTTCAGACGTCATTATTAATTTTATGATGGGACTAGTGAATAAATTCAAAATATTTAAATAGCTTTATGGAGCATAAATTCATATAAATTTAATATCTAACCGGTAGTTAATTGGTATAGTTTACGAGGTTAGGTCTGACATGTCATAAAATGTGTCTATAAAGATTTCTTTGGAAGATTTTAAGGCTTTGAAATGACGAACTAATTACCCCCCCAAAGCTTGCTTATACTGCCCTTCCAACCGCCTATATTTATTTGTTTTTTTTTGTTAATATAAGTTGAGACGTGAAATCTATTTGGCGTCTCAGAGGACTTTTTCAAACAGAACAATTGGTATATTGTTTAATAATATTTAGATTATGGGCTTAATTCTTTTAGATATATTTTCTCTGGTATAATATACAGGGTTTTTCTTTATAATTTGGTACGGTTAAAGGTATTATTTGAAGGAATACAAAAAAGGTTTATATAGAACTTTTTAGATTTTCTACGAAGAATAAAATCTGAAAAATCAGTATTTTTTTAAAGGGATACTCTATATTTAATTTAAAATATAAAGTTTCCTCTTCCCAAAGATATAATATAGTGTGTCTATGTTTGGATAAGAGCTTTCTGTAATAATTGGACTTTAAACTTTTATTTTAATTGCAATAGAGCATCCCTTCTTTGGTCTAGCAAGCCATAAAAGTCAAACAGAATTTGATGAATGTTGGATCTTGCTTAGCCATGGATGACACCAAATAACGGAAATATTTCCAAATATATAGGGTTATTTGAAATTTACATCTGTACCAAATTTCAGCTCCATAGCTGAAGTAGGTCAAAATTGTATTTCCAGATTTATGCTAAAGATTTGCTATTTTAGAGACATCATTTTGAATTTATATTATATTTTCACGTAGGAGGCCTCTGCCTTAAGTCACATATGTGAGCAGACAGGTTTGTAGATCAATAGAAAAAACTTTATCATTCAAAGTTATCATTGGCAATTTCCCGATTAATATACTTTGATCAGTCTCTGAAAGGAAGTGGAAATATTAGGTAATGGTTTAGATTAGCTCGAAGTGCATTTCTCGATTGAAATTGAGAAATTTTGGAATAACCAGTTGTTGGATTGAGGATCAAGTCAAGCCGAAGTTTGGATCCTCGTTTATAATACAATATCTACTTTCTCTCAGCAAAATTTGGCGGATTTTGAACTCGTTTCGAGTTTGTTAATATTCTGAGCAAAATACACTTAGAAAAACCTTAGTCTGGGAAGTATTTGGAAAAATAAATGTGCAAAATTGTTATATTCGATATATAAATGTGCAAAATTGTTATATTCGATATAAACAAGAAGTTTACCTGAAATAAAATCGCTTCAAAATTACTGTTGGTCTTCGATAATTGAAATTGCCAAAAAATATCGAATAATTTCGAAAAAGAGTAATAATTGTTTTTGAAGTAATTAATATTAATAATTTGATTATAATTTACGAATAATTTAATGATTTGTAAAGTATTTAAATGTGGGGGAATTTAATTATTTGAAAAAATATCAATTACTTGGTAGGCCCCTCAAACGCAATTGCAGTAAATTAACTGAAATGCCCAAAATTAATTCAATTACTTTATCAAGTTTCTTAATGTAAATAAATGATTTTAATTAGATGAATTAAATTAATGAGGACGATAATATGTCGACGGTAAACTCAAATTTTGATTTAAGTAAAGCAAAGGGAAGGGCAACTAAGTATCTGCTGTTTATTTCAAGTGACCAGAACAGACTGGCTTTTATACTGTTTTAATTTTTTATTCTTTGTATACTAATTTGATATTTTGGTCTTTTCAATTTTTGGTTTTTCATATTTTTATTTTAACTGTAATCGTAAAAAAATCACCCTCTCAGGGTTTTACAGGTCTTCACGTTTCAGGGCTCTTAGATGCTAAAAAAAACCATTAATTTTCAGTTCTGTTGGTATGTCGGTTTGTCTGTTTGTCGGTCTTCAAATGTTGTTCAAGAATTAAGGGTCATATGGGGATGACGTGGTAGTATTTCGATAAAAATTCTATATTGCGAAGAGTTTAAACTTGTAGCAAAAATAAATGCCAAAAAATTGGTTCACTGATACAGTGTAAGTGTTTATAGCTAAAATTTCGTCTTCAGTGAACATATTTATTTTACCGGGTTGGTTAATATACTCAAAGTCGAGACGAGACAAGACCCTGGTCTCGTCTCTTTTCCACCAAAATTTCGAGACGAGACGAGACGAGATTAGCCAGAACAGACGAGATGAGACGAAGTGTTGATCTCGTCTCGTGGCATCACTAGTGTATGGCGACTTGATTAGCTCTAAAAAGAGCAAAATCGCGATCGTCGTTTGAGTGAAATGCATTGTTTTGCCTGCGTCATTGCATGTTCCAGATAGGAATCATAGAGGTCAATAGCTAAATTATTACATAATGTGTTACTAAAATTCGGCTAAACCTCTTATTATTCTCACAAAGAAAATAAAAAGAAACTTTTTTCCCGCCACTAAGTATATAGAGTACACAACAAGCAAGAGCAATGTATTATGGTCTGCCCAGGAATTCCTGAGGCAATGAGGACTACACCAGGCGCTGCAGTTACCGTTGTCTTGGGCCTCCCAGAGCTTCCGATATGGATAAAGAGGGAAGCCATGACTTCGTGCAAAAGGATAGATGACTGCGGAACTTGGTATAAAAATCCAACAGGAATGGGCCATATGCCATAATGCGCCAAAAGATTCCCCTCCTGTCCACGAGGGCGATTGTTCTAGACAGTCGTCTCAGGCCTTTTGAAATTGAAATTGAAACAAGGGATCAATGGAAGGAGAATAGGACATCGGACTGATGTTCAATGGTAGTATACAAACGGCTCGTGGATGGCTAGTTCCAGGTCAGCTGGCGCCGAAATATATCAGTCTATGTTGCCGGAGAGGCCTTTCCGCTAGGAAAACATACAACTGTTTGTGAAATTCGCAGTCACTCAGACATTCAAGCGTCTCTTAAAGCCATCGACAAGGGGAGCTCAGCTCTAGTCCAGGAATTCAGAGGTGTGGTAAGCGAGCTAGCAACGTCTAAAGTAGTGAGATTAAGCTGGGACACTAAGCATAGTGGTGTCGAAGGCAACAGGAAAGCGGATCGACGCGACGCTCCATTTCTCGGGCTCAGAACCCTGTCTAAATACATGGGTCTGGGAGAAGACAAAAAGAAAAATTGGTCAAAGCCGAACTACTGCAGGGTGGCAAGGAGTCGACGGGTGATTGAGGACCCAATTGGCATTGTGACACGACACTTTGACGCCTAGACTGGGGAAGATGCTCTCCTTTATTACAAGAACGGGCCGCCTTAGTAGATTGACGTAGGATAAGTGCAACCGGGCTTAGTGAAAAAAGACTTACCACTACCACTAGTACTGCTACTACTATTACTAAGGCGCATCAAACGGAATAAAACGGCCAAATTTAGTTATTATATTTACGAATTTTATTATCGAGAAAACAAGCTTTTCGATATATAGTGAAGGGATAAAACGGCCATATTTTGCTATAATATATATGAATTTACGTATCGAGAAAACATGCTTTTCGTCATATAGTGATTGTAGATAGAGGGTTGTACAAATAGTTTGAAAAATATTTTAGGTAAATTCTTCTGTTAAAATCGATAATAAATATGTTTCGTAACTGTTAAGATTTTTTACTCACCCTGCATAAGATATTCATGATTTTATTTTTCTTCGTGGTACCATATCATAAAGACATACGAAGAAAGCAAATTAAATAAAAGCATATAATAAAGAAACTTTAGGTTATACAGTCCGCGCGATCTCCTAAATATCAAATCGTTATTCATTCTAACATTAAATCCCCACAGTTTTTTATTCTATGTAGTTAAAATTAAAGATTTGTTTTCTAAGACAAACTAAGGGTCATATATCCCCGCGTGCTAATTTGTTTCCTTATGTTCTACTTACATATTTATCTGAGTCACTAAATCTTTCCAAACAAAATATAGATTTGAATAAAAATATACATATGCATGAGAATTGAAATAACAGAAGAATTCCCAAAATTTTTCCCATGTGATCTTCGAATGGTCCAATTTAAATACCCCATCATCTTAGCAGGTCAGTATGAGCATGGCAATCGAAAATTTGCATAATTATTCGGTTCCGCTATGAAGTCCGTTCTACTAGAAGATAATCGAGAATACCCATCATGGGAAACATATTGAAATGCAACCTTTTACGAATACAGCATTGTCGCGAATTTGAATGGTTCTTCCAACCAGTCAGAGACGCATAATTATTTATTTAAAATATCGATATTTATTTATGTATTACGGGCTTGTTGTTTTAGAAAATCTTTAAAAAATAAGGTAAATAATCATACCCAATGCTATATATCAAAAAAAGTCTGAAGAATTTTGTTTTTTAAATTAATTATTAACTTCTGAATCTATTTGCATTTTATTTTCTAGGTTGGGGGTCAAAATCTTTTATGGACATAACTTAGTCCTGAAAAATCTGGTATAAACTGAAATTTTAAATTTTCGTGATTTCATGCAAAATATACATTTTTATGCTTTTTAATACTTATCTTAGAACATTTATAGCTGTACTATATTGTAATTTATTTAGACCAGGTCCAACTTAACAGTTACAACTTGAAGATGAAATATGCAACAATGCAATTTTTTTTGCAATTTGCTTAATATTTATGGGTAATACGGAGCTTTTTACGAGGTGCCGAAGTATTCCGTTTTTTTTTTCAGGAATCTGCGGAACCCTCGTCGGCGTTAAACGGAAACAACCCGGCTAGGAAGGGGTGCAGTCTGAGTGAGTTATCCCGGATTCCTATTCTGTAAAACTACAAGAGAATACTAATATTAATGATCTTTTGGAGGCGGAAGTAGGAGGGATACTTGCACTTAGAAAGAAAATTTTATACATTTGGCACCTGTAGTCTACTCAAAGGCAAACATTGCCATTGAAGATTGAAGGCCGTTAACAAAATAAAAATGTAAAATATAATAATTTTCTAAACGGCACAATATGATACAGAATATAAGCAGAACATAACTGGTGAACTAACTTTCAAACCTTTTTAGTAAATCGAGGAGAGGGAAGGGGGTGTAATTGACTAGAATTTAGACACACATTCAATTGAGTGTAAAATTGTAAAAGTAGACATAATGGACAAGGGAGATTTTAACTTTTACAATGTCAAAAAATCGATAAGATGGCTTTACTTCTCTCATAAAAATCCGTACGTATTACTAAATAATTACTAGAACTGAACATGCTTCATTTCCATGACGAAAGCAAAAGTTCGCCACGAATCATTAAATAAAATCAATTTACATTTTAGTGTGCATTTCAACAAGAAACACGAAACGTCTAATTTAGAAGAATAATAATCTACAATATAAAAGATCACCATTACAATCCATCCAAACAAAATGGGAGGGAAAAAATTGGGACAAAATACTAAAATATAGGAAAAATATATTTATTTTTAAATTTCTACTGTTATTTAATTTGTTAGTTCTAATTTTTTAATTGAAAATAAGATAAACCCATTTATTTTATTACTTTAATAAAAGGAACGTCGTATGCGGCCCCCGTTGGCAATTTCGGCAGCCCGCCAACCATTTATTCGTTATTTTTTATAGAGAAGGCTAAAAGTTATTTTGTCTAATCGAAAGCGCCAACACATCAACAGCCACTTAAGTAACAAATAACTTGAATGATATGGCTAATCTGTAATACTGCTTTAGGCACATTTACTCTTTTTGTACATTTTTCTATATTTTTTCTCGTGCAGTAGCAATATTGGATCCACCAGCCACCTCACTGTAGCACATTAAAGGAATGCGTCAACTGTAGTACCTAGTGAAAAGGTAGAGTGTTGATCCTTTCTTCTTTGTTCCAAGAAAAATGACACTTAAAAAGGTATTTGGCAAACTTATTTTGTATCACAAATAAATGGGAGACCAGATTCCTGAAAAACTGTTATTTCTGAGACACTTTCGGAGTTACGGTAAAAGAGAGGGAGGCTGCACCATAGACAGTAACCGGCTGGAGACGTTTGGCTAAAAATAAAAACATATACATTCTATTCCTATTTCCTGGAGCTTGTTTTATCAGAAGAGGTTGATATACAATATCGAAAGCTTACTTATTCCGATGTTGTTACATGTCTTGATAAAGTGCAAAGTTAGCAGTAGAGCGTTCTTTAAAAAATCTATTTGATTCGGGAATTATATATCGTCTGTAGGTTTGAAATATCATTTGTTACAATAGGTTCAAAAAGCTTTCGAATAGTAGACAACAATGAAATTATTGTTCTCAAAATCTACTCCGTGTCTAGATTTGAAAATTGTCATCAAGTTGGACTGTTTTCAATAAACAGGGAAGTTTCCGCTGTAAAAGACTGCTTGAAATTATTGAGAAAGCGGTTCAATCAAAGCAATACGTATACAACTTGAGAATGGGATAATTTTTTGCAATTTTACTGAAAGGTTTGTAGCCGTTTTATTATTTAATGTAAACTGTAAAAAGAAAAACTTACTTTACACCTCAAGCAATATTTGTTCAATATCGATTTTTACTGCGACCCAAAGCATAACGTTTCTGTTTGAAGTGGCCCGCGAGGTATTTAATGTGGGTTAGCTCTGTTTTAAATAAAAAAAGAAATAAATAATATTGAAAAATTTCAAAAGACCATTCCAAAACTATACACTGTTATACGAAAAACTAAAAATATTTATTATAAATAACTCTCTCCACATTATATGGCCGCCTACTTTAAATAAAGAAATAATCTGATCGGTATTATTGACCTGTCAGCCTTAAAATTATTGTCTCGAAAATCTTGTGTTTTATTTTCCACTCAGCTATAAACTTTAGGATTTGCTGGCCAGAGTTCTGCAGCCATCAAGTGTTCTCTGCATTGGCGTGCCTGCTTTATTCTGATTTTCTTTCTTGATAATAAGTCTTCTGTGCAGTGGCGTTGCCAGGCTTTTATTGATTGTAGGGTAGCTAAAATAGGATGTCATAAAAACTACGTTTTGACTACAATTTAACAAATAAAAAAAAACAAAATATTTACCCCTTACACCCTTACTTGAGTTTTAACTTTTTACATTTGATATTATTTAAAAAAAGAACGTACCCTTGGAGAAGAGAAATTTAGCCTCCTCCCCTTCCTCTTACGTTAGTAGAGGTAAGTCGCTCCCTGAAAACTTTTGATGGCTCTGATTTTTCTCAATTATGTTTTATTGTATTAATTATATTATAGTCGTGTAATTCCGAAAGTTTTACTTTAATATTATATATTCTGATTTAATATTTCAAAATATGTGTAACTTCATTAATAAAACAGCGAACGCAAGAACAGCATAAATCAAATTACTGAAAACTATTGGTTGTAGCCCTTTACTGTATTTTGCCATTGAAAATGTAAATACAAAAATCGGTTCAACGAGACCACCTGCATAAAGAGAAAACCAAGCGCTTGCCTTCTACCTGTTTACTTAAAGAAAGAGATTGAGTACAATTGAATTTAACTATTTTTACCACTGAACGCAGTTTTTTTTCATTGGTAATGTGGGATAATTCCTTCTCTCTGTGTTTATCTGTTCCGACTGCAAATTAACTTTATTTTGGGTTACGGAAATTGCTTGGTATGCATACCTATGTACTACATATGTGTTCCTTTTGATTGCAAAGTACAAACAGTTGTTGCCAGCTCTTTTGTTTCGAAGTCGTTTTTTAAATGCAGGTTAGAATTTATATTTTCTAGCAACAAAACCAATAGTTTTAGCTATCTTGTTACTGTCATTAGAAACATAAAACAGTAAATATGTAAAGTAAAAATAGAATTGGACCGGTAATGTGAAATATTACATCATTATCAGTCTCTTGGAATGGCATCATCCAGAGATATATAAAATGACATTGCTTTTTAACAGAAAAGTACACACTTTGCAGGCCATGTATGCCACTGATGATTTGATTATTAATTTTAAACTAGTATAGAATTGATCGTTACTATCGCCTAAAATGAATTTGGCGGCATTTCTTGTAATATTTATATAGAGAGCAGGAAATCAAATTTTCGTCTGCGGTTGGCAGCCAAAAATTTTCCACACAAATGGTCGCATATATTATCTAAGTACCAATCATACTTCTTTCCAATTTCCGTCTCCGTCTCAGAGGTCTGTCAGCTGCTTTTTAAAATCGTTTTTGATGTGCTGGTTAGCGTCGACATTAGTCGTCAATCTCAATCTTGGAGGACCATGTGATTTTTGTTCGAGGTTTTCTTCTTCTAGACTGATTATCTAGAAGTATAAAAGAAGTATTATTATTTTTATGTCAACCTATTGAGCTCAATAAAGAGTGAAATCGCGGTCGTCCTTTGACTATAAATGCATCATTGCCTGTACTATTGCAGGACATATTTCAGATAAGGAGCACACTATCCTTGTTATGACATAAGTGTAACGTAAAATAAAAATATATACATTATCGCTCCCAACGAAAGTAAAGAGTCGACAGTGTAATTGAATGCCAGTCGTGATATTAGCCAGCCGAGCAGTTGTTTCTGTGATTCCATTTTGTGCCTTTGCTCTACATAGGGCTCGTAACTAAAAATAGATCATTCCGCTTGCAGAATTTCAGGAGATATTCCTGGCAGGGATCATAATATTTTTGTTATGACGCTGGTATGACGGCGATAATATTAGGTTTAAAAAACACATTTTTTTTGGCTATACAACCTTCCCATTAGTATTGTCTGAATACAAAAAAAAGAAAGGTGAAAACGGCAATTAACTCAAGCGGATAAAAGCCCTTTTTACATATCCTACTAAGGTCTCAAGTCTCAACCTCCTATAAACTTATTGACTGGCATGAAGCTGTCTTCTAATAATGCTCAAAGGCGGTAATTCCTCTTATTCTTCTTCTTCTGTGAGTTTTTATCCTCTTTGGTTGTTGGCTATCACATTAATCTTTATAACTTTGTTGACTGCTGATCGGAATAAAGATGTTGATTTTGAATGCTTCCAAGCATTTGGATGCCGCGTCTGTGGTAGCCCTGGCCTCCACGCCGCACACTGGTTGAGGCGTATGAAAAAAGTACCTAAATTTAAATTGAATAAATGAAGAAAATTTAATTTATTTCAGATAACAGATTCTTTTTTGACTTTTAAGCATATAACATTATTTTAAAATTTGCATTACTTTTGGAGAAATCGTTTTGCAAACTAAAAATTTATTACTTTTTGAGTGTATTTTCTTGCTAAACGGAACATACGTTTAGGGGCGTCTGATCCGGCGCGCCTAAACATATTTTAAAATGGTTTACATTTTTTACATTTAGAAAATTGGACTTATCACATCACAAAAAAAAATAGAAAAATTTCAGTCTTTCATCTAAAAAAAGTTAAAATCATAGAAATTCATATTTTTTTCTTAAAAAAAAATTCGCTGGATCGAAAACAATTTTGCCGCAAGTTGCCCCAAATAGTTAATTTACCTAATTTGTTATTTACGATCTCTACTTTTTCTCTATACCAAATTTGGCTGCCCGTTCTTGCCCCTTTTGGTTTTATTCTTGTAAACATAGGTGCATGTAACCCGGAAACTCATGAAGATTGGGAGTTATTTTGATGATTCAATACTAATACTGTAGATGCAAAATTATAAAAATAACCACTCTCTCCCCCCTCCATCACAATGCGGCGAATTGGATATTTAGCGGGACAAAACTTCCGAAGCAACGTTTGGGACTTAAATAGGAGGTAAGAATATAGTAAACGGTATAAAATAGTAACCATAAATATTAATCTAGCTTGCTTTGTCTTTCAGCCCCATAAATAATTGGGTTTATGAACGAATAAGGCGAGTTTTAGGTTTTACCTGTACGAATGACTTTTTAAAAAAACTCAAAATTTGAAAAAATACGGACTTTAATTAACTGGTACGACAGTTAGTGGCTTAAAGACGCCTTAACATGTTTACAAAAAGTATTTATATGTGAATAATTGTATGTCAGCGGTTTCCATCTTCCGTGGGAACATCTCATCGTTACAGTTTTCCATAATAAGGTGCTGTGTTGGCTGTTCCCATAACTCCTCCGCCCTTAGTGTAGAATTCTGGGGTTGGCTACAGAATTCGGGGATACATGGCTGGGGATTTCTTCTAATTTCATTTCTTCATTTTCTTCTTTCTTGAAGTTTCTCGTTTTCCTTCTATAAAACTTGATTGCAAAAAATGGTATTAGTAAAATTAAAATAATGTAAATTAGTATTGTCCAGCCATTAATAGTTTTAAAATGAATTGGAGTGTTTTCGATGGAGTTGATTTCTTGTTTTTCAACTTCTAAAGCACTTTTAATAACACTTATGTCTTTTAGATCTACATCGTCTAGTTTCAATGGTTTTAAGTCTGTCGCGGATTTATATACCGGGTGTGTAAAATTAATTTTTGGAAGCAAAATATTTTTGTAATTGTTTTTGGAATTTTTGAAGTTTCGAATAAGTATGTCTTTTATACGCACTTCACAATTATATTTTAGTTCTAATACGTAACTTCCTTGTAAGGGTATATTTTCACTATTTTCATCGCATTTTGACTTGGCTACTGTGTATTCGGGACAAAGCACAATCCATTTGTTATTCTCAAGTTCTTGGATTTTGACCTTTTCGATTTTGACAGGAACCAATCGACAATTGGATAGGTTTTTTGAGAATTTCAGAAGTTGCGTTTCGCATGGGGAATCTTCTGTGGTTTTTATGGGATTTGTATTTTGGCAGATAAATTCTTCAGGAATGATTTCTTTACATTTTTTATTGAAAAAGATATGGTTTTGCTCATTAATTATTAAATATTGAGAATTCGGTATTATTGTTTTAAAAGAGTTATTTTGTGGAATCGGTAAAGGGTATAGGTGAAAATAATTATAATTATTTTTTTTCAACAATTGGAATTTCGATTATAAATATTATTTGATTCTTTTTGCTGTAACTTTTTATTTCCATTATTTTTTCAAAAAGTAAGATGTTCTCTAATTTTGTTTCGAATGGTAGTTTATTATTTGTTAAGTGTTTAGAGATTAATTCTACTTCTCTTAGAAGCTCGTTGGGCTCAATTATAGAGTTATGAAAAATATTTAGTTTGGAAAAAGTTATTGTGATTTGTATTTTTTCTAATATTTCGTATATTATTTGAAATTCGGTAATTATTTGGGAAATTATCATTTCGGTGTAAAAGTAAAAATAGGTTTCTATATTTTCGACTTCCATGGTATGTAATAATTCTTCAATTCGGTTTATTCGATTTTTGAGAATTATTTGATTTTTTGTTAAGTTTTGGATATCATTTTGGAAGGTTTGGATGGATTTTTCTAGAAGTGAAATTTGCTTTTTTACAAGTGTTTTTATTTTTATTTGATTACTAGATAGAGTTTCTATAGCTTTATCATATTTTTGAGCGTCTTCTTGGTCTAGGTTTCCTTTTATCGATTTTATTATTGATGCTAATCCGTCTATAAGACCTCGTTTTTGTCTATTTTTAAATAAAGGATTAATTTGGGTAATTTGACTTATTATTTTATTTTCGTAAGATAATGCCAAGTTGTAGGTATTATAGAAATTATTTTTATAGCTATTAGAAATATTAGTTTCATTTTCAAATGCGTTTTTTATACGTACGTATTGAGACTGAAGTGCATTAAATTGACTTATTATGTTGGATATATCAAATATTTGAATAAATGACCATATATTTTCTTGGTTTTGGGCATTGCCAAATTATTTTGGACATTTTGGTAAACATGTTTTAATTTATTTTTATGGTTTTCAGCGTAATCTGAGAAAAATTCTTTTTGGTTAAATATTTCATGGAATGGCGTATAGTTTGTTGCACTATGTATTGAATTGTTATAGGCAATTATTGCATAATCCATTAAATTGTCATTGTCATTTGAATAACTTTCTTTTAGTAACCTTAAATGTTCGATAATTGTTGAGTGAAAGCGTTCTACAATGCTATTAGAATCGTGGTGTTGTGGGGTGGTAAAATGAATTTTTATTTTGTGTAGATTTAATATTTCTTTCACTGTGTCATTGTTAAATTCGGTTCCATTGTCTATAATTAGTTTTTCAGGTATGCCACAATAAGAAAAGTATTTTATTAAGGCATTAGATATACTAATTGCATTTTTTCCAGGTATTAGTATCGCTTGTGCGAACTTGGAGAAAGAGTCGACTAGGGTTAAATAGAGTTTTTTTGTCGTAAAAGAAAACATCTATATGTACGACTTGAAAGGGTTTCGAAGGCGTTTCTGTGAGCATTAGTGGTGAATAGGGCTTTTTTCTGGCATATTTTGCTCTTTGACAAATGTCGTATGAGTTTATGTACTGTGAAATAGTTGTTTTCATGTTTATCCAGTAATAATTGCGTTTAAGGTATTCTAAGGTTTCTAAGATTCCGCGGTGGTTTACTTTTCCTTCATGATGATTTTTTGTTAGAATAAGTTGTTCTTCTTTGTCAGTTATGGTGTTAACCATTTTGGTACAGAGTATTAATTTTGGTCCTTTCTCGGAAAAATGATTAAGATATATTTCATTAAATTTTATATATAGTTCGGGTCTATGAAAATATATACAATATGTTTTTTCGGACATTGTGTAGTCTCGTAAAAATTGTAAAATTAATTGTTCATTGTTGGTGTTTTTTTTACAGTAATTATTTTATGATGTTCATAATTTTCTTGTTTTACGTCTAATTTGGGATATACATGCGGAAAAATTAAAATTTGGCTTACTTTATTATTTTTATTTCGTCTAAAATTCTAATTCCTCTATTAGTTGTTTCGTTGAAAGTAGAGTGTTGTGTCTGTAAATCAGAATTATTTTCATGTTGTTTTTTCGGCGGTTTAACTTGTATATCAGACAAGATTTGTATTTTTTTTGGACTTTTGTTTATTTCTTTACTAGTTGAAGGTTGGTTTTGAATAGGAGGGTTTGATTCTAGGGTACTAAAACTTTCGGCAATAGTACGCAGATATTCTAGACTTTCGAATTGATCTTGTTCAAAATTGCCAGGATTATTAATCATTGATTGGTTTTCTATGGCATTGATTTGGATTCTAGATAGGGCATCGGCATTAGTATTTAATTTGCCTTTTTTGTAAATTATGTCATAATCAAATTCTTCTAGTTTTAATCGCCATCTTACTAATTTACTGTTTGGTTCTCGTAGTTTGAATAGCCAAACAAGGGGTCGATGATCTGTGTATATAGTAAATTTCCGGCCAAATAAGTATGGTCTGAAATATTTACATGCCCATACGATTGCGAGTAATTCTTTTTCGATAGTGCTATATCGAGTTTCGCTTTCGTTAAGGGTTCTTGAGGCGAATGCAATGGGTTTGTCAGAACCTATAGTTCCTTGTGATAGAACAGCGCCTAGGGCTATGTTTGATGCATCGGTTGTTAGAATAAATTGTTTCGAGAAATCAGGATATTGTAATATGGGTGCATTAATTAATAGATTTTTACATGTATTAAATGATTCAATGAAATCTTGATCGTGAATTATTTTAGAACCTTTTTTTAGGCAACGGGTTAAGGGTTTAGTTATTTTGGCGAAGTCCTTCAAACATTTCCTGTAGTAGCCTACCAGTCCTAAGACGCTTTTTATGTCTTTAGGGGTTTTTGGAAGGGGAAAACTTTTGATTGCAATGATCTTGTCAGGATTTGGTTTTACTTCTTCGCGGGTAATGACATGCCCTAAATAGTTTACTTCTTTTCGTAAAAATTCGGATTTGTCAAGTTGTATTTTAAAGTTTGCTTGTCTTAATCGAGTAAATACGTTTTTTAGTCTTTGAATATGTTCTTGTAGTGACGTACTGAATATTACAATGTCGTCAAGATAAACGAGACATTCTTCGTTTTGAATACCTCTTAAAGTATTATCCATCACTCTTTGAAAGGTTGATGGCGCGTTTTTTAAGCCAAAGGGCAATGCGTTTAAATTCGTAATGCCCGTTTTCTGTAGAGAATGCGGTCTTTTGAATGTCTTCGGGACTCATTTCGATTTGGTGAAATCCATTGGCTAAGTCAAGGGTTGAAAAATACTGACTTTTGCCAAGTTTATCGAGAATATCGGCAATATTGGGAATTGGATATTTGTCATTAATTGAGCGTTTGTTGAGCTTACGATAATCGATTACAAGCCTCCACTTGCGTTTTCCGGAAGCGTCAATTTTTTTGGGCACGATCCAAATTGGGCTTGACCATGGGGAAACAGAGTCTTGTATAATACCTTGGTCTAACATTTTTTGTATTTGTGTTCTGACTTCATTTTTATGTATTTCTGGGTACCTATATGTTTTTGTAAAAATTGGTGAGTCGTCAGTCAATCTAATCTTATGTTGGATTTGATTTGTAAAGGTTAGAGGTATTTGATCGCAATAGAATATATCACGGAATTCAAAACATAAATCTCTAATAGCTTTACGTTCTTCTAGATTGCAGTGTTCTAATCGCAAATTTTTTAAGTTAGATTTCAATAAATTGTCTTGAGATTGATTGATTTCGATGTCATTATCGACTTCCATTTTTTCTATAAAATTTAGTTCGTTACAATTTAAAAGTTCGGTATCTAGGGGTTCGAAAATATTTATCTTAATATCTTCGTTGCGTCCATTTGTTATTGTAGTAAAAGCAAAATAATTTTCTATATTGGTAATAGCTTGTGGGGATTCGATTTGATCGCTAAATTTAATATAGTCAATAAGGCATAAACCTTTTTCGTATTTTACGGGTAATTTAACAATTTTTTTTGTTCTTGCTGGAATTTCTATGAAATAATTTTTTAGTGTGTAATCGTCTACTCCTATTAATCCATCATATTTTTTATTAAAATCAAAAATACAAAATTTGTGTTTTTCATTACGTTAAATAATTTAAAAACTGGAATAAAAATTACTTGATTATGATTTGATATCATGTGAGCTGTTTGAATTTGAAAGTTTTCATTAAAAATATAATTTTTATAAAATTTTTGAACAATTTCTGGAGACATTAAACTTTTGGTACTCCCTGTATCTATTAAAAAGTTTGCATTTAATTCAGGAACATATATGTGAGGCAGATTAGCTGTCGTAATATTAGTGTTTATTAAGGTATCGAGTTTGCTCGGCTCTCCGTAATAAAATTTGCATCTTTACTGTTATCAGTTTCTCGTGAAATATAATCTAAGTTATTAATATTAGATTGCACGTGTGTATCGTTCGGTGGGTTTTCTGCGTTTGAATAACAATTCATATTCGCATTGGAATAATTATAATACTGAGGTTCATGGTCATAATATCCGTCGTAATGAGAATTATGATAGGGTAGGTCAGGTTGATTTTCGTATATATAATTTTCGTTGTTATTAAAATTTTGGTCGAAATATTGATTTTCAATTTCGTTATTTGGATAATAAAAATTTGGGTCAAAATATTAATTTTCATGATTTTCATTATTTTGTACATCTTGCAGATGTAGTTCAGTTACAGTAAATTTGGGTTTTTGTCTAGTGTTGGTTGATGATGTGTCCATTGGTTCATCAAGCCTTTGATTTCGGGGTTGGTTTTGGTTTCTATTGTAATTAAATTGTGGTTGATTATTTATCGGTTGGTTTCTAATTATTTGACTAGGTCTTTGCATAAAATATGGATGTTTTTGTGTTGGGAAATTATTTGGTCTAAATTGAAATGATGTTTGATTTTGTATTATAGGTCTTGGTTGAAAATTAGGGTATTGTGGTCTGAAAAAATTATTATTAAATAGCGGTGGTATTAAATAATTAAAGTTTGGTTGTGTGGGATTTGGTATCGAGTTTGTATTTCGATTATTTTGGTAATTAATGAGTTTTGAAAAATTTATATTTGCATTTATAGGCGTTACTCTTTGATTTGGGCGAAAATTTTGTGTATTTTATGAATGACTACGATTCTGACTGTAAAGAAAATTTTCTTCTTCTATTACTAGAGACATTGCTTTTTCTAAACTATCTGGGTTTCTTAATCTAACATTATTTTGTAGTTGGCCTGTTAAGCTTCTTATAAATGTTTTTAAAGCTAAATCTTCATAGTTTTGTAATCTAACTCTTTTTTCGTTTGGAGTCATAATTATTGAATTTATTTTTGAAAAAATTAAAGAGCGTCCATTAATTTCATTTTTTTGAGGTGTTAATGATCACCAAAACTTAATTCTAATGCAATTTTTATGTCTTGCCACGTATTTAATTCATGAATCCTAGAACCTATTAGACTTAATGCTCGACCTGATAATTTACCAATGATGGCTCGTACTTTAAAATTGTTATGTGCGTTATCTCCTTCTTTATAAAAATTGTTTATTAAGCTAGAACAATTATTTATAAAAATTGAAAGTGTATGTGGGTTACCATCATACGTAGGAATTGTATCTATATATAAACGTAATAGTTGGTAGTTTACGCCTGCGGCATTTTGTGGTTGTTCCATTCTGTTATTTCTTAAATTAGTATTATTAATATTTGTGAGTCTAAACAATTTTATGATATCTTCAAGTTCTTGTTCAGAATCAGACATTAAAATTAGGGAAAATTAAAATTAAAATAGATTTTTGTGAAAAAGCGAAAATTTGAAAAATGTATTTAAAATTCACTTTTTTTACGAAAATACGCAAATATGACCAATATATACACGTGAGCAAAAATTGTATGCGAAAATATATACAAAATGGTTTTGACTTACATTAGGAATATTATTATTTTCATTCCTGAAGCACTTATTTTCTAGGGTGATGATGATTTTCTTCTTAGCCTACGAGGGTTGAAACGATGCTTGTTTTTCTGTCTTGAATTTTCTTACAGCTAGGGTTTTCTTCTTAAAGCTAGGGTTTTCTTCTTAAAGCTAGGGTGCCAATAGGAGGTTGGGCGATGTTTGTCCCTTGATCCCTGGTCTTCCTATCCTAAGTTTTGCCAATAGGACGTTGAGCGATGTGTGTCTCTTGATCCCTGGACTTGTTTTTATTTTCCAAATTTGGTTATTGAGTCACTCGCGTTTTCGGATGTCCAAATTAACCGTCGATACGGACACTATTCGCGATTTTTGTCGAAACGCTTTGGACAATCCTACCGACTGCGCCAGTTTTAGGTTTTACCTGTACGAATGACTTTTTAAAAAAACTCAAAATTTGAAAAAATACGGACTTTAATTAACTGGTACGACAGTTAGTGGCTTAAAGACGCCTTAACATGTTTACAAAAAGTATTTATATGTGAATAATTGTATGTCAGCGGTTTCCATCTTCCGTGGGAACATCTCATCGTTACAGTTTTCCATCATAAGGTGCTGTGTTGGCTGTTCCCATAACTGGCGAGCAAGTGTAAGCATCGCTGGACATAAATGATAAAGATAAAGGTCGGCTTATCCTGTGTAAATACCAAACATCTTTCCTTTATCATCAATCTAATATAAACATACATTTTATTGTTACCATGAAGGTTCAGGTATAGTATTGATTAAAGTGAAACCAGTATCAAATAAATAAGGATTAAATTATTATTAAAAGAATAATATTTTAATGATTTACTTTCTGTATGTATTTTGATTATTTCAATTATTACAAATTATTATCGAGTTTCTAGTTATTATGTATCAGTTTATTTGATGTTTTATATTTATTTAAATTTAACTAAATATTGGTTTTTGTTTATACTTCCATAAAAAATATATATTTACAATTATGTTGATTATCTTTTTGTTTATTGCGTTTAGTTTGCTATTAATTTTATAAACAAGTGTGCTCGCTTAGCAGTTGTGTTATTAGTATAAAATATTATTTTCCTCATAATACTTTATATCTGACTGAAAAGTTACGTTGACGTCGTATAACATTTACGCAACACCCTGTATATACTAGTATAAGATAATAAAAATGAAGAAATAAAAATAAAAATTGATGTGTCCGAGGATTTAACTGAAAAAAAAATCCCCGCCCTTTAAATGAATTTGTCCGTTATTAAATCACAACCCTGTATAATAATGTGCTCGAAATTTTGTCAGCAGCGCGTTTGTTATTTAGGTTAATTTTTAATTTAAATTAGGTTTCTCTATTTTTTGTTGAAGTTGAGGCAATTATTAAATAGATAACAATTTGTAATGGGGTTGAGACTTTATGTAAATAAAGGCTGTTACAGGGCTAGAACGTGGGTGGGGATGGAAGAAAATTTGTTCAAATATTTCTTGTGTTCTACAAAAAGTATGTGCGAATTTTCAAGAAATTCGGTTAAATAATTTCGGAGATACATATTTTTTTCCGAAAATGGTCCTTTTTCAACCACTGTGCGCCGTACAAAAGTACATTGAAGACATATCACCTGAGAACTTGGACTTGTACAGCAAAGTTCAAAGACAAGTTGCATAGGACTTTGTTCATTCTCCTTCCTGTGAGTGATCCCATTGCTGATTTAACGAAGATATATAATATTGATTCAATGCGTCTATTGCCTTACGTAGCGTTATAATTTGGCACACAAGTATAGGTATTTGTGGTTTCGACTAAAAATTGATATCTGGGGGTGTGTTTAGAAAAGCAATTTTTTTATTCCTTACTCAACATTTAAAAAATTCAAAATGACGAGCGAATTTTGCCATTTGTGCAGATTTGGCTGAAAATGACCGAACTATTTGCATCTTTTTCAGCGAAACTAGAAAAAAGTGAGATAATTCGAACACTTCGCCGTCATTTGTATAGATTCGATTGGAAACCGGTGTATTGAAAAGTGCAAATTATGAATTTCTAGTCAATATGTAAAAAATTCAAATGGCGGTACCAACATGGCAGAGAATCTTGTCATTTGTGCAGGTTCGACTGAAGTCGTAAATATAACATATAATTCATTACATTTTAGTAATTTCGTCATTTTCTTGCAATTTGTGATGTAGGCAATCGCGTTAGGTTTAAAAAACTGAAATATTATTTGGCTATACAACCTTGAAACATTGGTTTTGTGAGAATACTAAAAACATTGCAAATAGTTCAAACAAAAAATATGTGTACAAGCACTTTTTACATATCTTACTAAGCTCTCGAGCCGCAACCTACCTACGAACTTCTTGACTGGCATGAATGACAGCTGCCTTCTAATAAAGCTCAAATGGCTGCAGATCAATCTTAACATGTGCACACATCCTTATCTTTGCACAACACACGTGTCTATACGGGAAGGAGGTGGATCGATTTTCTTAAGAAATAGCCATGTGTATGTAACTATTAGGGGAATATAAGAATGTCACTGTCCCTGACTAGAAGGGGTGCTTTTTCTTGAGGAAGTGGGCTTAAACTACATTTTTTTCGTGTCCAGCTGAAGGATAGTTTTGCATAATTATATTATGTTCCTATGAAGCTGCTTTCTTAAAAAGCAGATGGATCACGCAGTGAGTCTTGCAGTGCATAGTGTAATATTGCACAACGTTTACACCCGTCTAACATCTTATGTTATCATATTACTGGCTGAATTACCCGTTTTTCGAAAGTTATTATTATTCTCTTTATTATTAACAAAATATATGAAACATACTTATAACTGTGGTACAATTTTTACATAGATATATTAAAATTTTGAAAAGGTGTGTATTTAAAATTAAGAGAAATACGAAAGTAAAGTTGTAGATTATAAGAGCTATAAAATTTTTGAAAGCCTTACTGTACTGTATATACTGTGTATATACAGTATTTTCTGTATAATTATGGAAATTTTATATTTGTTGGATACTCTAGAGTCTACATAAAGCTGAGAAAATAGCGCAATTGTATAAAATCGATTCCTGACACTCATAAAGTTTGCCGTTAACTTCAACCATAACTAAAGACGTAGTAGAAACGGTTAGTCAAAGAGAATAAGTGATATACTAAAAATATACCAGAAATAATGCAGGGAGTAGCTGCAATATATTAATTTAATATTGATGCTCTTATAACATACGCTTGCGCATTTGTAGCCGGGTTCTAATCAGACGGATTCAAATTTAGGTGCAATTTATTAGGCGTACCCACCCTAAGCTTTAGTTTATTAATTGGTTGGTTTGGGAATTTAGAAAATTGTAAAAAGGCAATTAACAAATTAAATTAGGGTTATGTCTAAAGGAATAATATTTTGGCTTTACGTTTTTTTTTTCTATTTGTTGCGTTATAAGGACCCTATAACCTACAACAATGCAAAATTTAAAGTTTTTACGTTATCTAGAAATGGTTCTACATTCTTTGTAGACGTTTGGTTTTCGAGACACAGGGTGTTAAGTTTAAAACCAAATTATGATTTGGTTTACTTGAGTTTATCTAAGATACGAGATGTTAAAGTTTAAAAAAATACCCTGTATCTAAAAATAAGGCATTTGTGGACATTATTTATTAAAACTTTGTTTCTTAAAATGCTCCAAGGAATCATTTTGTAGTTTTGAGCAATGCTGACTTTAACTAAAACGGGGACCAGAGATGCCAGAGGCGTGCATCAAAATAGAATTTTTTTTTCTCGAAAACGACTTGTAAACTACTAAAATACTAAGGGGCATTTTTAATCATTTTTACTTTTTTTTTACTTTTTACTTTTTCTAAATGATAAATCTAGTAGTTTTTTAGCAATCAGTGTACGCCAATTTTTATTAAGAATGTCAGATATTGTTACCCATACCCACATCCATGGTTGAAATAAAAACAGTTGAATACTGTCAACAATACCCTTGATGTTTCGCCAAATCCCAATCAAATAGCTCTTAACGTTTCGGAATCACTAAAAAAACATAATTTTCTTACCAATAATCTCCCGTTAAACGTTGACGCCTGATTTTATAAACACCCTCTATAGTATAGGAACCGTATAGGATCGAAAAACACACATTAGGAGATCCTAATGTTTCAAATCTCGCTGCGATTATCAAAAACGTGGCTCAAAAATTCAAGTTTAATATGAAAATCGGAAGTCCAACTATATATTACCGCAAATGTCCCCAATCATGGTTCTTATGTGTTAAATATTTTGATTAAAAACAAGTGTTTGAAACATCTCTACTGGTTTTAAACTGTTTAAAACTTAAATGTGTTCTTTAGTTTGTTTGTTATAACACTACTCGAAGAATAACAAGGATAGTTATAGCGTGAATACTTGAAAGTAATAATAATAAACATAGAATAATCCATATGTCGAACTATAATAGATTTCAAAACAAGTGTATAAACCTTTTCGTTTTAGGCATCACTTCACATTGTTGTCAAAAGCTTGTCTAAATTAAACAGAAAACCATTTTAAACAAAAAATATATATGCTTTTTTTATGTAAAAAGCATGTTACTTTATCTCTGCAATGTAAATTCCATTGTATTCAATTGCAGCCCTTAATTCGATACGAGTTCGAAATCAATCACTAATAATCAATGTTTGAGCAGTTAAAAATACCTTGTAGTTTAGTAACATTAGCAGTTTTTTTTAATTTCTTGTAATCCAAAGGAAGCAAGTGGAAACCGACCAAGAACTGAAAAAGCATATTTTGTATTGTTTTTTTTTTTAATCGGTACCTTAGAATTTGATTACATATTCAGGGGAATGGTAATAACTGCATAGTATATTTTCAAAAAAGTGGACATTATTGCCTTACTTCTCACCTTGTGGTAACAAAATCTTGTAATTGATTTGTAACATAATTCCACAAGAATCGAGTAATTTTAAATTTAGCATGCTTACACAATTGTCATGACTTTACAATTTGAAACACAAGTATTTCTATTTGTAGTCCTATTCGACTGAAAATTATATCTGGGCGTATTTAAGACTGCAAATTATAAATGTATGGACAATATTTAAGGAAATCAATATGACCTACGAATTTTGTCATTCGTGTAGAGGTTCAAGTGAAAATGACTAACGTATTGTAACTTATGCAGATTCGACTGAAAATCGGTGATGGGTGTCTTATGGAGCGCTTAATTTTTAGGTTACATTTAAAAAATTTAAAATTGAGGCGCCAATTTGACCGACGAATGTTTTCATTGTGCATATTTGCTTGAATATCCATATCTGGGAATTTTTAAGGAAATCATGAATGTGTAATCAACATTTAAAAATTTAAAATGACGATGCCAACATGATGAACGAATAATGTCGTTTGAAGAGATTTGACTTAAAATAGGAATCTTTCTAGTTATTAATATTCATCTAACACAACTTGTCTTGATTTTTTAAATTGCATATTTGGACAAAGTAAATAAGAACATTTTATTCAGTACTTTAAAATAAAAAAAAATAGTTATTCAAATATTGGCCAAAAATCTAACATCTAAACTTATGTTCGATTTTTTTGCCAAACCACTTTCTTTGGCTGTAAAAGGTTTTATCAAAAGAGAACTGCAGTTATATTTTAGAAAGTATTTTACGTAATGATGCCCTGCGACAAAAATACTGCGCAACCCGTATAAATAATTGCCATATAAATGATTAAAGCTTATATCGTATAACCAATTTATAAAGTATCAGCTATGTTTAGTGAATTTATAATTTTCATTCTAATGCACGTCCTATTTTCTTTGTTTTTGTAGGGTTGCATGTTACTACTTTTTTAAGAAATTTAATATGCCGTAAATAGTAAAATAATACTAATTGTGGTGTGATTGGCGGAGAATCCGTATTGGTTTCAAAGTCTTGTCCCAAATAACAAACGGCGGAGTTATGTTATGTTTAAGGAGTTTCTATGGCTACCTTCCGGCTCCATCATCAGACCAGCTCCATGATACCAAATTTTAGCTCAATCGGATGCCTGCAAGTGCTTGAAAAATGGATTATAAATTTTGAACCAGAAAGACAAACAAAAGCTAGTTAAATAAAAGCCTGTAATCTGAAGTAAAAATTAACATTCATAAAACCAAACTTATAATTATTTTTGTGAAGTTTTACTAAAGGAAGCCAAAACAATTGAAAAGTTATTTTTTTTAAATTGTGGAAATGAAATCTCGAAAAATAAATTAGGTGCAAAAAAGTGGAGAAAATACTTTTTTTCATAATAACTTATCTACATGTTGAGTACATTTGCTTAAAATTAGAATAATTTTAGAATCGAGGCTCTTGTCAAAGTTCGTGTAAAAAAATTACTTTTGTTTTATTCCCCTTATATACCAGTCAAATCATCTATAAGAAAGGGAAAAAGATTTTTAACAAAACATGCTCCTATAACTGTTAAAAAAAATCATTTTGTTTACAAATTATGGTTGTTTAAATTGAGTAAAAACCTTCTTATAAATTCTAAGATTTGCCTGCTTTATTTTAATGTTATCACTTATCCTTTTATGTATTTCATTTTTCAGGCCCTGTCTGCCTTGATCAACACTAAAATAAAATATTTCATTTTAAAAAGTCAACATATATATTACATTAAAACTAATATGTTTGCTATAATATTCATTTATTTTCTTTAAATCATGTCAGTGAAAATATAACAAACTTTAATACCATTAAGGCAAGTGTTTCTGAATTCTTAAAATAAACGTATAGGAGTTTGTCAAAATATAGCGGGCCACCCTGTGCTAAATGGTTGCATAACTTAGGATGGAGTGTGAGTATACTTTCTTGATAACTTCTTTTATTTTATTTTTTGGGAAATATGTCTATCTCATAATTATTTGTAATCTAAATCGATCATTGATCCTTTTTTTGGTTATATATTATATATCGGCTTATTAAAAATATTTCTTATTTCCTTATTAAAGAGCTGATTATAGAATCAGAAAGGGTATAATTTATCCTTTACAGAAAAAAAACCCTTTGGAATAATAAGATATTTTACATTCCAGATCATATTACATACTACTATCTGCATAATGAACTACCGGTAATACCTGTTAAATCGACTTGTAAATATAATATTCATGAAATTCATACCACACTCGCCATTACCTGCCCAAGCCCTCAAATAATGGCATTTCATGAGCCCGAATATATAAGCACTTGTAATGATTATACATTGAAAAAGTAAAATGAAAAAATATTAGTGCATTAGGACCAACACCCGAAATTCTTGAATGCGAAAGGGCCATATTTCATACACATTTTAATTTGAAAGGTGAGCTACCGTCGAGTATAATGGTTTGCATCTGTCTAGTATTTACCTGTGTTTAGGATTGGGGAGTTCACTTACCTACACAAACCAGTGGCAGTCAAAAGTAGTATTTATTTAGTGCGTGAATACTTTGTGTGCACTTTACTTGATGTTTAGTATTTACCTATTGAGATAAATACCAGGGAAAGCTAATTCAACGGAATCGTCCATTTTTCTCTAAGAGGATTGTATTTTTTTGGTATTTTTTTGGAATGTTTGCCCAATATATTTCTTATCACAAATATTACAAGGAATTCAGTGATAAAAAGTATATTGGTCAAACTTCACAAAAATTACCAACAAAAATGCATGACATAAAAGTGATGCGAGATTTAATAAAAGATCTTGCACACTATCAGAACATATAATTGTCACACATGCAATTTTCAACAACCTCCAATATTACACGTAGAAAATAATAACACCAAATGAACATTTTTAGAAATGGCAGAAATTAAAAAAGAACCCTTTGGCAATGAATAAAAAAACAGACATCGAAAATTTAAGTTCAATTTACTCTTATATTTTATTTTTACATGAAACAAAATTTTTCAATAATGATAATAGTGGTAATAATAACAATTATAATTAATTCAATGAATGATTCTTAAGTTTGATTTCTTATGCATATTCTTACTATGTTTACCTACAATTTAAACAATATCTTTCTTATGGCATACTTTTTCAAATATGAACATTCTCTTAATCTTTAAATTTGAAACTTTCAATTTTTTTGTCATACTTCAATAACAAAAAAACAAATTATTTATTGTCATCAAAATTTTATGTAGATATATCTGACTTATACAAGTATTTTTCTCAAAATTTCTTTTTTTTCGTTTTTATTATATGTAAGTCTAGATACACATATTATTAACTAAATTAAATTGTTTAAATTTTAAGGACCCAAGACGAAGAGATAAAAATATTTCGATAAATTTGATAAAAATAAAACGTTAATAAAGATATTTCTTCGACGAATTCCCCGTGATTTTCTTAAGTTTAATTTTGTTTCTTATTTTCTAATAGCTAAGCTTTCGACAGTTTTGAGTGAATTTTCAGAAAATATAAAATATAAAAATGGGTAGATTTTTTCTACTAAAATTTAAATTTGACATTATTTGACAAGAAGCCCTGAAGAAGAAATGAATTATTTCAAAAGCTTGGTTATTAGAAAATAAGTGTAATATAGACTTTTTGGCTCACTATTTCTTTATACTATTGTTAGCATAAGGCCGTTACCTACCACGGACTGCTATCGAAAACAAAATCGATGATACATTGAACTAATGACTGTTTTTGAAATTAATTAGAAGCTGTTATTCTAAATTAGTTAATTGCGAGGATTAAAACAGCAACTAATTCATTATTCAATATTTTTTAGGTGAAAATATATTATTAAATTTTTTCCAAGCATTGATCAAAGTTATTCACAGAATCAATAAAATTATTTCTTAGAAGTTAAAAAATATATTGTCTTTATAAATAATATATTACATAGAATGTAAAAATTTGTAGAATAATAAAAGATAATTCCTTTGGTCATTAAATTAAGTTATAAAGTGATATGAAATATTTTTATTTGTGAAAAGAGTAAAAAATCAATGTTTATACATTTTGGCTATTGAATGGCATTTATGGATAATACGTGCCATATTTATTTTCTGTGGGATTTTTTTTCAATTTAAATCAAAAAGACTATAAAAGTATGTATTTTCATTGACTCCACTATGCTGTAGAACGTTATCCGTCTCTCTAGGTCCTTATGGCTGGGTTTTTGTTAACATTTTTGGGTGACTTTGAAGATATAGGTATTAAATCTGGTATATTTATAATCAGCTAGAAGAGGTTAATTTTATTGACAATAATAGGTTGTTTCATTAAGAAAAAGGTAAATCGGAATCATTTTTTGATCTATTTATAAAATATTTTAAATTTTATTTATGTTAAAATATAAAATAGTATTCTATTTAAAAAAAATAAATGCTGTACGTTCGGTTGAAAATATAAATGAATAACCCTGTACAGGGTGTCCGGATTTGGTTGCAAAAGCAGGGTATCTCGCTTATTTTTAAAGATAGAACCTTGCGGTTTTCACGAACCTGAGCTAATTTTTTGTGAAACTCATGAAGCCGCAAACAAAATTTTCATAGCCTTCTTCGTTTATGAGATACAGGGCGAAATAGAAAATTTTGCATTTTGGGACTCCCCTCGTATCTCGGTTATCCGCAAAGGGAAAATTTGCTGCTTATGTAGTTTTTTGCGCTGGATCCAGTGGCGTTTAAATAAAAGGCAGCATTGTTTTGCATGGCCTACTGCAAAATTTGGGATGATAATCATAAAAATTAGGATTTTTGTTGTTGTTTATTAAAATAGACCCATACTATTATATATTTTTGAGAAGCTTTTAAAAGGACAAATCAATTTCTGGACAAATATACAGTGTTCCATTTAAAAAAACACAACTTTGGGTTATATCTAAAAAATAACAACTCAAATGAAAAATATGACTACGCCACTGGATCCAGCGTAAAAAACTGCATAAGCAGCAATTTTTCCCTTTGCGTTAAGTTAAAGGATAACCGAGATACGGGGGGATCCCAAAATGCAAAATTTTCTATTTCGCCCTGTATCTCATAAACGAAGAAGGCTAAGAAAATTTTGTTTACGGTTTCATGAGTTTCACAAAAAATTAGCTCAGGTTCGTGAAAACCGCAAGGTTCTATCTTTAAAAATAAGCGAGATACTTTGCTTTTGCAACCAAATCCGAACACCCTGTACATAGAATCTCGGTAACTAATATTATACATAAGCGTCATCTATACATTAGCACATAAAATCAGTTATACAAATTGTCAAAAAATAAATTGATTAGAGTTAAGAATACATTTATTAACATTTTCAAAATCTACAGCGCTATCATTTATATTTTGACCCCTAGGTCCCGGTAGACTAAAGTATGATATTATAACGGCATTTTAACGTGGCGTGGGTTAAAAAACGTTTTTACGTTAATAAATCACCCGTTTGTTTATAGTTTAAAAAAACACTATCTTGTTAAAACGTTATTAATACATCATTTTTATAAATATATCGATATACGTTATGTTAACTTTATTTCTTTTTTATAATCTAATAATAGTATTATACGTATATAAAAGATGAATTTCGACTAAATAATATATGGTACGGCTAAGCAAACGTTTTTTTAAAGGTTTTGTAAATATGTATGTAGACCGTTTTTTTAAAACGTTATTAATCCACTATTTTTCGACTAATTATGGCTTACGCCGACACTTCCTCGGTAAATATTATATTAATTTATTTGTTTGTAGTGATCTAACAATAGTACTAACGTTTATAAAAGATTTATTTCGACTAAATAATATATGATACGGCTAAACACACGGTTTTTTAAATGTTTTTATAAATATGTATGTAGAATGCACATAGGCATAACCATTTTCTATTTGCAGACGTTTAAAAAACATACAGAAGTAATTATAATTTTAGTGTTTACAAGTTATTAAGACCAATATCTAATTCGGTCAAACAAGCCAATAGATATATTCAGAGAATTTCAAGAAGACATCTAAATTAGCTTAAAATCAAGTTCTTTTATACCGATCTGATCTGATCGACATACTTTCAAATATTTTTTCTTCCCACGACTTTTTAGAAAATAAATGGCATATGACACATTTATTATTTCATAGACATAGCGCTTGTTTCTAAAAATAATATCTAATTTAGAATAAAAAGTTTTTCGGGTTTGTTTAAATAGTATTAAATAAAACGTTTCTTATTTATGAGTAGTTTTTAAATTCGACGCCATCGATAGTCGCGGGAACGATTTGGATTATAGATGGATAGATAGACAATGTTAGCGTTGTTATTATTTCCATTTACTCTTTTAGTCGTAAGAATAAATGTTAGTTATGGTCCTAAACAAACAGAACTGTGTTGCAAGACCTATGTATGTATGTATACTTAGCAAAAGGCAAAAATAAAGGTAAATATGGATTATTATTATTAATGATTGTTCGTTCCAAACATACCTAGTTTCATATAGGTTAAAGTTGATATTTTAACATAAAGTTTCTCAGGTCTCCCTAAGGAATTTTAATTCATTGTGTAATTTCTGCAAGATGCAGGTTGATAAAGGAAGTGTTACAAAAACTGAAAATGTTTTGAGGTTCCAGTTGTTCCGACTGAAAGTGGCAACAAAAAGACGTTATATATTGGCAATTTAATGTGATCCACAGTACATAAAATTATTGCTAAAGAACTATATAGATATACACAGTTTGTTAGTTTATTTCTTTAATACTAATTTTTAATTTCAGAGGCTGCTAAATTAAATTTCTCATCAAGCGAAAAAATTATATGAGAGTCTCGTATAGTGCAAAGGGGTAATTTAAACAATTTTAAACGAGAGAGAAAAAAACTTAAATTATTAGTTTGTATTTATTTAAGACTCTAGATACGTATGATATTATATATACTTTAAACTCGACTTTAACATTATACTTATTAGTATTTAAAGTGTAGATTTCATTAGATAATTTAGTACTTTAATAAAACAGTTATATTTTAATAACCTCATATCATTATCTAGAAAACCTATTTTAAGCGTTGATATTTAATAAACAGTTTTAATATTTTCGAATATTTATTGCTAATTTTAAACACAGCGCTCCTATCAGTATTATCGTTTTAAACTCGGCAGGTGAATCACAGTGACTCGATATGTTCTAACCTTATACGAAATATCTAAATAGTTTAAATTGTTTTTTTTGCTTTATTTGTAAATTAATTGCATCATATGCGATTAATGCATAATTAATGATAATCAATTTTTTTTACCTAGGATTTATTTTTTAACTTCATTTTCATTAAAAAGATTATTAATTAGAAAATAGTTTAATACTAGACACAAAAATGTAACTCTTGATATAAAAATCTCACCTTTTCAAAAAATAGTCAAACTTTATTTCAAATAAGTTGTTCAGAACTAATTATTTTATCCAAGACTTGAGGAAAGAAAACTGATTTCTTTCAGGTAATAAAATTATGGTATATCTGCATAATACTTGGGCACAAAATAACTAAAAACTCAAAGTAAATGCTTAACTAACAAATTCAAATACAAAACAATAACGTTTAAAATTTACGTATATTGATTTTCTGCTACGTTTAATTTACGATACCTAAGAACCTTAGTAGAACGTTTTTCCGAATGTAAAAATTAAGAATTTTGCAATGAAAAACAGCTATATTTTCTATATTTATATTAAATGTTTGTGCATTGGCAGGACCGTGCGAAGAGAACATTGCACTCGGGGCATAAAACCAAAATTTAGCAGGACATCGAATTTAGCGCTCTTTTGCAGAAGTGCCTGGGGCTTAGGCACCTTTTGTTCACGCTTTCGCACGGCCCTGTACATCCATTACTAAGAGCGTGTAAAGCTACGACATTCGACCTACGACAAGTTACGTAATAAAACAATATAATTTTGTATGTGTATAACTTTAACTGATTTTTTTTTTAAATCATTAGAAATTTGAAAAAAACCACATAACTTTATTTTTTTAATAGAACATTATATATAGAAATTATTACTTCACTAAATGGACCTCTTCTTACCAATTATAAATATAACAGATTTGATACCTTTTTTGAAAACAACCTAGAAAATTGACTAAAAAGTTCTTCTCGATTGCCTTTTACACATGAAGGTATCAAACCTGGTATTTATAATCTGGGGGAAGACGCGTATTTATAAAATAATAATATACGGGGTGCCCCAAGTAAAAAAGTATAAGTTAAATTAAATTTTAAACTGATGGTTTTTAAAAAATTTTGACATCTGAAAATATTCAAAATGACGGCATTCGGCGATTTTTAATCTTATTAAAAATACTTTCTGTGTAATTACCCCGGCACTACTCTGAATACTTCTTGAAAATTTTATCAAAATTGAGTGCAACCGTGTTTTTACACCGAGTAATCGGTAAAACATAAAAAAATACGAATTAAGAACTAACTTCTTTTTTGAAGTTGGATAAAAAACAGGTTATCTACAATCTTCAATTTTTAATTTATTAAATATTTTTTGGAACATATGATGGTTTTCTGTTCAGATATAATAAGCCGGAGAACTGGAATTTGCCACTTATATAAAAAAATCCTATTTGTATTATTTATTCTTTTAAACCGAAAAAGTTTTTTTTTAATGAAATAATGCTTTCTCTATTTTATATACATGTTTGACTATACGCTTCTTTACATATATACCTTGATTACTTAGATAAAAAATTTATAAAAAAAATGCACTAAAAATTAAAAAAAAAATATCTTATTCCATCTTAAAAATTCATGTCATGGTTAAACTAACTCCTAATTATCTAATCTTAAAAATCGGTAAATTCCTTTACCCGGAATTTCCCTCGCTATGAATCATTACTTTTATTAGCAATAATGAAGTGTGATCCAAGTTAGTTCAGTACATAGTCACAATATATATGTGTTAGATATACTGTCTCTTCAGTTCTATTGGACACCATTCTGTTTTATCGTATTGGATTCCTACCAAGATGTTTACCATTTTATTTCTACCTATGCCCCAATTGACAATTGGGCATATTTTAAAGTAAATTCAATAAGTATCCCATTTTCACATTTAATTTTTCTGCAAAATTTAAATCACTTGATCATGATTTTTGTACGATGATTTTTTAAAAATGTTATTTGGCCGTTGTGTTTCGCCATCTAAAATTGAAACCTATATTATCAGTCTTCATCTACCTAAACCATGTTGTTTGGAATCTAGGGACGCTAAACCTAAAATTTTGGTACGAGTCAAGATGGCAAAACAAAATGGCGACCTAGTAAGCTATTACTAAAAAACTACTTACCCAATTGATCTGAAATTTCGCACAAAAATCAAATGTTGCGTAGAAATCAGTTGGTAAAATTTTAATACGAATCCAAAATGGCGACTTAATAAAATATTTAAAAAAAATCAGCTTGAAAAAAACTGCCTATTAAATTTATTTTAAATGTTGTGTAAGAGTTAACTATGATATAGAGATGAATTGGTAAGATTTTGGTACGAATTCAAGATGGCGGAACAAAATAGCGACCAAAAAATTTTTTGTAACCGTGAAATAAAATCCCTCTCCCAGGTTTTACACAGCTTCAAGTTTTACCGTTTCTAGATACCCTAAAACATGTCTTTTTTCAATTTCGTTGGCCGGTTTTTCGGTTTGTCAATTTGCGACATAACTAAAAAACTACTTACCAAATTGAAATCAAATTGATCAATCAATAAGATTGACCCAGGTAGTTTTATTGCAGTCATTGAGTCAGATCAATTTTACGTGGAATGTACTATATCTACCTTTTGCCTAAAAGAATTTAGAATTCAGACATTACTTGCTATAATTTAGTATTACATACAAATTCAAAGATGTTTTTACATTTCTACTGTATTGCATTAATAAATACTCTATATTTAATTTTATACCACTATATTAACAAGTAACATTTTAAGAACTTCTGGTGCAGAGCGTTGAACAGGGGAATAGCATCCCTAAATAGAAAGAACCACACACATCCGCGTATAAGGAAGGATTTCTGTCAATAGGTTTAGGGATGATGCCTGCATCTGTTGGTATGGCACAAGCCTCGAGTCGGGTAGCAGGTAATTTTTGTTGAATTGAAGAAAATAACGTCAAACCATTGTGCAATATCGAAATTCGATCCCCGAATCGAATGAAATAATGGTTGGCGCTTAAGGAAAAGAACGCCGAAGCAAACATTAGGCAGTGACATGACATGTTTTCAATTCCGCATATTTATATAAAGGTTTGATTTATAGATCGTAATAAACAGTTAAATAAAGCCATTCCTTTTTGCCTCGAACACCTTGCACAAATGTAATAACAGCTACAATATTAATGATATAAACAACTTTTTTAATCATTGCAGTTTGTAATACATTTAAATATAAAAAGTGTGAAATAAAAAAAAATTAATCACGTTAATAATTCAGTCAAAATTAAATAGAACTAATTTCTATAGGTGTTTCAAGTAATAAAGTCACTTATTTAGTTGAAACAACAAACATAATTTAGGATTGTGGCGGTACTTTAATTAAAATTTAGGATATGAGATTTTGACATTTTTAATAAAGAAGGGGGCATCAAAACCTTTAATAAAGTGTTCAACAATTGCTCGAAGTTCGTTTACTTCGGCTGCTGGCACACTGTGGGCCACCGAACCTTTATGTTATTGATAAAGTTGAAAAACATTTTTCCTTGGTTATTTATTTATCAAGAAGGGCTTGAGGCATCAGCTTATAAGACTACATTAAAATATTAGCATTTATTGTTATTTTGGTTTGAATATTTAAAAAAAGGGAACTTTGCTCCTAACTGCCTCCGATACGAATTGGGTACTAAAGAGCCTAAGATAAAAACACTCTGTATTCTATACTATGTGCAGAGTGTTATCTAAAAAATGAAAAATATGTAAAAACTTTGGCCCATAACAATAATTCCTAGTTTAAAAAGAAATTGCAAACAGTTAACACAACAAAAGTAGTTTTATAAAGAGCATGGTTATAAAAAAACATTGTAATACCCTGCCATAAAAACAAGAAAACCGTTTCAGGAAGTCCAAAGTCGGAGGTTCAAGATCTCATTATGATGAAAAATATAAAATTACTGACTATTTAAGGCACCCTGGAAGCAAGGAAATTCTCTTTGCTGCCGAAATGGGTTTCAGGGCTTCTGGTAAGCCTTCAGCAACTACTTCATCTAACCAACATATGAATATTTTAAAACCACTTTACTTTCTATTTCTGTAACAAATCGGTCATCCCAACTAAGTCCAGATAAAGCATTGGCATTAATAATCAATTTAAAGTTATTCAGATATCAATACCAAGTTTTGGGAAATAACGCCGCCAAAGAAAATAGTTCAGATTTGTATCTATCTTACATCAAAATAGGAGAAGTCAAATAGTTGTGTTACCCTTTGGATATCACTGTTCCTGAATATTCAGTCTCTGCTTGACCATACAGTAACCAGATTAAATTCAATTCTTGAGCTACTTTTCAATACATTTTCAAGGCATGTATTTACTCTGACCAGTAAGTAACGGCAGCTCGAGTCAAAAGGATTAAGTTTTTGAAAGTGATTTTACTGACAGTAACTGGCTTTTAACATGCTTAGTTCCATTACAGATATATATTGGACACAATAAAACTGAAAATATCATTGTCTGGCAAAATCCACGTTCTGCTTCTACTATTTATTGTAGGCATGAAGATTTTTTCAAAATTTCACTATTCCTGCTGAATTAACTAAAGAACAATTAGTATACCGTTTGTATGCTAGTGGTTTTGATATTAATCTAAATAAATTCAAATCATATTTACTAGAAACAGCTCGTTTATTTGTATCACTTTATCCATGCTACAAGATGACAGGTAATGTCACAAAATTCTTCTCCTTGCTACAGACATTTGAAACGTGTACCTGTAGGCCAATTATCGGAGGAAGCTCAAGAAGCGCGCAATAAGAAATATCGTAGTTATAGAGAAAATAATTCTAGAAAAATAAGTAGAGCTCTAACAAACATTGATGTTTCTAATATCCTTTTAATTTCGACAGATCCAAAAATTACCATTTAAAGAAAAATTAAAATTCCTGCAAAAAAGTTAGTTCCTGAAACTTTGACTCTGTTAGAGTCATTTTGACCAAATTCGTTAATGAAAGCAGTATCAGTGATTCCAAATACTAAAGTAAATAAAAATATAATTTAACTTTTTGCTTTCCTAGATTAGATATCTTACACATTTTTTATACATTATTAATTATAATAACCCAAGGAGCAAAATGTGTTCAAAGTTGGGCACAGTTTTTTGTCTCTAAATAGTGTCTATACTTGTTCATGGAATTTTCTATTTGACACAGTGTCTAATTTTAAAAAATGTGCCGACACAATATCAACTCAATAGTGTTAAAGAAGAGTTTCTTCATAACTGGTAATGTTTTGGACACCATATACCTAGAATGTTCCCATATTGTGCTAGCTTGGACACAGTCATAAAATTCGGGCATCATGGTGTCGACACTTTTCTAACACGTTGTGTCTTTATTTTGCCCGAAAATTATGTTCCTGCTTTGTTACTAAAATGTGTTGAATGTGCATATTTTAATCGCATAATTTTCATTTTGTTCCAGGTATGTGTTGGATGGGCAGATTTTAAGTGTCCATATGGACTTATTTCATACACTTAGTTCCCATTTTGTTTCCAGTGAAGAAACCCTGCTTATTCTCAATTTGTTTGTACAGTGCACAGTTGCAGCGTAACATTTTCCACGGTTTTTACTATTTTTAACGACCATATTTATTGCTTATAATGATGGCGACAGGTGGTAAAAAACAGAGTTGAAATGTAAGAATTTCCAAGTTAGAAAATCCATATAGTAGGAATATGTCCGAATCGAGACCAAATTGGAACCGTCGATATGCACAAGGAGTATTTTAGACGCAATGTGTCTCAAAAAACAGATCCATTTTAGGTCCATTATGTACACAAAAGCCAAATAAATCCTATATGGCTAAACAGACACATTTAAGTAAAATTTTGGTGAAATATCGGAAACACGGGTCTAAGATATTTCCCCCCTTTTATGGGTCAAGTTATGAAATTTTTGAAAACAAAAGGGGCTATTATAGGAAACGTGTCCATTTCGGTACAATCAATAATACGCCATGTTTTTTCCACAATTAGCGGAAAAAACAAAATTATCTTTAATTTAAATTTATGGGTCATTTTGAGCAAAACCATACACAATGTGCTGTCGGAAATCATAGTAAATATATTAGCAACTGTTTTTCTTTAAATATTTCAAAAATGAAATTTACTGTAAAATAATAAAATTTTTAAATATTTAAAATTATTTATCGTTTTTAAG
Organism: Kuschelorhynchus macadamiae; assembly: GCA_030620095.1. Classification (NCBI taxonomy): domain Eukaryota; kingdom Metazoa; phylum Arthropoda; class Insecta; order Coleoptera; family Curculionidae; genus Kuschelorhynchus; species Kuschelorhynchus macadamiae. Next base: position 1,729,981 of record JAUTXW010000747.1, read on the forward strand.
GCGCGCGTGATTTTTAGAAGTATTTTAACGACTATTATAAGAAATTTTGAGTGCGCCGATAAGTTAGGCTCCAGTATCATACATATACCTACCTATCAAATATGCATATTTCTCATTTGGAGGCGTATTGAAAACAAATATAATAATTAATATATTGTGTCCATTACGCAACTAAATTGTTTTAAGTGTAAATATATTTTATGTTTGTAATGAGTTTAATTTTATACAAAATGGACAACAAATATAATTTTGACCACAAATTGGACAAAAGTGTGTCGATTTTGCAACCATAATTGAATTTAAGTTCAATTTTAGAAACGTAACGGAAACATAGGCAAATTATTTTGGACACAAATCAATAAAAATTTGGTCATATTAAAGCCCCACTTTAAAAACATACCGGAAACCAAGGTCACACTGTAGACACATTTTAGTGAAAGTACAGGCACATTTTGGACTAATCTTTGGGTATAATTTGGGTACTATCTGGTACACATTTTGATCTCATTTTCCACATAAAATGGGCGCGGTGTCAACAAATTAGCGTAAAAATGTGTCGTGTCGAAAACTATGTGTCGACACTTTCCCAATAAGTGTCTATAATTGCTCCTTGGGAATCCTTTAAAACTACTTCATGCACACATTTAAAATGTAGAAAAAAGACATGCAAAAATTGAGATATTTTGAAAATGTTAGCTTAAAAATAGTATTCCTAAAATGAGATATACTCGAAATGTTTTTTAACGGACTATCCTGTTTGTTGCTAGTTATTGAGGATTTCTGTTGCTTGTTACCTCTTTTTATTCGCTAGGGTCATAATTCGAGACGTTTTGCCGATTTTCAATTTTTATGATTTCCTCTGGGATTTCCCTAAAAACCAAAATTTAGTTTTTTCAAAGTAATAAATTTTAGAAAATGATTTTTGAATGTTAAGAATTATACCTTGTAAAAATCAGATGTTAAATTTTGACCATTTTGTTAAAATTGGGTTTCCTTTATATTCCTTATAAAACTTTAAAATCGCCAAAATGTCCCGAGGGTTGACTCTAGTGAATAAAAAAAGATACCAAGAAATAAAAATCGTCTGTCTAATAAGCTAGAATTCTTAAGTAAAATTTGGCACATTTAGAGCAGTCGTTTAAACACCCAGTATAATAGGCAATTAATAGAAAGTACTCAAATAGACTTAAAGAACCACTCTTTTAAAACACGCGTCAGCATGGCATCGGCAGCCGAAACTTAATCGGACTTCGATTGGCTGTGTAACGTTTTAAAATATGTCACTTTTTTTGTCGGCGGGGAGTAATTGGTGAGCACTTTATTACATTTTTATTTGCACATTTTTTTGAAAATTTACTTCATAAATTTGTCGTAATATGTTTGGGAACTGAGTACATGTTTTTACTAAAAAGCCGCTCATTCAGAGGTCGACCAATTTGTCTTCCGCTCGAGTTGCTACTATAACCGTTCATTTCCTAGGCCAACTTCGGATTGACCAAGCACTTATCCTTGCTCAAAGCATAAAGGTGCATTTATTTTAAAAATTTTAAAGCAAAGTTAAAGGTACCTATGTAGTTAGGAACTCAGTTTATTACGAAGAGAGCTACAATATCTTCTAACGATACCAATTTTTTTAGTTAATCACAGATTGTAGATGAGTCACATACTTTGCTGGCGTCGGATTAGGACTTCAAACAGTGTGCATGCACTGCAAATATTTGACATATTTCATCAGAAATTCCGCTCTAAGAATCAGAGCGGTATTAAACGTACCGAATGTTATTTGCTTATGTTAAATAAGTATAGAAGGATTTATAAAGGTTTATTTTAATAGTGTGTTCGAGGATAAATATGTATTTTAAAACGGTTCATTCAGACGCAAGATGCGCCATACACAATTCACAGTTCGTCATTCAGTAAGCAACTATGATTGTACACAATTATAAAAATAAAGAATCATTATTTTGTCAAAAGGACAAAATGTATTACAGGAAATAAGTATTGTCAAAATTTTAAATATACTCTTGGCTTATATTTTTACATACCTAACATCTAATTTATTAAAAAATAAGGTGCATAAAAGTTTAATAAATAAAATTCTATAGCTATAATATATATAATTACTGCCCACGGAATTACTTACTTATTGTAGGAGATGGGTTAATTTAATTTGAAGCATATTCGTTGTGACACACGGGCAAACATTTTTGTGTGTTGATATGTCAAAGTTATTGTCCGGTCTAAGTTAAATTAACCTTCAAATTTTCAAAAGTAACCACATATTTCTCTTTTTACGTTAATTGGCATTAAATTCTAATTTTTAATAATGTATTACAAGTCAATATTTGATAAAAAAAAAACACTCAGTAGGCGGTGGTAGCTAGATAAAAGCAGAAAAGCAAAAATAAATTGTTGCTAGTTACTTGATACTAATTGTTACTATTATAAAATTATGTTTTACAACGAACTTCCTACAATAATGATTTCTTTATAATAATATAAAACAACGTCAGTTTTGTAAACAAGAGTTCTAAAAAAATCAACTAAGTTATGTAAGCTGTCGATACAAAATAAAAACAAAAAAAAATGGCTATAGAAAGAGGCTGATTTAAAAAAAAACTATATTAATAGGCGTTTCTAGTTTAATTTTGAAATCTATGAAGCCTTTGTCAATATTATTTTTACGAACATGCAATAAAAGTTACAAATATAAAAGTGATGTGAAATTTTATTATGTTGTGGAAAAGGCAACAAAATAGGGTAGCTATTTAAAATAACAAAATTAGTTTAACTGAAGGTTAGACCCAATAAATCTCCTAAATAAAAGTATTGCCAATAAAACAAAAATAAAATTTAAAAAGAATGAAAGACGTTTTATAAATGAATCGTAAGAGTTGATAGTTCTTTTAGTGGTCAATGATTTTTGAAACTGTTTACTTGTCTCAAGACTTTAATTGACCACGATCAACAAACTACACTTTAAAAATATTAGACATCTAGTGGTTTAGGTATACCCGCGTTGAAAAATTTGTAAGACAACGTGATCAAGAAGGAATTTCTAAAATTCTAATATACTACATTTGTTCATGTTTAAATATAATTATAAAATTGATTATGCTTATGCCTCTCAGAACTTATTCAATACCAAGTTCGTAAGCGGCTCACTCAAACCAACTTCTGCCAATTTTGACATCCTATATATTTTAGCGAGAAATACCACACATTTTATTTTTAAACTTTACTTCCTCTATAGTCTGAGATGTATACACACATACAACTCTAAATTTTAAACATAAATTGATAAGTAAGAAATTATTTTTTCCTGATTTAAGAAATATAAATATATCTACACATTTGCCTTTAATACACCTAGTTTTAGAGACATTCGCGTTCGGATATTGTCATTTTATACTTTGCGGCATGTTTCGTAAGTAGGCTATGAAACCAGCAAAAAATTACATACAGCTCAATAACGACCAAGGCATAACTTGCACGTTTTTAAATTTCATAGCACATTATTTTTAAAATTCGAATATAAAGGTAAAAATAATTAAGTTGGCTGTTGTATGAATAGTCTTCTACTTATATGTACTTTTTTAGGAACTTCAGCTCTTTCCACCCTTCTGGGAGTAGGTTTAAAGGTTAAAAAACTTTAATTTTGAAATATAACTATGTAGAGTTTACTTTCTTTTGAAATGCCTTTAAACAAACAATTTCGGCAAACCGGCATGGTTACCTTCCTGGGACTTTTTTCAAATAATAATATAAATGAGAAGTACCTCGTTACTTTGTGTTTGGTGTGGATGTAGTTCAACAACATATTAAGTCATCTAAAAAGTTTTGTTTCTAAATTCATAACAACTTTTGAAACTGAAGATGTCCCCAGTAGAAGTTCTTCTTTCAATAAAATCGTACATTTTTAAATCAAATTCTCCGCAATTTTTTTGTTTTTTTTACAGTTTTACAAAAGAAAAGTACGAAATTATAAGCAAAAGTAAATTTAACCCCTGCAATGTTCCCCTTATATAAGTACTTAATGAAAATGGTCCAGTTACTTGACTACAATTTTGTGAATAAATTAATTGAAACTGAATTAGATTACTATAGCATATTACATACAGTAGAGTCAATATACATAATTATCGTTATTGGGTTGATCAAAATCCCTACTGGAATTATGTTGTCACCGAATAAGCAGAACCTGACCAAGCCTAAACAAAACGGAACAAGAGCTGAGAGATTGCTTCAGCTACTTTTTTGAGATCCAAATACAAAATTCAACGATAAAATAAACATAGGTGCGGTCAGTTGTAATTGTAGCAGCTAATCACGAGAGCTTTTTAGCAGGATAATGCGCCCCGCACTATTATTTATCAGTCAAATAGTACTACGTGATTATAAAATTCTTGTACATTCTAATACTTTATACACTTTAATTAAATGTATGGCCTATCGGTGTCAATCAGCTGAAACTTTGTATATGCCTTTATAAAGTAACATGCACTTCAAGATTTTTTTAACATGCAGTTGCCACAAAATTTACAGTTTTAGATTATTCTATGCAGTCCTTAGAATCAATTTATGTAGAATAACAATTTACCTGGAATTAAAAAAGTTTTTAAAATATTTTTAAAAGTCCTAAACTTTGGTTTTTATATAATGACATATTAGAACTTATTTCTCTTTTAATTTGTCATAATTAAATTCCTGAATTCCCTGAGCGCAGCAGCTGAATTATACTCGAGAGTTGTAGAATATAAGAGTTATAGAATGTATAACTACAATAAAGAATAACCGTCTGCATTATACTGAAATACTCCAAATTATGGTCAAGGTCAATGTTACAAAATTAATATTATTATAAATTACCCTCAGACCTATATATGAATATAAAATTTAAACTTAATAGGTAAGTGAAAGAGTTTATAAAAGTGATGCATTGTTTTTCTTATAAAACGTTTCCCTATAAATTTTGAGAGAATACATGTTGCCTCGTTATTAGACATATTTTTAATACAAAAATAAATAAATAAATAAATAAGGCCTTTAATAAACATATAAAAACAAACAAGAACATTACATCAAAACTGCCAGGAATCATCCCTGCGCTGGCGAAGTCTAGCAAATAAATGCTACTCTACTTAACCAGCTGAGAGACTATCCTGTGCTATGGAATGCGTAAGAAAATAAGATACATAATTAGTTGACAAAAAATGGCGGTTTGTTTGTTAACATGGCAAAAACAGATTGACAGAAATTTTTTTTGTGTTTGTTGTTAAATTCTTAGATCACAAAAATATGTGTGAATAATAATATTCAAGGTTACAAAGTGTGCGAGGGCGACGAAATTAAAATTAAAGAAGTACGGAAGGAATATAAAATAGCTAAGGTGTTTCTTTAGGAAGATCCTTGGCCACAGATTAAAATGAGCTTAAGCTATGATAGAAAAGTCGTGCAAGCCTTTTGCCTATCTAAAATAAAGTGTTTTAATTTAAATTTAAACTTATTAAAATTGAAAAGTCTGAATTCTCTAGGCAATAAATTCAAAAGGGAAATTGAGATGTATGAAAAAGATCTTTTAAACAACGTTGTTGGAAAATGAGGCATTGTGTATTTATCATTAAATCTTACATTAACTGAATGCTGTGATTCACGAGTTTGAAATATGTTATTCAAAGAACAACTGGATTTGGGATCATTAAGAAGTTTAAAAACAAAATTTCCTAGATTATGTATCCATCGATTTTCCATACGTAACCAATTTAATTCATTTATTTTATGATAAAAATGTTCTCTTCTAGATATATCAAAAATTAAACGACAACATGAATTTTGTATGACCTGTATTTTATTTTTGTCCAAAGAATTCAGACATGGAAAATAAATAAAATTACCATAATTAAATTGTGAAAGAATTAGGGATTCTGTGAGCAATTTTCTTAGATAAAAATTAAGAATATGACGATTGGCAAATAATATTTTTAATTTAAAAACGCCTTTCGTCTAAGTTCCTGTACGTGACTGCTGAAACGCAAATTAGAGTCGAAAATTATACCCAAATTCCGAGCCTCTTCAACAAAGTTTAATACATTATTGTCGATGTAGATATTCAGGCCTGAAGCTAAAAAGTTGCATTTGTCCATATTACCAAATATCATCACATTAGATTTTTTTGAATTTAAATTTAGATTATGTTCTTTAGACAAAGTATTACATTTAAATCATTATTTATTATATTATTAGCCACTTCAAACTCTTCGGGTCTAAAGGAAAAATACATCTGGGTGTCATCTGCGTATTATATTATCTTACAATTATCAAGAGACGTTAAAATGTCAGAAGTATAAATGCTGAAAAGAAGGGGTCCCAGGGCAGACCCTTGGGGTACACTAGACAATATAGAAAGTTCTTGTGACTCACAGTTATTATAAGAGATTTTCTGCGATCTGCATGATAGATAGGATTTAATTAATTTTACTGAGACGTTATCAAAGCCGAAATATTTCAATTTGGCTAAGAGCAAGTTATGGTTGATAGTGTCAAAGGCTTTTGAATAGTCAAGTAATACGAGCACAGTGACAAGACTCTGATCAGTATTTACGAAAATGTTATTAGGCAACAGTTGCAAGAGCAGTGGAAGTACTAAACCCGGGTCTAAAGCCATACTGCACTTCAGGCACTATGTTATTAAAAATGGCAAAATCGAAAATTTGTTTATATAATATTTTTTTGAAGATTTTAGAAGCGGCAGTTTGAAGGTCCTTATTTTTGGTAAGTGGGATACCTATTGCATTTTTCCATTTATCAGGAAAATAAGAATTTTCTATGCAACAGTTAATAATATGAAGCAATATAATATCAATATGTGGACTACAATATCTCAACATTCTAAGTGAAATATTATCAGAACCAATGCTATCTTTTTTTAGAGAATGTAGAATTGTATTAACTTCTTCAGCATTACTTAATTTGAACGAAAAGTGAGTACTTCTTGCTATAGCTTCTTGCTAAGCTACTATTGCTATAAAAATTTATTTTATTATCACAATTATCGGATACATATTGAAAAAAATTTGAAAAATAAGAATTAATAGAATTGGGGTCTGAAAGATTAGCGGGCAACTCTGCCCGACTTTGTTTATTACAATGTATATTGAGATTACGCAAAGCAGACCAAGTTCTACGATGCTCACGCTTAGCAGCAACTGAATTAAGATAGATTTGTTTTTCTCGTCTTATCATAGACACGGAAAGATTTCTAAGTTGTTTATAATTATTCCTATCGACTTGAGAATGAGATGTTTAATTTAGCTATCCATTGATGCCACTTTCGTTAACATTGTAGCCGAATCGAATATTGTATTTTTTGTTCGATTCGGCTAAAAATCTAGTTTCACATGTTATTGCCGATTTCAACTGATTTTTGAAACAGTGTATTGGGACCCTGATCACGAATTTCAAGGATTCATTCGCCAGTAATTCGTCCTTTACTCATTCACACTCAAATACTTGAATATAAAATAACGCCTGTAATATTATATATATAAGTAACATTACAAAAAACAGAGAAATAAAAAATGTGTGTCATTTGGGACATTAATACACACATTTTTAAATATTTAAAAAAAGGGGAAAACTCCTAAATTTGTAATTATGATTATAGATGGTCAGTAACTGGAAACAAAACAGTATCGAAAAATATGATTTAGATAGAATAAAAATTCAAAAACCTGACTGTTGTATCTTCTTTTCGGAGTATCTGAATTCAGAATAGGACATTTAAAAACAATGGAAAAATATAACGAGAAATGTTTCAAAAACATTTCTAAACGGGATGTGATTTTTTTGTATAAACTATTACCAGATGCATGTAAAAATAGATACCGTAAATTGAAAGTGTAACTCACTTCCTATGCTTGAGGAACACATTTTAAAATTACTATGCACATAATGCGCAAGTCAGTTGAATTGGATAATGTTCAAATGTGAAGAAACGAAATTCCTTTTTATTTAGTCAACAAATTAATGTTTGGTACACTGAAAAAATATGTTTGATCATCTACTTCCCTCCTCTTCAAGAACCTTTCATGAGGAGCCACTGACAGTGTCAAAAAATATGTCAAAAATGATTAAATTTATTATAATTCGTTTAGCTAGTTACTAAGGAAGAAATAATGGGACAGTAAAACCATACTAAAGCCAATTAAATATCCCTTTTATGTTCGAAAGCACTTGCTTACCGCGGCATCCCCTTTGGAAATCTTTTGACCATCTTTAACCCATTCGAGAGCCAAGGAATGTTTGAGTGTTGAGTTCGGTTTTGAAAGCGCGTCCTGCCACTGAATCAAGCGACCCATGCACGATCACGCACCCTGCCGAATAAAACGCTGCGTTCTCAACGCCTACTTAAATCCATATACGTGATTAAATCTAAAGTTTTTCACCTGGATGGAATGCTATTGTAATTCAAACATTTCCATTCGTCTGAGAAAAAGCCGTTTGGTAGTTTTTACCGACAGTTTTATTCGTCGACAAGTCGTGTATAATTATGTGATCAGTCATTTCGATGAATTAATAAGCAAACAGAGTGTTGATCTGAAAAAACATTATCGGAAATGTTAAAGGACACCGAACACTCCTTATAGATTTTCGGTACCCACAGAATATGTTATTTGGGATGTTACATACTTTTTACTAATGATACAAAGTTATCAAATTACAGGGTGAGCTAGTAATAATTCGATAACTTTTATTAGAAAGAATCTTTAAGTTGAAATAAAAATTAATGTTTGATTTTATTACAAAAATTTGTCGTTTTCAAAAAAATCGATATTTTCTTTGACTAGTACTTGAAACTAAATTACTTACTTAAATACTTATTTTATTATTATAAAAGTTCAAAACTCTGTAACTATAATACACAAATTTTTCTTTTAAAATCATGCAGATCAGTCGCATAACTTAGTCATAGTTCTACAATTGCACTTTTTTAAATAAGTTTACCTATTACCTATATCTTTATAAACAAAGAAAGATTTATTAGTTTCCAAAACATTTTTTCTATCGGATTTTTACCAAAAAGTTACCAGGTTATTCCCATATGGCCGTCGATTTTTGACCATAATTTGAAGTCAATCGGGTAAGTAGTTTTTTAGCTAAGCCGCGAGCAGACAGGCCGACAAAATTGAGAAAACATGTTTTTCGGTATCTAGGGACCCTGAAACCTAAAGTTCTGAAAAAATCTCGGAGAGTGATCTTTTCATGATTACAATATTTCTCTTTTCGAGGGAGGTAAAAGTTATTTGGCCGCCATTTTGTTCCGTCATCGTGAATTCGTACCACAACTTTGCCTGTTTATCTCTAAATTGTCTTAATCCTTGCCAAAAATTTGAAATTAAACTAATACGTAGTTTTTTCATGCCGATTTTTTAAATATTTTCATACTAAAATCTTACCAGTTTATTCCTATGTAACAATAGATTTTTCTGCAAAATTTGAGGAAATTGGTTAATTAGTTATTTTAGTATCATTTTTTTAGCGTTTCACACGTCATCTTGTTCCAGCAGATTGGATTTTTACCAGAATTTTACCAGGTTATCGCTACATGATCCTTAATTTTTAACTAAAATTTGAAGAAAATCTGATGAGAGTTTTTAAGTTATGCCGCGAACTGACAAACAGCCAAACAAACCCACAGACGGTTCGACGAAATTGATAAAACATATTTTTTTGGCATCTAGGGACGCTAAAAACTGAAAATATGTAAAAACTGAAAAGGGTATTTTTTCACGGTCATAAATAATTATCTGGTCGTCATCTTGAATTAGTTCTATAATTTTACTAGTTCTTCTCTATACCACAATTAGTTATGCCACACAATAGGCCATCAAGTAGTTTTTTCAGGCTGAATTCTTAAATATTTTATTAAGCCGCCATTTCGTTTCGCCATTAGGATTAGTGCCAAAATTTTACTAGTTAATTCCTACATAATACTTGATTTTTGTACAAAATTTTATATAAATTAGATAAGTAAGCGAACAGACACATAGACAGACAGACTGAATTCAGAAAACATGTTTTCGGCATCTAGGGACTCTAAAGTGTTCCACTTAGCAATAATGAAATTGATTTCGTTCCTTTCTTTTCAATATTCATTCTGTACTTTTATAAATCTAAAAGATATTATGAAAAAAATGCTATACAAGTTGTATATTTGAAGATTATTCCATGTCCTCTAGGCGATTATCAAAATATAAATGAAAACCTTGTACTAACTACTTTTCTAATAAATTATAATTTTTACTCTGAAAGATCAAATAAGTTTTAGCGACAAAATTGTTTTATCATAAGAAATACAGCAAAAGTAAAATATTCTTCCGAAAAAAATGCTATTTAACATAAATAAAAAAAACAAATTCAAATAACCGAAAAGCGCTATACATAATACTCACAAAAGTGAAAAAAAAACCGGTAAATTTCGTTTATCTGGAACTTTCCTGTCCTGTAAAGTGTAACCAAATATAGTTCTGCACAGAGTCATTTAGTATAACGCCTTTTCAAAAAATTTTACTGGGCGGCATTTTCTTCCATCATATTGTATTCGTATCAATATTTTACCAGTTTCTACCTATGCCATACTTAATTTTTGGCCATGACTTAAAATAAATTCAATAAGTAGTTTTTACACATATTTTAATACCGCCATTTTGTGCCGTCATGTTGAATTCGTACTACAGTTTTATCAGTTTGTCTCTAGATACCTAATGCTTGCCCAAAATTTTAAAGGAATCTAATGAGTAGCTTTTCATTATAGCTCCACTTATATTACTAGGTTTTACCAAAATTTGAAATCAATCAGGTAAGTAGTTTTTAGCTACTCCGCGAATTGACAGACAGACAGACAAACCAATGGGATTGAGAAAACATATTTTTTGGCATCTAGGGACTCTAAAACGTAAATATATGTGAAACCTGGATTTTTTTTTACAAACATTTTATTTCACCAACATTTTGTTCCACCATCTTGAATTCGTACCACAGTTTTACCAGTTCATCTCTATACCAACAATTAATTCTTAGAACAAAATTTGAAATGAATCTATTAAGTACTGTTTTCAGGTTGAATTTTTAAATATTTATTAAGCCGCCATCATGGATTCGTACCAACATTTCACCAGTTGATTGCTACGTAATAATTGCTTTGTGTGCAACATTTGAGGTAAATTGGATAAGTAGTGTTTTAGTAATAATTTTCTACCATTTGACTAGGCCGCCATATTGGATTTTTACCAAAATGTTACCAAGTCATCGCCATATGAGTTCAATCAAGTCAAACGTATAAGTAGTTTTTTAGCTATGCCGTGAAAAGACGGAACAACAGACAGGCAGAAAGACCTACGGAATTGAGAGAACATGTTTTCTGGCATCTGCCGACCCTGAAATATACAGATCTAAAAAAATCTCTAAAGGTGATTTTTTCAGAATTACAATACTTCACTTTTACAAGGGAACTAAAAATTGGAAAAATGCACAAAAGCAATCTCCGCGGAAAAATATGTTTCACCTTTCTTCCAGTTTAAAAGAAAATATTGCTATGGAATTTTTTCAGTATAAAATTAACAAGGGAAATAAATACGAGGGGGGGATTAATATACCTAGTGCATCTCTAATTTTATTTGACAATTCTCAATTGCTATGGAAGTAATTGAAAAATATTTATCCCAACAAAATTTTGTCGCTGTAATCCCACCCTGATGATTTTCTTAGGGTGAATAGTTTTGCCAATAGAAAACAGCTCGTTGTCATTGAATTTCGCCGGTATAAAATGTTCTAGTGACATAGTTATTTTAAAGGCTTTTTAAAACAACTATATTGCTGTAAATTTAAAACGTTCCGTATTTAAAAATATAGCAACTGTATTAATTATTAACTTTTAAAACCTACAGGAATATTTTTGTTTAAAAAGCGTTTGAAGTTATAAAACAATTTTGTTGTTAACGATGTTTTGTCAAGGGCCCATCGATATTTTTAGCCCTTACAAACAGCTTTTCTAATGGTACGTTACCTAGCAGTGCCTCTGATTTTGTCTATTGTCATTTATATTTCCAGCCCTTACACATAGTCTCTCTAATGGTACAAGAAAAGCTACTACAGAAAAATGTCACAATGCGATTGATGCCAGCAAATAAATTAATTTGTGATTACTGTATAACTCAAATGCTAGGATTTCGTAGAAAACATGGGTTGTCTCAGACTGAGGTAATGTTCTAACTCATTTGGTAATTTTTTCTGTTTTGACTATACTCTTATAACTCAGTTAATTATTCAAATTCTAAATCCTGTTTTTCTCTAAATTTGACATAGCTTTCATTGTTGAAGTAAGTTCAAACTCAGGTTCCGTAACAATATTTTATAGTCGGAATTTGGATTAAATTGGTTATCAAATAATCAGTTCAGAAAATCCGTCCTTAAACATCTCAAAATCGGTGTCCTTAGATTCAACAAATTGCCTTTTTAATATTAGTTCAAAATTAAAAAATTATGTTAATTCTTGCTTCTGCTAATAAAAATATGAGTAAAGAGTCATATTCAAAATGACTTTTAGAAAAATGTTCAGAGGTTTCAAACCAGCCCATAAACGATTTCAAAATTTGTCAACAAATTAAAAATAAAAAAAAAGAGTTTAGTTTTTTGCCAATAATTCAAAAACTATTAACATTTAAGAAAACTCAAAAATAGATTTTTGAAGAGAGAGAAATGTCCAATAAAAAAGTTCCGGCTCCCGGAACTCCAACTCTATTTTTAATAATTTTAATTAAATGTTAAAAAACCGTTACGATGCCTCAAAACCGGCCGTAACAAGTACACATTTTTTTATACTATTAAATGTTAATTCAAAAAATTTAAGCAAATTATGGTACTTAAAGGAACAATTTCTCGCTAAAAATTTTTTTCACTGATTTTTCAAAAAATCAGCCTATAGTTAATAATTTTTTTGGGGTTTTCGTTTATATTTCAAGTTGGATAATAAACAGAACCACTTAAAACTATTTCGCTTCTTGAACTATTACTATTAAGATTATGACATTGCGATGTTTTTAATTCTTATAATATTTTAATTATTAACCATTAAACAAACAAAAAACTAAATTATTTTTTTTTCTTGTTAGCTTCAATAATTAGTTACTAATAGATTCTAACAATTAAGTCTCCACAGTGTAATAATTTTAGTGGCTTTTATTTAACAATTATCCAAATAAATGAAAACTTAAAAAAAAAGTGTTAATTCGCAATAGACTCAAAGGAAATCATTTAATTTGATAGAATTTCTAATATATTGATTAGAGTTGTAATAAATATGGTACTTTCAAGTCTGAAAGCTAGTGTTTTAGCGGTAGTTATTTCGGTACTATATTTTAATCACGATTTTTAAGAAGAATAACAAAGTAACTTTTTCTTACCGGTCCAAAAATTGCTAAAGGTTTCGCCTTCCTTATATAAGAACGTTTTTTTTTTGGAACATTTCGTATAGATATATAATTTTCTATATAATATCTCCAGTTGCTTTGGATGAGTTAATTGATATATATTATCCGCCAAAAAAAAAATTGGAATATAAGTGCAGATCTTTCTAAAAGTTGTTTTCATGGTATTTGATACACCACTGATATTTATCTAAAAGGATCAACACTACAAAAACTCAAATATATTATTAGGGAGTAAGTAATTATTAAAGTAAATCCTCTAAAGCCTTTCTCCGTGTTGTAAATATTACATAAATGAAAGTAGTAGGTGGAAACAAAAAATAAGATTATGTTATTTAAAAATTTAAATTACTTAAGGAGCAAGTGTCTTATTTGTGTTGTAACGTTTGGCTTAGTACGATCATTAATCTTTTTTATAAAAATGGTGTTAGAGTAATGAGACATTTAATGAATGCGGGTCACAACACAAACAGTTTTTTAATGTTACTCAATCGTATTCTTTGTTACCGACAATTTTTTAGGTTTAAGTGTTTATGTTTTTAGTAGACAAAAATTTCTAAACCGTTGATAAAATATATTTAATATATATAATCTTGAATTCATACCAAAATTTTACCATATGATTCCTACATAATACTTGATTTTTAGTTTTTAAGCTATGAAGCGAACTGACAGGCAGATAGACCAACAGAACAACAAATTTTTTTCATTTAGGGTCGCTAAAACGTAAGATATGTAAAACCTGAGAGGGTGAATTATTCACTTATTATCACATTATTCATAATTTTTGATCAAAATTTTAAGTCAGTCAGGTAGGTGGTTTTTTAACTATGCCGCGAACAGGTATTGATAAAAACATGTTTTTGCATCTTGGGACCCTGAAACCTAAAGATCTGAAAAAATCTCGGAAAGTAATTTTTTCTCTATTACAATATTTCACCTTTACGGGGGAAGGTAATAATGTTTAAATACAGAAATGTTATAGTTTTATCTAAAACGCTAGGATTTGCTAAAAAAACTAACAAATGACTATTGGAAAGTAAAAAATTAGCATGCACTTTCTTTTTAGTGTAACACCCTGTATGTTATTCTTTCGTTAATTGGATCTTTTTCTGGTAATCATAAATATACTAGGTTTGACAGCTTCGTCTTTGAAAGTAAGTGAGACATACAGAACGAATCTAAATGCCAATGAGACCAATATTTTAGTAGTGAGTATCAAATCACTCAAGTATTCAAATCAAATAACTCCAAACTAGAACATGCAAAGAGAATTACATATTGAAGCTACAGTTTAAAAACAAATAATGGGATCACTCACAGGAAATTAGATGTTTTCAGCCGCCTCAGAAAAATCTTGTATAACATTACACTGAATATCAAAAAAAGAACAAGAGAACTAGGATGTTATGTGTGTGATGTTACCGTTATGGACCGAATGAAAAAAGAAAAAGAAATCAACAATAAAAAACAGAAAAATAGCCTACTTTAGACATATAATGAAATGTGAAAAATATCGCCTACTCCAGCTAATCCTACAAGGTAACATAGAGGGCTGAATAGGACTAGAGCAAGCCGAATATCGTGGCTGAGAGACATCAGGCAGTGGACTGTATGACGAGTGTTGATCTATTTAGAGCAGCTGTCAACAAATCAAATGGGCCAATATGTACAGAGAATAGGCTCCTTAAGAAGAAGAAGTAAGAATTATTGATTTTATCAACATTATAGTAGACGCGCCTTAGCAAAATTATTAGCTTAAATATTGCCTAATTTGACAGTTATAGGTTTAAGATAATAATATGCAACAATAATACAATTTTTTTTATGAATTATTAAAACGTGCAAAAAACACACAACTAGCAAAATATGAAAGAGGCTAATTTTTCATGACGAGCGGAATCATTTCGCATAGTTTAAATTGGTTTGTCATAACTGAAGGATCTTCTGTTGAACAATGTAAAGAATAAGATGAATCACTGCACTGAATTTTATTTATTTGTTCTTGCATTTCACGCAGTTACCTTTTAAATTTCTTAGTTTTACTACTTAATTAAGGCACTTATTAACACAATTGTCATTATTGTCTGCACTTGAGAATATCAGGGAGAAAGATGAATGATTGTGATTATAAATTTTAAAAAGATTCGTGTTGATGGGTAGATTTTTCGGAAACTACACTGTAATAATAACTATATTAAGGACAAGCCACGGAAAATGGTCAGTTTCTAAGTAAAATATACAATCTACGATTTATTTTATTCATACATCCGTATATGATGACGGTTGCCCGGTTACCTCTTTGTCTATCCTACTTTTTAGTTTGAATATGTCAAAGATATGTAAAGTGTTTATTATTCGTTTGACCGTCTCTCCTAATAGTTGTAATAAAACGCGAACCTTGGGGAAAAGTTAAATACGCTACACTTTTAGCCGCGCGCGACGGTTCGAATGGTCTCGTTGCGTTCCTCAGGCATAATAAAATACGCTATACTAAGCTAGGCTGGGCAGTCCGAATTGCCCTGATACCTTGAAGTTTGACGAAAGTACCCGAAGATTTCGCAGCTACCGAGCGGCAGGCGAACGTGATAGCAAATGGAATATGAAATCGCTATTTGGATCATGAGCCGGTCTCTTCTCATAATTCGATCGATCGGTCGCGGCATCATGTCGGCATGCGTTCAATTGTTCAGAGGTCGCGTGGTCGTTATTCTAATTGGTTTTTGTTTCGGACGATTTTAATCGATGAAAATTGATTTATATACAGTTTTTTCTAATATATATTTTTTTATTTTTATAATCCATGTGTGAGTTGGAAATATACAGCAAATAAAATGTTGGTAGTGACTAGTGGAAAAAAATAAACAAAAAAAAAATTAAACAACTAAAGAGTGCTAACGAACTTAATTTATAGAAAATAACCGAATTCAAGGTAGGTGGTTGCAATTTGCCAGAACTTAGTATACGATAAGCTAGTAAAGACAAAAATAAAGAGGTTCATCGAAACTTTCGCAAAAGTATATACGATTTAGCTAACTGGATATGTGGTTGTGAAGTCTCTAACTCATTTTACTGTTATATTTGTTGTTTCCTAAGGACTTGTCGGACTTATTATGGTGCAAAACCGGTGTTAAAGACTTAAAACACTTAAAAGAAAAATAAAAAAAAATGCATTTTCTGCAGATCACATGAAATGTTCGGTGATGAATGAATGAATTCGGTCGGAAGTGTTGATATTCGCACTCAGCTAGACACATCTTATAGAAAATCCCTTAGAGATTTTAATGAAAATGTATCCAAAAATCGTTATATTTTAAACAAAATTATAGATTGTGTAAAATTTTGTGGGGCATTCGAGTTGGCACTACGTGGCCATGATGAAACGGCTTTGTCTGAAAATCTAGGTGTTTTTCGAGGGTTTATAAATTTTGTTGAGGAGTTGGGCCGAGATAGACTATCCGCTTTAGCAATGTTAAGTATCGAAAAATAGTTTATAAAAGTAATGTGCGTGCAAAATTGACGAACGTGTCATTCAGCATTTTTCCAATTCTAAAGAACGAAGAGTAGACCTGAACTAAGAGAATTTAAAGCTCAATTTAAAAATAAGATATTTATTTTTATTTTAAGTATGTAAAGAAGTAGATAGTGAAAGCAAAATGAGTGTATGCCTCAAACGCACTTCTAAAAAGAATAGGCTATAAAACATTCCTTTTCACACACATATGACATCCCATTCGTCAAAGGCTTATGCCACCAAACTGTCTCTCTTAATGTCAAAAGTACAAATTAACAGCAACATAACCATAACATAATTGGTGAATTTGAAATTTTAATTGCCATATTATTGAAATATTTACCAAAACCTACCATGATGACACTAGTCATTATTCACTATCTGTCATTCGATTTAAACCATTTTTTTCTGCAATAGCAAACATTAATAATATTATTATAGAAAAAGTATATTAAAAGAAATTAAGTGTAACTTTCACGATATGTCGGGCTATTTCCATTTTCCTAATTGACATCGGCGTTGTCGAATTATTAAAAACTACCTCCTTAAAAAATCAAAATGTGACTTTGTAATTAACTCTTGACACTAAAGCTTAAATTTAATATCCGTAAATCAAAACGCAGCATCGCTAAATGTCTGTTTTACTTGCAAGCAACATCGGAATTCCAATACAAAAAAAATGTGTCAGGTCCGGTAATTTACGATTTTTCAGCTGGTATTTTCGGCGAAAGCATAATGAATGGCACAGCTGAATGGAGAGACACTTTTTACGTCCTTAAGGAACAGACAAAAGGGTCTGATATGTCCCGGTGACAAAAGTTTTCTTGGTTTCTTTGCAAGTTACATATAGCGAATCTGCCATTGTGCTCTTTGAATGGGAGCAGGTTATGAGCTTTTGTGCGGAGCACCTGAACATTTAAAGGTACAGGGTATAGTGAAGAAACCAGGTCAAAATTCTTGCGTTTGATGTTTGGACTCAAATAAGTAAGGTAGAATTTTAGGTGTACATGTCTACAACTTCTATTTGTTCATTGAAATTTAAATCAAGATTTAGTAGGTAATATGTCTATAATTTGAAATTATATATTGGGGAACTATTTTCCTAAATGTTTATTATTTAAATCAAACTTAATGGTCCATTATCTTTAATAGTACGCAAGTTTCGAATAATCTATCGCAACATTCTGGCCGGTCAAATTATCCACTTCGCGATTTTTTCAAATATTCTGCGTCGAAGTTTTTACTCAACCATTATCGTATACCTTTGTACTCAATATTGCCTGAAACTCTTCGTTTGGTCGGGTCTGCAGGACAACCAATCTCTGGTTATTTTGGTGTAACTGGAACTTACTAAATCGTGCTAAAATATAATTTCACCATTAGGATGGTGTCTATTAATAAAATCAAGTGATTTCGGAAGTAGCTGTATCCACGTGATCGTGAAATGCCAGCGAGTGATATGACATACCAAACTAAAATGTTGTCTTGAAATTTCTATTTTGATTTATATTTTGTTATTTGGGCAATTTTCTGTATCGTCTGTATAAAACTCAGCATTACATTAATTTCTAAATTCGATAACGTGAAATATTTTTCGTTATCCATTATCACAACTCGGTTTCCTGTGAAGCAGTGTCTTCTTAAGGCACGGTAGATCAGAATCCTGCATAACTGATTTTCTGTAAGTTTTGGGCACTTCTTCCTTTTTCGATATTTAACTCCCTTTATTTTCAGATCTCGACTAACGGTCATATTATGAGAAACAGGAAATCGTTGCACCAATTTACGAGCCTATGATCCCAATCGGTTTCTAGCAGTTTCCACAATCCTGTTTGACTAAGTATTAGTCAATACTTTCGGTCGCCCACATTTAGGAAGATTTACGCATGCTAGGCCTTCCTCACATTCGCGAACGAAACTTTGATTTCGAAATTTATTTACAGTCTTACGTTTTGGCACTTGACCAATTAAATTATATATTATTTTTCGAATATGCAGTTTGTACGCCATAACTTTGCTAAAGTTTTGCAGATACAATTTGACAAAATTCAAAAAGTATTGCATGTTTGTTTGCTTATATAACAATAAAATAATGATCGACGAAATGTTTTCGAAAATTTTGTTGTCATATTATAGTGAAAGCTCTCATAAGCAGACACCGACGGTTCTTAAATTTTTGGTCGCTTATGAGAGATGTCCGGTTAAAAGAAAGTTATTAGAAAATGATGCCCCTGAAATACCTAGGTACTCCAAATATGGACATTTGGAGAATATATATACATAATATGTACTAAATGTAATACAGAAATAAATACAAACATTTTATTTTCAAGTTATTTATCTGTTATTTTTAAAATAAAATAAGTATGTACAGATGTATACGCATTAGAATAAATACTTGCATATACATATGTATGGCAAAGAATGTTTACTACTTTATAGGCTTATAATGTAAAACAAATAAACGTTTCTGCTCACGGCCATACATACATAATTTTTATACGAAAAATATGGTCGCCTTTCTCTTAAATAATAAAGCAAGAAATAGATATGAGTATAAAACAAAATTATAAATAAATGTGGATAACCTAGGCAAAATTATTTGGAATAAAACTCAAAGCCGTAATTTTGACCGCTTTTCTTGCATAATACAATTTTGGAAATGACTTTCAATGTTCTTTATGTTGAAAGGGTGGTTAGTCATCCCTTGCAAATTGTTTTAAGCTATCAACAACCTCCAGAGCCTCAACATAGGATTTTACTGAATGGGCATCTTGGCATCAAAATCGGTGAAAACGCACTCGCTCTTTTTGAATCCAGCTTTGCCGAAACAATTCTTTATGGTGTTGGAACTTACGTTTTCCCGTGCTGTTTTTGTAAAATATAATGCCTCTAATACATTAATATTTTTTGATAATTCTGATGCCGATTTAGCAATTTCCATTTTGATAAATGTTTCAGAATTTGATTTCAATAATAAAATTTAAAATTTTGTATGATCTCTTGATCTAAGGGCTGGCAAGCGGAAGTTGTATTAGGTGGTAAAAAAATTATTTTCACATTTTTTAAGTTTACCTCTCGGTGATGAGACCCAGCATTGTCCAAGAACAACAAAATTTTTCTTTTCTGAAAACCCATTTTTTTATCTAGTTGAAACAACCATTCGGTCATAATTTCGCGTGTCATCCAAGCCTTTTTGTTCGATTTCCATATGGCTGGTAAGTTTTTAATGTCAACGTTTTTTAAAGCTCGAGGTCTAGCTGCTTTGCCGATCACTAACAACTCTTCTTTACGTCCCGCGATATTTGCACAAAACAGAATTGTGAGTCTCTCTTTCGAAAGTTTTTCACCTAAACATTTTTCAGATTTAAGAGTTTTGTCCGGTAACGCACGAAAAAATAGTCCACTTTCATCCGCATTGTAAATATTTTCTGGGGGATAACCTAACAATATAGAAGGAAGCTTCTTCATAAACTCACTGACGTCACTTTGATTCACATCAGCAGATTCACCTGAAATACACTTAAAACTTATGTTGTGTCTTTTACGCCACTTTTGAAGCCAACCGTCAGACACACTAAAACTACGGTAGCCTAACTTTTCTGCTATTTCTTTAGCCTTTGCCTTTACTAACTGTCCGGATATGGGTATTTTCTGACTTCTAGCACTTGCAAACCATTCAAAACACATCCTGTCTATGTTCAGTCCTACGATTTTTAAAAAGCTTTTCTTCTGGTTTACATTAAGTCCAGATTGCCACTTTTGTCGAATACTTTCTTTATTTTTTGCAATCTCCGTAGCTTGGGTTTTTCCTATGTTAAACCTTTTTGCCAGAGCACGAACTAATATTCTTTCCCGATCAAATATGTTCACCACTTCCATTTTTTCTTTGAGAGTCAACAGTCTTTTTTTCTGAGCCATTTTATTAGCATACGATACGTCGCGTTATTATCAAATAATAGAACTGGTAAACAAAGACAAGTACAAGTACGTCATATAAAACTTGGAACGACAGAACTCATAATGTTAAACGGGGGAATCACCGAATTTATTTACATAGTCGTCCGGTTATTAGAGCTACGCGTCCGCATATGGGAAATTGTAGTTGCCACCTGAGATAGTAAAAGTAAAATATCTCTCACATACGGACATGGTTCTGTCCGCGACCGTTTGTAAGAGCGTCAGCTTATTAGATCACTTTTTATATGTAAAACTATACGACTAAATTCTGTTCTAAGAAAATTGTCCGTTTAAGGGAGATGTCCGCTTTTTAGGGCTATCCGTAAACGAGAGCTTTCACTATATATGTTTGTTACAATATTTTCATGATAATATATTTTAGCTTTTTGATATTCCCTGTATGTTCCTGTAAATGTTTGCCCCGTGAAACGTTTTCTGAATAGGCTTTATAACTTTTGTCCAAGGTCACTTAAGAAATTTAACGAATATTTTTTTTACTGCCTATATAAATACTCTAAAATTTTGAGCTAAAAAACTACTTTAAAGTAGAAAAAGCCTATTTAGAAAATTGCGTTTCGGTTTAAGCATAATTCAAAAATAACTCCTTTGGTAATAAAGATAACAACAAAATTTAAAACATATGTAGAGATATCAGTATAAGATGTTTAAAAATAAATATTACATACATTTAAATTATTATATAAAAATCGTAGGTCGGTTCTAATATTCACCTTTTCATATGCTGGGTCATTTTGTATTCCAAAAAATTTACATTAAAATATCTAGTAGACAAAGATGCTCCCTACACCTGCCAACAGGAATATTCCCTTTTCTTTTTAAAACATAAAAGACTATGCCCCTTTAAATTTAGCTCAAATTATTCAATGTCGAGCGTAGCTTACTGTAATTAATAATATTAAAATGGTATTTAAATGTGTTTAAGACCGGGCAATGCACCATATTGAAAGATTTGCGCGCTCCTCGCGCCCTTTCAATTAGATTATTTACATTAAAAATGCTTTTCTTTAAATTCCGATATGCTGACCAGGCCCAAAAAGTCAAAAGCATTGGGGCCGTCTGGGGCGGTAATTGAGACCAGTTGCCCACCCCATCCCTAAGATTAAAATGAATCTGGTGCAACTTATACTAAAAAATGTTTTATATGATTTTCTTAGTCGTTGATGATAAGTTTGTTACCCTTATACAAAAATGGTTACTGTTTTTAGTCATCACTTGACAATGGTGTTGTTCTTGCTTATGTCAACGTCAAGTCAAGTCCACAGTCTTGTGCCAACCAGATCTTAACTTTTTATACACAACACGTCTATAAAACGTTAAGGTAACTATGTTTTTACTTCAAAAATATTTTGTTGATTTTGTACGTCTAGAACTATTGTAGGCAGATTAGGCTATATGTTTTTTGAGATAAACAATTTCTTAAAATTTTCATTTAATATAATTTCTAAGTTGTAAAAAACTAAAAAGTTGAAACAGTTCAAGACTAATAAACGCAGTTGTATTATTATTTTTTAATAACAAATTTCTTAATAGTACGAAAATATACAAAATTAGGTGAGAATTATATTTATATAATATTACCTTACAAACTGACCAAGTAGTTTTATTTCGATATGCTTACATGAGATATAATTATATTTGTAAACTACTATTTTAAGTTTACTGTTGATTATGTTGAAAATAAGTTGTAAGAAATTGGCGTTAGGCAACAATTGATTTTATTGCAACGGTATTTTTCTCTGCTGTTTTGTCAGTTATGGTAGCTCGACTTGAATTTTTATTTTAATTTAAATAATTAACATATCAGTGCTAGTTTAGCTGCATTATTAATTTAGTTAATAATATACTTACAAAAAACTATATTAATAAGAGGGCATAACGTTCAGTCATTGTACTACCACCGCACTAATAATTGTTGTGGTTAATTGTGCTGCTTCTGGTACCTCCAAATCACCAGTGCCTTTAGCCTATCAAAATAAAATTATGATTGAGATATAGCTAAATAATTATTAACAATATAATGTTTAATGTTAAGTTTTCTTCAAATGAAATAATTTCATTTTGCATTTTTAAATTCATTTGCCTCTTCATGTGTTAAATTAAGTACGTATAACTATGTATGTATAAATACGTATAACATTTAACACGTTTTAAATCAGGCTGGGCCTATATATATAGGATTATTGCCTAGGCCACACATTAATTATGGTTTATATGGTTTTACTTATTAATCTTTTTTACTCTTCAAATCATACCTAATCATCAGATCTCAATCTGTATTCATAGATTCTTTAAATAGACTATCCCAAGTGTTTATTTAAAGTCCCTAAATTTTCTGATTTATATCTTCTTTCATCACTCACATATCGCAAGGTTTAATAATTTCGACATTAACATCCAACTATAATATTATTTTGATTCGGAGAAATATTTAGATACTCAAAAAGTAATTAAATATTATTTAAAGATTTTGAGTGATCTTTCTGCATTTGCATTCAAATCCTTTAAACTTGTTAATCTTTCACAATAAAAAGAAAACTGATTTTCTAAAAAATTTGGTTGTACTGTTATCAATATTAAATTATTGTGATTTTGTTTACAGTTTATTAGCTAACCCGGAAACGGCCTTGAAAATAAAAAATCTAAAATTCCTGGCTTCGGGTTGTCCACAGGTTGGCCGAATTTCCTACTTCTCAATAAAGATTATTAATGCTGCTCCTCTTTTGAATCGTGAACATTTTATTGAGATGTTTATGACACAAATATTAGAAGAACTCAGTTTTTAACTAGATCTCAGCATCAGAATGCTGTGTTTTAGCGTATCTCTTTTTATAGCTCGCCACTTCACTTTCAAAACACTTTCTTTAAATAAATATAAACACCTTCAAGTTTAAATGTATCATAGTACCACTGGCTCCACAAGGAAGATATATTAACTTGATATAAATTCATCTTAACAGATATTGATGAGATATTTCTGGAACAGAATTAATATTATTTCTCTCTTAAGAGAGAAATATTGTTGTATTGTTTTGAAAAAAATCACTCCCTGATATTTTGAACATTTTCACAATTCAGGGTTTTCTAAATGCCGAAAAATACGTTTTCCCAATTCTATCGATATTTCTGCTCACAGCATGGCTGTGAAACTAGTTATCCAATTGAATTCAAATTTTGTAGAAAAATTAAGGTTTAACATGGGGATGTGATGTAGTAATAATTTGGTAATAACTAACTATTTGGGAAACAAAATGGCCCCCTAATAATTTTTTTTTTAAATTCCGTATAAAAAAACCTACTTATTCAGTTGACTTCAAATTGTATAGAAATTTTGAATGTAGATTTGTCCACATAATTGATTAATTGGTAATGTTTTCGCAAGAATACAACATGGCTGAATAAAATGGCGGCCTAAGGGAAAGTTTAAAAATTTATTATAAAAAGATTACTTATTTGATTCATTTTAAATTTTGTATAAAAATAAATTCCGATATAGACATTACCTGATATGAATCCAATATGGCGGAACCAGTAGATAACTTAATTAAGTGTTTACAAAACTCTATGTATAAAATATGTATTTGATTAAATTCAAATTGTGCCTAAGAAAAAAGTGAACTGGAAAGACTTTGGAACGAATCAAATACGAACAAAAGAGCAGCCTAATAAAATGATTAGAAAATTAGTGTCAATTACTTTTTCAATTAACTTTAAATTTTGTGCAGAAATCAAGTGTAATGACGTAGAAATAAGTTTAGTGCCACAATATAGTGGAACAAAATTAATTAATAATAAAATGTTGAAAAAGGCAGAATAAGAAAAGTACGTATTTTGTATAAAAATAAACATTTTGAGTTATCTATATAATAAAATGTGAACTGATGAAATTTTGATGTGAATGCAAGAGGAAGGACAAAGTGGCATTAACAAAATATTTAAAAAAATGTATAGCTTTACAAATCGGTTTTATCCAATAATTCTGAACGCTAATGTATTTTTGATTCACGTCACACCAACGTCACAACAGGGATACCATGCATGAGTCCTGTCTGGAACTTGTCTTTCAATGTCGCAAGCGCAATGAACCATAGACTATCGAGGCCCGGGTAGGGCAAAGGCACAAAATGGAATCACAGAAACAACTACTTTGCTGGCTAATACCACGACTGGCATTGGATTACATTGTTGATTCCTGACTTGAATCAAAAATACATTAACATTATCTCTCCTAACTAAAGCCAGGAATCAGCAGGACAATTTAATGCTGGTCGTGGTTTTAGCCAGCGGAGAAGTTTTTTCTGTGATTCCATTTTGTTCCCTCACAAAGATTACTTCTTTTAGTCTTAAAATGTGGAAGATAACACGCATTTGTATGTAATAATTAAATGATTCTTGACTCTTTCTAATAAAAGGAATGATTCATATCGTGAGAAGCCCGACGTGAAGGAAATTTACCAATTATTTAAACTTTTATTCCAGCGATGAAACATAATATATGTTAAAAAACTTATTTAGTGTCACTGTTCATTGCAAAAGAGTACATTAAAGCTAGATTAGATCAAGCTTTGACACTCAAATGTTTTTATACGCGTATATTGTGTTTATCTTTCCAAATATGATTATTATTACTATTATTATTATTATTAATACATTTACACAATCATTTTATGAAACATTTAAATTTAGCATTTTTTTAAAATTTCGCTTCGTAGGTGTTCACCATTTTTATTAGTGGATAATTCGACATGTCATTTATGTTAAAACACATTACTTTATTATATAATCAAAGCAGTTGTTCATTTGTCTTCATCTAGAATACATTTCAATACTTTTTCATTGTATATCGAATTACACACAGAAAGTGATAAACCCAGATATACTGGCCAGACAAAAACCAATTTACATGTATTGTATAAGTAAGTAGTTCGTAGTATTTGGGTAATGGTCGCACATAACAGCGACACAAGATCGTAATTTAGAAAATCAACTAGTGTCAATGGAGGCAACAAAATGTCCGAGGGAGTGGCCAGAATAGAACAACCGGCAGATCGTTTTGCAGATATGGGCTATGAATATGAAATAAAACAAGTTGAATTAACATGAATAAAATACTGCTTGCTTTAGAGTTCAGTGCGTATGGCAGGTTTAAAAGAAGCTTAAGTCCTATATGAAATACCGCACTGCGTTCATTTTAAGTGCAAACGAAATTTAAATTTAGCCTGCTAGTACCGAAACCATTAACTATAAAATAATTGGCATTTAATTTCTGCTTTGGAGAAATATTTTTAATTCAAATTTTATATTCGCGTTAGTAACATAAGTTGTCATATATTTTGTTAAACATTAAAATTTACACCAGTGAACGTTTAAAAATGGCTTATCACAAATTTGTATCTAAAATTATGATTTAAATATTCGTTAAGTGAATAAACGAATTGTTATAAACGTACTATCTTGATTATCAAGTTAAAGTGATTAAATTCTAAAATTTTAGTGTAAAGTAAACCGCTCTCGAATTGGGCAATCAATAATTGTAAGTAAATTCAATTGGGCGTAATAATTCCATTTCTTAAAGAAAGGATAAAATCTATTTGACAGACGATAGGTCGAACCCATGATACAATAAACAGACGGTCTCAATTGCGATCATTTCGCGCAGTGACGTCATTGCGTGCGTAGATTTTTAATTTGCTTATGGAGGTGCATGTCGTTTCTAGCGTTTACACGTTATATTACCATTTTTTTCAAGTAAAAATGTTTTTCCAACGAAACATTGACATATAACTCACTCTATAAAAACTCATGACATGGTAGTTATATATTTATTAATTATAAATACAAAAAACACGCCAAAGAAAGAGTTAAGGTTGTACAAAATCCGACAGTATTTAATTTTATACTGTTATTTTGTTATACAAGTTTATGTTTAGTTCAATTTAGAACTAAATAATATCTGTGTTTTTTATAAGCACAGGGACATAACTAAGTCCCATCTGAGGGGAAGAGGTCTAATTAAAAATAAATGCAGGTATGAGAGGGAATAAAACAACACACACTAAACAATGAAATATAAAAAATATTATATATATTATTAATATAAATATATATATATATATATATATATATATATATATATATATATATATATATATATATATATATATATATATATATATATATATATATATATATATATATATATATATATATATATATATATATATATATATATATATATATATATATATATATATATATATATATATATATATATATATATATATATATATATATATATATATATATAAAATATATATATATATATATATATTTATATATATATATATATATATATATATATATATATATATATATATATATATATATATATATATATATATATATATATATAATATATATATATATATATATATATATATATATATATATATATATATATATATATTATATCCTATATATATATATATATATATATATATATATATATATATATACGCAATAGTTATATTTCATACAAATTTGGCGCGGATATGCTCAAGGCATTTTGTTTAAGATGACTATATGTATATGATATATTTATATCAAAAAAGACAACTATGTAAATCCGGATGAAATAGCCGACATTTTTATTAAAAAAAGAGATTTATTTGTTTCTATAATTACCTATAATATAGGAACAAACGGCTGCATGTGCACATAAAGGTTAAACTTGTTTAGTGTGTGTTATTATTATTATTATTATATATATATATATATATATATATATATATATATATATATACACTGTCGTTGTGAAAAGAACAGTTTTGCTGACGTTTCGCCAAAATCACATTTGGCATTTTCGAAGCTTTCTTTCTCGCGTCCGAATAGAGACTGAAGTGTTCGCTTCCTTTTATACCCCCACTCGGGGCCGAAGGTTATACAGGCGTTGGTCGTTATTTATGTTTTCCGGATGGTGCTGTTGTTGTTGCGCTAATTGCGCTTGACTTTTTGCGATTTTAGATTTGTCGATTATTGTCTTCCATACTGTTGGTAGTTTTAATGATTCGTCCCTTTTATTTAAATCACCTTGTTTTTCAATTTCTATGGCTTCTCGGATTATTCTGGTCTTATAATGTTCTATATTGGCAATCTCCCTACACCCATCGAAACTTATTTTATGGCCGGTTTCCTGATGATGTAGGAATAAAGCTGAGGTTGTTTGTTTATTTCTGATGCTGAGTTTATGCTCTTCCACTCTGGCTGATATTCGCCTGTTAGTTTGCCCTACGTACAACTTTTCACAGTCCTGGCACGGAATACTGTACACTCCGTGGTTTTCCAGTTTGATTTTATCTTTTGGGTTTCCGAGTAGTTTACCTATAGTTGTTTGTGGCTTGTGTATTGTTTGTATGTTGTGTTTCCTTAGAATTCTTCCGATTCTGTCTGTTGTGCCTTTTACATATGGTAAGACTACTTGTTGCTTTCCCGGCTCATATTTTTTGTTGTTCGTTGTTCGGGAAACCTGTGCATTAATAGCTTTCTCTATGGTGCGATATGTGTAGCCATTTTTCTTTAAAGCACTAGATATTACCTTAAGTTCGTTTTGTCTCGTCTGTGTTTCAGTTAGTCGCACGGATCTAGATATTAGAGTATTTGCCACAGCTTGAATTTGTGCTGGGTGATGATGTGATTTTGCATTTAAATATCTGTCTGTATGTGTTGGTTTTCTATACACGGTGTATTCGAAATGTCCGTTATGTAGTTTTGTGACCAAAACATCTAAAAATGGTAGTTTGTTGTTTTCCTCTAGCTCTAGAGTAAATTGTATTCTGGGGTGGATTGAATTTACGTGAGTCAAAAATTTTTCGAGCTCTGCATGACCATGTTGCCATATAATAAATATGTCATCCACATAACGAATCCATAATTTGGGTTTTAAACTTGCTTTCTCAAGAGCTTCTTTCTCGAAGTATATCATAAATAAATTCGCGACTACTGGTGATGGCGAGGACCCCATTGGAGCACCATCCATTTGTTTATACATTTGCCCGTTGAAAGAAAAATAAGTATTTTTGAGGCAATGCTCCGAGAGTTCTATTATATGTGCCTGGAAATCCTCGTTCATAGCAATCTTGTCCAATGCTTCGTCGATGGGAATACTAGGATATAACGATTTGACATCTAGGCTTGCTATGATATCGTTTTTTTCAAAGACGATATCTCGTATAATTCGAGTGAAATGCTCCGAGTTTTTTACAAATGAATCAGCTTTTTCTACAGTTGGTTGCATAATTTCAGAAAGGTATTTCTCCAGTTTTTGTAGCGGCGAATTAACAGCACAATAGGTCTGATAGGCGCCCCTGGTTTGTGTATTTTTGATAAACCATAGAGTTTAGGACATCTGCTCGACTTTTCGAACTTCGAGAAAGAAGCTCTTGAGAAAGCAAGTTTAAAACCCAAATTATGGATTCGTTATGTAGATGACATATTTATTATATGGCAATATGGTCATGCACTCTCTATTCGGACGCGAGAAAGAAAGCTTCGAAAATGTGATTTTGGCGAAACGTCAGCAAAACTGTTCTTTTCACAATGACAGTAGTGAACGGATGTACACCCGGAATGAAAACACATTGTATTTTTCCATCCGTGAAGGAGTAAAAATCAACATATATATATATATATATATATATATATATATATATATATATATATAATATATATATATATATATATATATATATATATATATATATTATATATTTATATATATATATATATATATATATATAAATTTATATATATATATATATATATATGTATATATATATATTTATATATTTTTATATATATTATATATATATATATATATATATATATATATATATATATATATATATATATATATATATATATATATATATATATATATATATATATATATATATATATATATATATATATATATATATATATATATATATATATATATATATATATATATAAATATAAATGCCACACACATCATCAGCTTTGAATTTAGCTTCAATTATTTTACTAGAGCTTCTGTATTTCATTTCTGGATAAATCTATGCAAGCGAATTTGACCACTCAAAAGATTTTTATGATTACAACACCACTATTTATGAACATATTCTCTCTTCTTTTCTCATAAAATATTCTTGCGAATGTTTACACTACTTTCCTAAAGAAGTGTATACCTTAAATTTTTATTAAATGTTGTTTAAAATTACAATCATCAGTTATAATTCAATATAAAAAATAAATTAATTAAAATATCTAAATTACGTAACAAAAGAATAAACAACAGTAAAATGTCAAACAAACTTAAAAAAAGTTATACTGTGGTCTCCGGTTCTAAGGAGTACATGTAGTGTAAATTAAAAACAAATTAAGTTCTCATCGCTTTTCCTTCAAAATCAATGGGATTGAGTAAATGAATGTCTTCACTTATTTTATTCTTAAATTGCTGGAAATTGTGACAACTATTTTTTTATACTTTGTCTTTTAAAGGTAGGTATCTATAAAAATCGTTAAAGGTTACAAGATGAGGGCTCTTGAGGGCCGGGGAATATTTTCAGTTGACTCAATTAATTCTACATAATTGTTGTTTATAAATTAATTTATCTTCCATCTCGGTAACATCGAGCACCGTGAAAAATAACACCATCACCAGTTTTTAAATAACAGGAACCCTGATCTTGATCCACTGGATTATTTTTTACGATAACTTTTAAAATATAAGATTTATAACTATGAGAAAGTGAATATTTGTTTTTTTTTAATACATGATTGGTTAGCTTTGTTATGAAAAAATAAGTTACATGTTAATGATCGTCAATAAGTCGGAAACGGTGAGTCGAAGACTTGTTTGATGCTATTTTTAAGTTTAATATGACGTAATTACATTACACGAAATATGGCAACGTCATAACTTTTTAAAGTTTTAAAACTTGAGTATTAAACTGTTAATGGAAAGAACGTTTTTACGCTCTAACAGAATTTAAAAAAGTGTAAAACTACTTTAATTGTAAATTTGAAGGTAGATATAAAAACTAAAGAAAATGTCTTAAAAATCCGAAATATATAATATAAATCTTTGAACTTAACTTTAAACCCACCATTCATACCAGCCCAAAAATAAAATAAAATAAAATCTCAAAGAAAACAAAGAAATATTTGTATTAACATTTTTTATCTTTTATGGTTCTCCATAGAAAGGGATAGGGTGTTTTATTTAAGACATCTTGCATATATTAGAGAGCAAAATTTATTCCTATTTGAGACACGTACAATATATATACTAAAGGATTTTTTAGGTTATAGTTGCATTCTATTCTCTGACGAAAAATTTATTTATGTATAAATTGTTTAAAAATTGACTAAAATGTCTACAAAAACCTTACTCAGCTTATAGCCAAACCTGATTATCATCTTTCGCCACTGCAGATACAAAAATAAAAAACATAGAAAAGCTATATATTATTGTCACCTTAACAATCAAAACCTACCTAGGTGAAGTCGTTAATATTTGTACACCTTATAACCGAAAGTTTTCAATCACGTCCCCCTACACAAATCAAAAAAAGCGGGTGTCGCCAGTCAAAGGCCGCAGCAAGCAGCTTTCTCGGCTGCATCCAGCGAAACAAAAAAGTCCGCAAGCGCGCGCCAAATCCCACCTGCTCAGTTAACAATAGCCAGGCAACATCCCATCCCCATAGCAACCCTCATATGTGTAGAAATGTGCAAGGAAATCTCGTCCCTATGGCCTACTTCGATTAGGGTTATAGTGTAGGAGAGAGTGCCGGCACGCGTCCCGATTGACCGTTACAGGATGCATCTAGGCGGTCGGCGATGGAACAAACGAACAATTATTGCACATCTGCACGTGCCTCTTTGAACGACTATTTGTTCTCGGTGCTTTAGTTTCAATACACACCGCTGTTTGTTTGGACGTAACTGAATACTTAAAAAATTTTTTTTTTTCAATTATTTAACTTCTATGTTATAAATCACTATATTTAATTTTAAAATAACTGGCACTGATGAAAGTGATTTGTGTTGCAATAAGAGAATAAGATATGATTAGATCGTCTCAAAATAGAATCATTTTCCGCTCCCGTACTATGTTACTTATTTATTAAGAATTAACCTCTTGTATATTTTTAATGAAATTAATTATTCATGTAAAAACAATAAGAAAATGCTATGCCATATTCCAAACAAGGTTGTGCCCAGAAATCTATCTTAGGGCGGGCAAAATATTTTTTAAGTAAGTAACTTATTAAACATTTTTTTAACAATTTTGATTAAGTTAATTATGAAAATTACCACAACTCAAAATAAAAGTAATACAAATATAACTAAACAACCTAACCTAACCTAACCTAACCTAACCTCATATGTTTTA
This sequence comes from Kuschelorhynchus macadamiae, assembly GCA_030620095.1. Lineage (NCBI taxonomy): Eukaryota > Metazoa > Arthropoda > Insecta > Coleoptera > Curculionidae > Kuschelorhynchus > Kuschelorhynchus macadamiae. The sequence continues at coordinate 1,762,391 of JAUTXW010000747.1, forward strand.
TAGTGGACAAATCGCCAGAATAATATAAAAACATTGAATAAATTGGAATATGGAACTTATAATAAAATAACGGTTAAATGCTGTTGTCGCCTGAGAATAAAATAATTGCATAGTTTTTTCTTTAAATTAAACAGTGCAAAAACCTAGACTCTTCAGTGATCTCGTCGTTTATTTAATATATTCAAGAGATCAAAACATTAAAACTGCCAATTTTTCCATAGCTCATTGAGTGCCGTTCGGGGCGACTAACGTATGGTAATATAAAAAAAATTAGTAAATTTCCTTTACCGGGAATTTTCCTCGTTATGAATTTTTCCTTTTATTACAAATAGTTAAGAGCAACCCAATTTATCTCCTCACATAGTCATTTAGTAACACATATATAATATCTTTTAAAATATTTCTGTTGGGCGTCAATTTATTCTACCATTTTGGATTCGTACCAATATTTTATGCCATTTTGTTTTACCATTTTAAATTCGTACCACAATTTTACCACTCTATCGCTATATCACACTTAATGCTTGCACACAATTTAAAATTAATCTAATAAGTATTTTTTCAGGCTGATTTTATAAACATTTTATTAGGCCGCTATTTTGTTTTGCTATTTGGATTCGTTCCAAAATGTTACCATTTCATTTCTACGTAACATTTAATTTTTGAGTAAAATATGAGATAAATTGGATAATTAATTTTCAGTAATAATTTTTTTAACATTTCACTAGTCCACGATTTTTTTCCGCCCATATGACCCTTAATTTTGGAAAAAAATTGAAGTCAAGCGGGTAGGTAATTTTTTATATATGCGGCGAACTGGCAGACAACTAGACGTACTGACAAACAGACCGACGGAATTCGGAACATATTTTCGGCATCTATGGAGGCTAAAACGTGAAGATATGCAAAACCAGGGAAGGTGATTGCTTTCACCTTACAAAAATTTTATTTGGCCGCCACTTTGTTCCGCCATCTTGAATTCTACCACAATTTTACCAGTTTATCTCTATACCTCAATTCATTTTCGCACAAGATTTGATTTGATAGATTTTATTAAGCCGTCATTTTCTTTCACGTACCAAAATTTACCAATTGATTTTTGATTTTTGACCAGTAATATTTGATTTTTGTGCAAAATTTGTGGTAAATTGGGTAAATAATTTTTTTTTACATTTCACTATCGGACAATTTTGTTTCGATAAACTTGACCAAAATTTGAAGTCAATAGGTTAAGCAGTTTTTTAGCTATGCCGCGAACAGAGAGACACACAGATCGCCGGACAGACGGAATCGAGAAAACATGTTTTTGGCAACTAGGGACCTTAAAACGTAAAGACCTGAAAAGATCTCGGAAGTTGATTTTTCACGATTACAATACTACCCTTATACAAGGGAAGTTAAAGAATCACGAGTTGCAATATTGCAAGCAATTGGCGCTAAAAGCTCCTGGGTATCGCAAGAAGTTTTTCTTTGGCTGTACAGGGTATCCCAAATTCAAGCTCATCATTAAAATCTTGGAAACTATACGAGTTAATAATTAGACTAGATTGGGACATTATAAGAGTGGTTAATATGCCGTTGAAAAATTTGAAACGTCCTTATATTTTGTGATAGGCAGAGAGGCTACTGAAAATAATTAGGCTACATGAAACATTTAGATAATTCATGGTTAATATGATAGTAAATATACAAAAATAAATAAAACTGCTAGTCTGCCGAACTTTTTCTGACTGTAAGTATATTATACAGTCTGACCAGTAAAATCGGCATCATATGGGATTTTTTTAATAAATTGACTTAAGTAAAATTTTAGGTTTCAACAAGTTTTTGCTTGAAAAATAACGCCAAATGATAATAAAAAAAAGTTAGTCACGTGATTTATCTTATTTTCCAAATTTGACATTTCAAAAATGACAGAAGAATGCACTTTTATTTCAATATTATGAAAAAGTAGCTATAAAAATCAAAAATTGTTTTTTTTTAATTTGAAGCTTTTTTAATTTACGTTTTTTTGATAAATTCATTACCCAAATAAAATTTTTTAATTATTTTTCTTATTTTAGATTCCAGAAATATGTCAAAAAAAATGTACAATTAAATACATAAGAATAGATAAGGATGGTTTGTTGGATCATTTAAAACATATGAATGATATTATAACTGGTGTAGAGGAATACTCATTAGTTAATAATAAGTTCGTTTATCCTATCCCACCTGACCTGAAGTACCCGACAGACCACCTCCGAGAAGGTAGTTTTGAGGTACTTCGCTCACTTCTCTTTTTATTTGAAAATTTAAACTGTTGTCTAAAGGTGGGCTCAAATGATCAGCGTATTTGACAAATGCAGAAGTATCCAAGATGCTCGATCACACTACTTGTGTATTTGACAATCATCAGTGGCGGCTATTCAGGTGAAGTAGGTGCAGTGCTACTTCACCAGGAAAAATAAACAAGCAAACATCTAACTATATTTATTATATATCTCTTAAAATTTAAGTTTTTACATTCATTTATTCACCTAATTGGCAAAAAATAAACTGTACATCTCGAATAAATATTTTACTTGACCTTTGGCGGCATGTCTTTTTAAAACTTTCAATCGAATTTTATTACAACAACTGTAACAGTGGCGCAAACCGCTTCGACTTTGCTGGAGTTGCTATAGTTAGTTTACGATTTTCCTACTACGTTGCCATGACAACGCGTTCGCGATGACGTCGACCGCATGGAAGATTAATGTTAACCAGCGCCATACAACGCTCTTGGTAAATTGCTAACGCAGTACACTACACCCACGTGTCGTTCAGTTTGGAGTGGTTGTTTACTTTTATTTTCGCGGATTTCGCTGCAACCCGTTAGTTCCTTTGCAGTTTACTTGACTGTTTTGAGTTATATTTATTTATGGTGTTGTTACAACTTTCTTTGGTGTCGCGTTTATTAATTTACATTATTAATGAATCCGATCACGAATGGGGTTTGCATTTTGTTGGAAACTCCATTTAATCGATTGAAAGAACAAGATCAGAGTTTTAATCGTCATCCTGGTTTTCGGCGTACAAATGGTTATATGGTAGTCAAATATTACAAAAATTGTTTTGCTGGCATTGTTTACTAGTTTCCAATAAATATTCAGTGTGGAATAAAGAAAGATTTGCAGGTATGTTAAATATATGAAGGTCTTTACATAAACATGAAGACTCGGCGGAGCATTAAAATGCGAATTGACGCTAAAAACATTTGTAAAAAATCAAAAAATTAATTTGAAGCTTTTTTAATTTACGTTTTTTTGATAAATTCATTACCCAAATAAAATTTTTTAATTATTTTTCTTATTTTAGATTCCAGAAATATGTCAAAAAAAATGTACAATTAAATACATAAGAATAGATAAGGATAGTTTGACACTTTAAGAGAAAATGCTAAACTATATAAAATACATTTTAACGAAAACGTCCGATTAAATAGATTATTTATGTGCTTGGTAATTAACGCAGTTTTGTACCTTGCAAAACAAGAGTTAGTTTTTCGCGGCCATGATGAGAGCAGCGAGTCAATAAATAGGAGGAATTTTAAAAATCTTTTAGGTTTATTAATATCGACAAGTTCCCAAGAACTAAAAAACCATAACAAAGACATTAAAAATGTTTTTACTGGTAACTCGAAAACTATTCAAAATGAAATAATTAATTATTAATTGAATGCATTTCTGATTATTTAAATGATCACGTAAAAAATGAAATAATGAACACACACAGTTTTTTTCTGTGCAAGTGGATCAGACCACTGATATTACGCAAACCTCCCAGTGCTCCATAATTTTAAGACGTTATTTCAGAAGGTTAGTGGTATTCCTTCATTTTTTCATCACTCAGCCAAACGAACGTATGCTCTTACATCTGCATCTACGTGGCGTATACCAACAATTAGAGAAATCCGTTGGTCTTCAAATTCGAAGTTAGTAAACGTGATTGTTCTTGCGTGCGTTCTTTAAAAATAATCGTTTGACATTCATTTTTGCATATCCAATATAAAACGTTGTCGTGAGGCGCTTCGTAAAAAAAGAAATAAACATTTTTTTTAATACCAGGTTTGATAAAGCAAACTCTATTACAGAAATAAATCATTACTAACGTGAGCTTGCTAAGCTTTCACCTAAAGAAATTAGGGCTAAATATAGAACCCCTTTTTATGAAATATTGGACCATATTTTAACGGAAATGACACTAAGCTTTCAAGACTCTGAAAAACTTACATTTTTATGTTTGGCAGATTCTGCTAAATTTTCCGAATATAGTTTAAATTTTCCGACTGGCCCGTTTGAAAATTTGTTACAGTTATATGGAGAAATATTTTCAAAAAGTCAACGACTTAAAAATGAGCTTGGTCTTATTTTTGCCAATGACAGTAATTGGAATATACCGCTGCAAGAGCAAGTAAAAAAAATTTATGAAAATAAAGATATTTTAACCAAAGCATATAATATAAAGTGTTTTCCCTTATTTTGACAATACCGTCGACAAGTGCTTCAGTGGAAAGAAGTTTTTCTTGCCTCAAACGTGTAAAAACTTATAAAGAAATACAATATCTCAAAAAAGACTTAGTTCTCTAGGCAATATTTCAATTCAAAAGGAATGTCTGGAGGAGATTAGGGCAACTCATCCATTTTATGAGGATATTATAAATAAATTTGCTGCTATGAAGGATAGGAGAATTGATTTAATCTACAAAATTTAGGTAAGTCGTAAAAAAAAATTCTACCCCTTCCACATAAAAAAGAAATTCTGAAAAAAAAATTATTGCGATATTTTCTTGCTTCATTTGCACTTCACTTACTTTTTCACCCGCGAACCGCCACTGACAAACATTTGTGCTTAAAATTTACACATCACTTTTTAACTTGTGCCAAATTTACCAGTCGTTTGAGTCCGCCTAAATCAATGACTGTTGATCACAGTACTTGTATATTCGACAAACATTTGAACACATTTACATAGCACCCTTTGGCGTGGACTGCCATATTTAATGACAATCTATAACAAATAAAAAAATGACAAATATTTGTATAAGTAGATCATGCACATGACATGAAGTGTTCACAAGTGATGATTATTTGTTCAAGTAAACAAGTCATTTGAGTCCGCCACCGAAATATTGGTTTGCCAAAATCCGGTTGGCCGCATTTACGTGACAGACCTGATTTCCATGAAGCAGGGGTAGAGGTACACAATTACTATACTGGTACGAAAAACGTTTTCTTTTGTTATGTGCTATAACTCATATGCGTCACAGCACACATGTAAGGACAAAAAAACCTTTATTTCAACTAAATTTTAATTGACAAAGGTACATACCAATACTTAAACAAAATAGCGTCAGTAAACCCCGCTACTCACTATTCCTTGATTCATCTATTCGTTAATTTATCCGTGCGGCTGGCTTCATCCGTTTGATTCGTTGCAAGATTCAATTCTGGCTCGTGGGCGAATCATCAAAGTAGGCTTCGATCTCTGGAAACCATTCGTCTGAATCAATTAAATAAAAATTGATAAAGAGTATCGATGAAATATTCGTCAATTCATTGATTTGCCAACTCGTTCATTTATATGAATTGACGAGCAGAATGAATTTATTTAACAGTGGTGTAAACATATATTCTCTCAGTAGGTGGTCCTAGATCAATTAACAACTTTCTTAATTTATTTTAAATCAATGTATCTTCTAACCATTTTATATTATTGGATAATGTATATAAAATTTTTTATACCCATACCTATATGATGGGTTTTTTTTTCAATAAGAGTGAGACGATGAATCGGAAAATGTATGTTTAAAATGCCTGTGTTATAATGTGTTTAAATGATTTAATGTGAATTTTTCCATATTTTGATATAAAAATGTCAAGCATTCAATTATATATCCTTCATATACTGTTTGTTGATTTGAATTGTGATCTGCTCACACAACACTCTTTTTGCGCTAAAAATATTTTTTTGTTTTCATTATTGCCCCGGAAAGTTATGTCGGTTTCGTAAATTGCAAAAATATTTCCTAAGGTTTTTCCTTGGTATAGTTCATATTGCAAAACAAATTTAGCCCAAAAAATGTTATACTAACAATCTCAAAAACTATATGGTCCTAGATCTGTTAACAACTATCTTGCTTTCTTTTAAATCAATTTAAATTATGTTCTAATATACTTATATTAATGTATAATTTATGAAATACTTTTATAGACATTGGTTTTTTTTTCGGTAAATTTGTGTCGATGAACTGAAAATTTACGTTTAAAATGCATATGTTATATTGTGTGTTTAAATTATTAAGTGTGATTTTTTCCCTATTTTCTTCTAAAATTTTCAAGCATTCAAATAAATATACTCCGTATACTATAAGAAAGTTTTTTAATTTGTTAATTATGTGTTTATGTTAATAGCTGTTATAAATATTATAATGGCTGTACAGGCGAGTTTAAAGCATCCTGATTACGAATTTAACAACGAAAATTGTCCACTACGTATAGATTTTTAGTTATGGAATGCATTAGTTATTTTTATTTTATTCCAAAATTTTTATATAATTTTTATATATTTTTATACGATAACAGGTTTTATTTGCAAAAATTCACATGAAAATACAATAATAGTCAACCTTTTGTATATAACTCTTTTTGCAAATGCTGACTTTCGTTTATCTTTCCAAATTTTTGCTGGAAAAAGATTTAAATGCTCTAATCGCACCTAAATTTTTGGGAAAAAGATTTAAATGGGAGTTCAAGAAGTGCATTTTAAGAGACAAGCTTTTCCTAGTTTTCAACTTTTTCGTTTCCTAAAAACTCCGAAACCATTCTTTTAGCAGCTAATTCAACACCACTTAATTTTTAACTAAATTTTTCATCTCTTGGTTTTTTCTAATTTTTGGTCCAACAAATTTTCCTTCTTTAGGCTTAGCATCACTTAGATTAGGAAAAATATGTTTAAGATATTTAAGCGCATCTCCTCTTTCTCTAATTCTTTTACGAATTTTTTCATAAATCCCAGTTTAATGTATAATGGAGGTAACAGAACTTTTTTTGGAATCCACAAGAGGTATTCTTATACGTTAGCTTGGCCTGGCTTAAATTGATCTCTCTGAAGCTATTATTTTACTATAATAATAATAATAATAATAATAATAATAATAATAATAATAATAATGGAAAGACTACCCTACGGAGGAAACAATCAACAATGAAACTATAGATAACATGCTCAAAGAAGAAACGTACAGATACGTAGGCTTCCATCAAAGCACCAAAATTAACCACACTCATATCAAATCAGCAGCACCTTCGCCATACCTATTCTTACGTATTCGTTTGGTATCATTAAATGGTGACACACAGACATAGAAAACATTCACATTCTCATAAGCTCTGAATTCACTAAACACAGGAAGTTACATCCCAACGCATGCAAGAAAAGACTCACTATCGAGAGAAAAGAAGGAGGAAGGGGAATTATAAATATACAGGAGCAAAATAAAAAACAAATTTACGAATTAGGAAAATTCTTCTACAACAAACAAACTAACCTCTACAAGGCAATAGTGAAGGCAGACAAGAATTATACACCGCTCGACCTATCTCAAACGAGCCACGCAGCAGACGCACACAGTCACATCCAATCACGACTAGAAAAGATGAACACCTGGTCTGAAAAAACACTTCACGAAAGACACAGATACCACATAAAGCAAGACCATATTATGTATATATAAAAGCTTCCATATACGTGGTTACAAGAAGGGCAGCTGTTCCCTGAAACAGAAGGCTTCCTGCTTGCCATCCAGGACAAAGTCATAGCAATCAGAAATTACCGAAAGCACATCATCAAGGACACAACCATTGAAGACGAGAGGTGTAGGAGATGTCACCAGCAGAGAGAAACGATCGATCACATAACGAGTGGATGTAGAATAATGGCCGGAACTGAATACACCGCGAGACACAACTCAGCAGCGAAGGTCGTTCATCTAGCATTAGCAACAACATACAAACTAACAGAGAACACAGACCCTTACTACCATTATACACCAACATCTAGACTTGAAAACGAAGACTACAAGCTCTACTGGGACATTGACATCCACACAGATAAAACAATCCCCGCAAATAGACCCGATATCACCTTTCAATCCAAAAAAAAGAAAATCACTTATTTAATTGACATGGCTGTCCCCAACGACGAGAACATCCAAGCGAAATACAGTGAAAAGATCGCCAAATACACCCACTTGGCAATGGAAGTAAAAAGGCTGTGGAAACAGGAAAGAGTCATCATTGTTTCTCTGGTCATATCAGTAACAACTCTCACCCCAACAACGTTTACACCGTATTTGGCTTAATTAGGACTTACTACAGACATTCACAGGAACATCCATGTCATTTTGAAAACATGTAGCATCGTTAGATCATTTCCTAATACACAATAGTGATTTTTTCAATTTCCTTTTTTTATTTTTAATTTTTGTACTGACTTGGTATAATCCCGTCAGTATAAAATACAACCACAGGAATACAAGTCACAATAATAATAATTTTATTTTTTCAATTTAACTAGTGTACATACAAAATACATACATACAGTAATTGGAGAAAACGTCAAACCAATAATTATTAAACTAATTTGTATAAAGTAATATATACATGTCAAACTCTAAAAAGAAAATTACGAAGAATATACAAGAATACACAAAAAAAGTCAAGACACTCAGCATAAGTTATCTAACTCAAGAACTGCACAGTATAGTAGTTCATTTTAATAAGAAGACTTTTTAGTTTACTTTTAAAAATTCTTAAAAAAGCAACTTGTTATACATCATTACTTAGTCTATTAAAAATTTTGCAACCGTTATAAGCTATGTTTTAAAAAAAAAACGTCTTATGAGAAGCAGACAATAATAATTATTTATTTCCAGTGTTATAATTATGTAAAATGCGGTTTGATTGGAAAAGGTCCTTATTCTGATAAACACATACAACATTTAAAATTTTATATTTCTTGAAATATTCTCGGCAAGAGTCTCTGTACGAAAGTCCAAATGTAATTCTAGTTGCGTACTTCTGCAATAAAAGCACTCTTTGCACGTCCGAACCTTTCAATGTGATCCAGCCATCGTAAGTTTTCGTCAAAATTTAGGCCCAGCATTACACATGAGTTAGATGATTCTATGAGAGAATTATTGCCAATTTGCGAATTGTGCAACTGGTTTTGCTTAGTGTTTAAAAACATAATAAATGCTTGGTAATCACTCTGCGTTGCTCTACTATCCCAAAGGCAAAGAAAAAAGCAGTACTCCATAAATCCACCCTAAAACCCTAGTAACAGTCCTATGACTTTTAGGTCACCACGTATCTGCCACTTATACGTATAATAGCTTATTGCATTTAGAACAAGTGACATACTTTCGTATGTTTTCTTCATGTCAATATGTTTTGTTCATGTCAACTGCATGCGCAAGAGGAATAGAGAGTCTTTTGTTGCTATTATGGAGTAAAATTGCTTTTAAAAATATTTTAGAAGAATATATAAATAAGCGCAGGTTTATGTACAAAGCCTAATTTATTCATAACACTATTTGGCTTAACACAAACACACATTTTATTCTTTAGTAATTCAATTAGTAAAAAACTAGGATAGCTCCTGATTACGGCTCCTGAATATTATAACTTTGGTTCAAATGGTTAGTAAATTCCATTGTTCTAATCTTGAACCTAATAGTTAATCTTGCTCTTTGGGCAAGTGGAGGCTCCAACCAGATAGATCACTTAATTTAGCTTGTTCGACTTAATATGATGTATTTTCTTCACTTTCGGGAAAATAAAGACCAGCCTTTTCTGATACAGTATCGGGTTTTGACTTATTATCATAGATTTCTAAATCTTCCTCCCAATTTGTCCGGGGAGCTGGAGCCCGAATTTATTTTTTTTGACGCCAACTTTTTAAAATAATATGATTACTATACTCGGTAATTTTTGCTGAAAACATCACAACTTAAAAATTTTACGTTTTAGGAAGTTTTTACTATCATTTTCGCATTCAGCGTCCAAAAATTAATAAAAAATTGCATTTCACAATACAATCGTAAAATAGCTGTTAACTAGTGATTATTACCTCGGAAAATTATAACATACTTAAGCACGGCTTCGTAATTTGCAATGTTTTTCAATTCATGCACCTTGCTGTTCTTAATGCAAAAAAACATTAAGTTCAGTATGTTCCTGATAGTTCAGGAATTTATCAATATGTTTCCCAAAATGTTGTACTATCAGATATTTTAAATTTAAGACATTGTAAAGTTAAAACATGATGTTCGTTTATCCTACTTATCAAATTTAATATTTTTAAACGGACGTCAAGAAACCATTTGTTTTCTGAAAATTTAAAAAAATAATAAACACATATAATGTTCCTTTTTTAATTTTAGATCTACAAGTGTACCAAATTTCATTTCAGTATCGGTTGACCTAAAAATGTTTTAATTTGTGTTGGCTTAATGCTCTTTGGCCTAGTTGTATTTTACCACATGTAAGAAATTCTGAATTAAATCATCATTGTACTATTATCACCAGAATCGCTGTATGAAGTATTTATTTAATTGTTTCCGTAAGCAATTTTACAAAGAAACTAGAAAAAAGGGCCCCTTATATAAAAATCATGTGATAACAAATAAAAATTTACTTTTAAAATTTATAACGAATATTTAAAATGAAACGTTTTGTTTCAAAATGTATTTGAATTTTTAAGTAAAGCCCTAACATCATAACGTCATATTATGCTACAAACGGTTTCGAAGAAACCTCCAAAGGTAGTAGTCAAAAGAGATAAGGTCTCAACTCCTCTGTGGCCACCTAACAAAACTTATTTCCAATCGATTTACTTAAAACATATTGTTTACCAATTATATGACATCTCTTTCTTAATGTTGAGAATTCACATATCTGTTACTATAACTGTCTCAATACCAATTTCTAAACTTTTGATGGAAAAAAAATTATATGCAGTTGAGTCGGAATATCTTTGTGTTAAATTGCTTCGTAAACAAAAGGAACGATATTTTTTCTTCTTCTCACACATTAAAAGATTCTAGCCACTGTATGTAGCTCAACTTCTTCGTATTTCCGTAGACCAGTAGCTAGTAGTATTAAGTACGTCTATTAAATAAGTAGAAAAACAGGAAACATAGATATATTTTCGTATGAACATTCCTTTCAATTTGGGAAGCGAGAAGGGTATAGCGTCTAGAATTTACAGCATTTTTTGACATGAATTTGTTTGGTTGTTTCCTATCTATATAAAATTAAACGATATCTTCCAACTCCAAAGCCTTAACTTAATTAAAATAGTTTGTATGAAATCCGAGGGTTCGATTCTTCCCTCAGCTTTCTTGTATACTTTTTTAATTGAAATAATAAATACATGGATGTTTAAAGCCATTTCCCTTGTTATTTTCTCACTTTCTTTTAAATTTTAATTTTTAATTTTTCTAAAGTATTGGATTTATTCCGATAAATTGTTTTTCAGTTGACCCCAATAAAAGGAATATAGGCCTTCTTCTTCCTAACCATCTATTTGGGAACGCGACATCCAAACATTCTCTAACGTCACCAGTAAAATAAGGAGAAGTTCCATCTTGTTCATACCAGATTAAGTTAAGGTAGGGAGTTAAATTATTATTTGCCGAAGGAGCTGGAGATATCGTTTACCGGTCAAATTTCCCTCGATAAAAAAGGGTCCAATTACATGTTTCGCAAACAATCCAGCCTAGACATTAACTTTTTTGGGAGCCGTGTATGCAGTTTTTCATACCAATTTGGATTATTTCGCACCCAATAACGGTAATTTTATTTATTAACCATTCCATGTAGGGTGAAGGTCGCTTCATCCTAAAAAACAATATTGTCTCGAAAATGGGGGTTCTCTTCAATCTTTCTCGTAATTATTTCGCAAAATTCTATTCCCCAATCATAGTCAACATCACAATGTTCTTGTATAAAATGAACTTTGTATGGATGCATTTTCTCTTAATGAAGAATGGTTGCTACGGATTTTTGATCAACTTCATTATCTGGGATTTTCTTGTATCGAAATTTATCGTAGGTCTTCCAGATCTTGGTGGGTTTTTTACACTTCCAGTCACACAGTTCGAAAAAATGCATTTTTTTCAATTTGTCTATCTCGGTGCAAATAGTTATAAATATCACATGCCTCCTGATATGATTTCTGTTTATCGCCATACCGCCTTAAAATTAAAATATCAATTCTTGTTGTTCAATGTTGCAGTAAGTAAAAACGCCATGCTATTTCTTTCTTTACTTAATTCTCGAAGAACTTGATTTTCAGATGCCAAATTATTAATGACAGAGGCAATTCCTAATTTGTTGCTCAGGTAAATACGACTACGTTCGAATATTTATATATATATATATATATATATATATATATATATATATATATATATTATATATATATATATATATATATATATATATATATATATATATATATATATATATATATATATATATATATATATATATATATATATATATATATATATATATATATATATATATATATATATATATATATATATATATATATATATATATATATATATATATATATATATATATATATATATATATATATATATTATATATATATATATATATATATATATATATATATATATATTTACATGATTGATAAGGTTGTCGATACACTCTTAAATGAATGAATTGGAGCAAAGAATGTGGCAACGAGAGATCGGACTGAAGAATAAACCGGAAAAATTACCAGTTTACAATGTTATATATTGCTTATAACCCAGAGCACTCTTGATTTAAAAACAATATCTTATTAGTTGCCAATGGAAATAATTAATAATTGTTGTGGGAGTTTCGTAATTCATAAGATTCTTTAAAAATGCAACCTAACCTTGTCCGAGTTAGATTTAGCCCGAAACTAGAATTTTATACGATTTGGTATTGGCTCGGAACGAACCAGATCTCTATCCGATAAATGCGGAACACACCCGCACGTGCGTGTTGGAGAAAGGTGATTGTTTGCGGCTTAAGAGATAAAATATTAACCGAACGCAATTATATTTATTCAGCCTATGACTTAAAATCATTTTTCAAGGATTTGTTTACAGATAACAATTATTGTTAACTAGGTTAAGACAAATATATTCCTATAAACTGCGTTTGCAACAGCGGAATCTTTTAACTCCAACTCCTAAAAGAGATTTTTTTAATGTTTATGATTAGATACCAAGCGACATGTCCGCTAACATATAAAATATATATAAAAAATTAATCCGACTTAAAAGAAAAACACTGAACAGTTGAAAATACATTTTGCTTTTTTTAAGTTTTATTTTTGTATACAAATGTTAATTTCACACTTTTTAGTTTCATTTATAAGAAGTTTTATTAAAAAGGTTAGACTCAAACTTTTCGAGGCCCAAACTAAGGTTAAAATGTTGGACGTCCCTAAAAAAATAAAAAAACTCTTTGGGTCAATTGTTTTTAAAATTTTACTAGAATCAAAGTAACTAGGTAATATTATACAAAAAGCGCCATCTATACATTCATACATCTATACAAAAATTTAAATGGTTAATAGAATTCAACTTCGGGTCGCCAAAAATTCTGAAAACTATATGAAACACGATAATCCCCTGGTTTTTATTTCACAGCTTCCCTCACTACACACCTCAGTTACTAACACAAATGTTTTGTGTCCAGTTTAAAAACATAACATATTATGAACATCCATTAAGATATATAATTACAAACCGATATAGCCTGACGATAAAAATTGCCCACCCCCCACCCACACAGCTTTAAAGGCAATATTATGAAAATTTTTAAAGTAATAGCGGAAACTTTTTGGAAAAAAAAGGTTCAAAATGGTGCCATTACGCCATTTTCATTTATCTAATATATATAGGATGATTCGAAATACTATTTAAAATATCGGTAAAAAATCGCTTACCCGGAACTTCCCTCGTTATGAATCTTTCCTTTTATTAGGAATAGCGAACTGTGACCCAATTTAGTTCAGTCATGTCATGTCGTAACACATACTGTCTTTTCAAACATTTTTATTGCGCGTCATTATGTTCCATCTTAGTTAATTTTTCTGCAAAATTTAATGCCAGTTAAATAATATTTTTTATGTTGATTTGTAAAAGAAAATATTTCGCCGCCATTTTGTTCTACCATCTTGAATTCGTACCACAACTTTACCAGTTTATTTCGATATCACACTTATTGCTTGCACAATATTTGAAATTAATCTAATAAGTTTTTTAAGGTCGATTTTTTAAATATTTTGGTAGGCCGCCATTTTCTTTTGCTATCTTATGTTCATACCAAAATGTTACCATTTCATTCCTATGTAACACTGCTTGATTTTTTTTGCTAAATTTTAGGTAAATTAGATAATTAGTTTGTTTAGTAACATTTTAACGTATTATAACGTTTCACTAGGCCACCTTGGATGGATTTTTACCAAAACATTAACAGGTCATCTCCATCTGACCCATTTTTGACTAAAATTTGTCAATCTGATGAGTAGTTTTTAAGCTAATCCGCAAACTGATAGACAAAACGATAGACGGACCGACGGAATTGATAAAATATATTTTTTAACATCTAGGAACGCTAAAACGTGAAGATATTTAAAACCTGAGATTTTTTTTATGAGTACAAACATTTTATTTGTCCGCTATTTTGTTCCGATATCTTGAATTAGTACCACACTTTCACTAGTTCATCTCTATACCACAATTAGTTATGGCACACAATTTGAAATCAGTCCATTAGGTAGTGTTTCAAGCTGAATTTTTAAATAATTTGTTAAGCCGACATTTTGCTCCGCCATCTTGGATTCGTACCAGCATTTTACCAGGTGATTCCTAAATAATACTTGATTTTTGCGCAAAATTGGAGATCTCGGAGGGTGATTTTGTCACGATTACAATATTTTACTTTCACGAGGGAAGTAAAAATTCATCCACGTTCTTCAAATCTTCCGAGAATAATCGATGTACATAATATACATTCTAATGTATAATAATAACATATATATATATATATATATATATATATATATATATATATATATATATATATATATATATATATATATATATATAGGTGGTCTTCCATACTGTTGATAGTTTTAATGGTTCGTCCCTTTCATTCAAATCACCTTGTTTTTCAATTCCTATAGCTTCTCGAATTATTCTGGTCTTATAATGTTCTATATTGGCAATTTCCTTACACCCATCAAAATTTATTTTGTGGCCGGTTTCCTGATAATGTATGAATAGAGCTGAGGTTGTTTGTTTGTTTCTGATGCAGAGTTTATGCTCTTCCACTCTTGCAGATATTCGCCTGTTAGTTTGCCCCACGTACATTTTCACAGTCCTGGCACGGAATGAAGTATATTCCGTGGTTTTCCAGTTTAATTTCAGTTTTGGGTTTCCAAGTAGTTTACCTATAGTTGTTTGTGGCTTGTGTATTATTTGTATGTTGTGTTTTCTAAGAATTGTTCGGATTCTGTCCGTTGTGCGTTTAACATATGGTAAGACTACTTGTGGCTTTCCTTTCATGATTTTTGTTATTCGTTGTTCGGGAACCCTGTGCAATAATAGCTTTCTTTATGATACGATTTGTGTAGCCATTTTTCTTAAAGACGAGACAAAACGCAATTAATATATTTAGTGGCGTTTCAGTCACGCTACGGATAAAATATTTTTCCTGTAAAATGAGTTTTCTTGAATCATATATAATAGTAAACAAACGGAAATTTCAAAAGAAAAGTAAAAAGTATTACATAAACACTTTATATAATACATATGTTTATCCCACCGTTTAACCGAATCTGTCCTTTTAAATTTAAAAATAGTACGTCACGCTCAGCGACTGCGACTTCTTAAATGATCTATTGGCACAGTTTAACGCCTCATAGGAAAATAAAAAGTCTTGTTGTGGACTAGATAAATTATATTTATACTTGATAAATAATTACAGTCTTATGATAACAAAACCTAAGACCAATTGTGTATCTTAGTTGATAATCCAGCAGTGAACTCTAATAAATTAATTTTTAAGCGCCGGCGCCGCCTAAACGAAATTAAGGAGGACAACTTCATCAGTAACCTGCATACAACTAGTTTTGAGCATATTTTTCTCTTAAATAATATAAACGAAAAATTCAATTTTTTTAACCAAGAAATTTTTAAAACCTTTTAAAACCACTAAAAAAACCTTGTCGGCTATATTACATAAAAGAAGGCGTACTAAAACTACAAGATATCCGCTGATAAATCTACCAAAACATTATTTCGAAAATTAAACTCTTTAAATATTTATTTCAAACCTATGATTACTGTGCTTCCTAACAATCTTAATGATGTGGAGAAAATTAATAACTATTTTATAATCTCTCTTTCACCTAGCGAAAACTACTAGAAAACCCGACTTTGATATTTTTAATATTTCTGTGTTCGATGACTCTACAAAGCCTTGCAGTCTATTAAATCAAATGCATGTGGCAATGATCAGTTAAATCTTCGTATGATATTAATGTGTTTTCCCTATATCATATAATTCTTCAATCTCTATATTAAAACTTCCATTAAACAGCATATATTTCTAATCCATGAAAGCGGGAAAGATTTTAGAGATCTCAGACCTGTTAGCATTCTACCCATTGGCGGCACGTGGTCATATATATTAGGTATATATATATATATATATATATATATATATATATATATATAAATATATATATATATATATACCTAATTTCCTAATTATTTTATTTTAAACCACAAAAAAAAATCATAGACACGAAACAATAAAATGCCCTTATCCCTTCGCAATCGCATATCCAGTCACACAAATTGTACATATTTTTACTAAAATAACGATTTCCTTTTTTGTTTTTGTCTTTACTGGTCTGCCGATTTTTATGTAAGCCGTATATTACCTATGCGCCCCTATGCGAATTCGATCGTGAACACTCGGGAAAAACTCGCCTCCGTTTATAACCACTAGGTTATCGCGGGCCGTCAGCGTCCTGATCCAACGAAATGAAACCTCCGGAGATCCCTGCGCGAGGTATCGATAGTGCGAGTGCCGAGGAATCAAGTGAACGTTCAACGAGTTTACACGCTTAGAATAATAGAAGGAATTTTCAAATTTAAAAGAAATTAAAAAATTATAAATTATTTATATTTTCTGTTTGGAAATATTTATTGGGAGGTCATTGACCATATGACCTAATGGAGGAGCCGCCACTGATTCTACCTACGCTGTCTATATAACCACGATACGCTTGCTAACTGCTTTAATTCGATTAGATTATACTAAAGCGTTTGACACAATAAATCATGAAACTGTGTTAGCAACTTTATACAATATTGGGTTCCACAATGACGCGTTGAAACTAATTAAAAGCTATATCTATCAGAATGTTCATTATGAAGAAGCTAATTCATCGTCTATGCTTACTAGTAACGAAGGTATGATTATTCAGTAAACTTTGCTAATAATAGAGTTCCTCAATGGTCTATATTAAGCTCACTGTTCTTCTCTATTTACATTTCCTCTTTTACATAATACCTCACCCACTGTAATAGTTATTTTTATTCCGATGAGACTCACATATACATTACATTTAAAGAATCCATCTACGTCTAATACGGCATTTGCTATGAATTTATTGAATGCACAGAGTTAAAATACGCAGAAACCACCTCCTTACTGTTCCTCAGCATCGGACGACGAAATTTTGAAGGTGATTTTCTTATAATATTTACAAATATATTAATGCCATACCGAATGGCTTGTTAAATAAGCACAAACGTTGTTTTGAGTCTTCGCCTAAACAAATTTTATGAGAAAATAAGATAAATGTAGATGTCTATATATGATTTATTTATATAAATATTTTTTTATAGCTCATTTGGATCTTTAGATTTGACTTTTTTCCTATATTGCATACATTAGTTTCGTATAGTATACCATGAACTTATATGTATTTAATTTTCCTAAGTATGTTTAGGTTTAGCATAGGCTTATATGGAAGGATGGGGTTACTAAGAGTATTTTCAATACGTATAATCCCAAATATAACCCTTTTTATGTACGTGTTATCATAAAATAAATAAATCAAAATAGTCTTAAAATTAATATCGCCATTTTATTTGTACCAAGCAAGGTATATTTAAGCGTTCATTTTGAAATAAATTAGTAATTTTAATTAAAATGGGTACATTGTTGATTACATTTTTTGTTATGGCTCATAGTCTCATATAATAAGTGTGTGCAAGTAAGTGAGCTTATTCAATTTTCTAATAATTATAATCCAAATTTACAATTTACATTAGAGCAAGAATTTAACCAAAGTCTTTCACATTTAGATACAAATATCATTAATAGATAATAACAAATAGATTAATGACAAATTGGTTATTAGATAACTTATACCCAATTAAACTTAATAAAAAGTTATTATACAATATTAGTTATAATAATATTCTTAACGATACTCTCGTTTTTTGGTTCAAGCCCATATTCAAAATTTGAGTCCAAAGATTATTAAAGTTTTTAAAACAGAAAATATAAATAACTTACAGCGTAATGTTAAAACCATTGGTGTTTTGTATACTAAATTAAAAGATAAAGATCAAATTTTAAACCGGTATAATTGCCTTTATTCCATTTCTTGTTCTAATTCTAAAAGATATATTGGTCAAACAAAACAAAGATTAAGTAAAAGAATTGCATTTCACAAAAGTGATGCAAGACTTAATAAACGGTCTTGTGCTCTTTTAGAACATGTTATAGACACGGGACCCACATGTAATTTTAACGAAATGAAATTTTTACATATTGAGCATAACACTAACAAAAGGTTTTTTTTAGAGATGACTAAAATACATAAAGAAAAGTTCACAATAAACAAAAAACCAATATTGAAAACATACCATTTACTCTTATATTTTAAATTTAGACGAATAATTGCTTAGAAATCATAAATATCTCTTTTTCAAATTACCTTTAATATTTTGATCTATATAATGTATAACGTACTGTTTTACTGTATAAAAAACTTAATTTTTCTGATAATTATGTAATTTATCGAACCCTAAAGAAGGATTCAATTATTTAGAAAGCTAGTAAAAGTATGTTAAAAAAATATATTTATATGTATATATATATATATATATATATATATATATATATATATATATATATATATATATATATATATATATATATATATATATATATATATATATATATATATATATATATATATATATATATATATATATATATATATATATATATATATATATATATATATATATATATATATATTTTTCCGTTGAGATCTAATGTTTTGATGATCATCAGGAAACTCATCGCGATTACTTCATTTAATGATTTAATGGCTGACAGAATTTTTAGAGTTTTGGTCGTTTACAGCCTCCTTATATCTTCTAAATTTCTCTATTTTATAATTTTATTATACTTTCCACGTAAGTTATTATTATTACTATTTTACATTTGGAACATAGTAAAATTGAAGGAAAGCCTGTAGAAACCGATCCAGTACGGTTTTGCTCGGAAAGCAGGCCTATAAGTAGAACAATTACTTAAAGTATAATAATGATTATATTAAAATATTTCAGGTCGATAGAGAAACTAATTTTAAAATATTTATTACTGGTTACTGAAATGTTTGAGGAAAACTAGAAGTTTGAAAATTTGCGTATATTATTAACTCTTATATTATTGAAACCAGATGTAAATTGTACCCAATGATGGCCTTGAGACAATATTGCCGAAGACGCTGCATGAGAAGTGATTCATTTTATCAGCAACGGTCCCCCTTAATCACCTTAAGAACACACTTGACTCACCCTTAAACCAATTCATTTATCTATATTTAGAGTACACATTATCTAAAAATAAGTCCGCCATCCCCTTTTGGTCGTATCTCTGGTGCGGCCCATATAGCAAACTAGCAGATATATTTTATGTGGAGCACGCCAGATAACACGAGATATATGTCACCAGAAATTTGTTTAATAAGAAACAGGCTTATTTTCAGACATACAGGGTGATTAGTTACCGACTAAGGTTCGTAGTGTGAACTGATATCTAACCTAACCTAAAATTTTACCTATCACTCCTTAAATTAACCTAAAGCATACAGAGTCAAAAGTTTGTATACTTATTTTATAAATGAGGACTGGATTATTATTAATCACGATACTGCCGAAATTTGTACATTATAAAGTACGGAATCTTTATAAAAATTAAATTGGCGACTCGCGACTATAACTTTTAAGATACCTTAGCAACTTAAATTTCTTGCTATGATTGTAATAGCCTATAAAATTTACATATTTATTTATGATAAATTATATTTATATTTAAACTTTGTAAAGCTCTTTCAAAATAATTACATGATATTCTTATTATTAATTTTAATTTTATTAAAATCAGATTTTTCAATTTGTTATATAAGAAACTTAAAAACAGTTACAATGCGAAAATAAAGATAAAAAAAGATATTTGGTAGAAGAAAAATACTTTATGGTAAATTTAAGTACAGATGGTAAATTTAAGTAATGATAAAATAAAGTAAAAGTGATTTGGTAGAAGAAAAATACTTTATGGTAAATTTCCAACTAATATACAGTTATTTGGCACGAATCATTCAGTCAATCTTTGTCATTTGTCAATATATGTGTTAAATAATGAATTATTATGTCTTCAAAAATTCCGTCCCTTCCCGTCTAAGTGTTGAATTGCTCGGTATATGGCTATGAAATTTGGAATTTTATAAGAAAAAATGACAGCCTCAAACGTCAAGAAGACAACTAGGTACAGTTTCGAAACTTTTTTTATGATTATGGGGGCAGAGAGATACATTGTTTTAGAGGTTTCCAAGTCTTAATTCAATCCCCGATTCTAATTCAGCAGCTCTCAAATGATGACCAATAACAACGTTTCGTAATGGAATCATTATTATACTTTTGGGATATTTTTTTAAGGTTATCAATGTCAGAACTCCTTATTAAGTAAAGCACGAAAATAAAACGGTAAATATGTTATTAAGACTGTCAAACTTTAATTTTAAAAGATGATGTAAAGGTCCATCTTGCACGTCTTGATAAATGAACAACCTGTTGTGAATAAACGTGAATTTTTCCCTCACATTATGGAGGCTTTCAGGGTTTATTCCTATATTGAAACTCGCATGTATTTTAAGCAACAGCACCATCAATAATGGGAGTGATGGTATCCTACAGCATTGGGAGATATATGGGGTCCTTAAATTTCCTTCCAAAAATATAAGACCTATGATATGATCACTTAAAATAGCCGCCCAAACATTTATTTTTTTAAAAAACTGGATATGTCCTTCGCGAAACACATGAGGTTTTCGTTACTCCAATATCTACTACTAACTAATCTCTATGTATCTAATCTACACTAAAACAAAGATGGCGCAGCTAATTGAAATTTGCTGTGATCTCTTCTGCCATAATCTCGCAAAACTTTATTCGCCTGTCAGGGTCATCTTCCGTTAATTCGTGGACAATTTTAATTTTAAAAGGATGAAATTTATTAGATTTTAAAATGTTTTTAATGGACGAATGCGAAATATTGCATGTCTCACCTACTTGCTTAGTACATTGTCTAGGATTTACAAACATTTCAGCTACGACCTGAACTTTCACATTTCGTTAATTTTCCAGATCTTAGGTCATCTTTTAACGCCCCTATCACTTGAAATTTTAACAATAAATTCTGAAAGTATTTCCTGCACATTGGTCGCCTCGGGAAGCTTTCACTGAAGTGCAGAGTCATAATGCCAGTTAGCCTCGCCAAAGATGATAACTGTTTTGATTTTAAATTCTAACGAATAAGCCATTCCAATTAAATGATATTTTCGGAAACTTTTAGAACACTTGAAAAGCACGTTTCAAGATGTCAAATATTAGAAACCTAAGGCAACGACAATTAATTGAACTTGGTGGAAAAAATTGCAGGACGAAACCACGTATTAGAAAATCAAATTTAAAATTGTTGTTGGTCATAATTTGAGAACTGCTGAATCAAATTTTTACAAAAGCGGGGGTTGAATTAAGAATAAAGAGACCTTTAAAACGATGTTTCGCTCGACCCCCCCCCTCCATACAAAAAAGTTTCGAAACTGCACCCAACCATCTTCTTGACATTAAAGGTGTCTTTTTTTTAATAGAGAATTTATTCATGTATTATCGTTACAAATTTCGTTGCAATATACCAGGCAGTTTAAAAACTAGACGGGGGGTGATGGACTTTATGTCTGTCTGTATGTATATAAGCAAAGCGGAAAGAATTCCAAAAAAAAGATTCCCCCTATGTTGGAAGATGTTCCTGATGTGACCTTATATACAATTTTTTTTTGGCTAATTACTACTTATCAATCAAATTTTAAAGCAAATATTTCAAAGTTATCGTGGAAGCTCTAACGTAGAAAAAAAGAAAATTCTGCCATTCCTAATTTTTTTTTGTTTGCTATGGAGCCACCCTGGCTTGATCCTAAGTACTATATAAAAAATCATTGAAGTGTTTCAAACCATCTCGGAGTAATCGGTTAACTGAACATACATTAAAGAAAAATACATAGAGTCGAATCTACAATAGATGTGAGGGCATAAAAAGGAGTATGGGTGTTAAAAGCAACCTCCACTACTGGGAGCAAATATTATAGTGCTTCATGTTGTTTTGAGAGGTAAGGTTTATTCACTTAAAAACTTATATAATGGAACCAATTATCAAAACTAGAACCTACAGAAATGAGCGTTTGTAGATTCTAGTAACGAACTTATTAAATGCATATACCTTTTACACTTTTGAGCAAACCAGCACTAAAGACTTAAGATTTGGAACGCTGGGTGAAAATAGAGGCACCATTTCAGTCATTTGAAAAGTATTTTTGATCTAAAGAATGGTATAATTAGTAACTGAAAATCACTAATATATATTTTATATTAAGTATATTTTTTCGAAATATTACCTTAGATGAATAACAAACAAATATCAAGTATAGTCTTGTCCTTACGAATATATTACTTTTACAGATTTTACATTCGTTTGGCCTGTTTGAAAATATCCCCTAGGCGAGAGCCAAAATTAATTTGTTCACCTGATGCACATATTTTAGCTTACTATTAGCAACTATTTCAACTACCACTTCTTACTCACAATTTCTTTGCACGTCCCTCAGTTGATTTCCGTCGTCCAAATTATGAAGAAAATAATTCGGACGAAAACGTATTTAATTTTTTTTGTTCTTCTATTCATAGACTTTGGTACATACCTCTTATATTTTATTTAAATTTGCTGCACTAATATCCAGGCGTACCTGCGCGTTGCCGATGTCACCATAGCTCATCAGACCAATTTTCTTAATATATTATTATCTTAGAAAACGTAACCATCTTGTTGTTTTTTTGGAAATCAGTTTCGTAGTTTGAAAAATTAATTAAAAAGTGAAAAAGCTAGTACACTTAAAAGATATATCACAGCATTATATTTCTTTTTTTGTAGAATGAGATTTACTCAAATTCCATAAACCACATAGTTTTTTTGCGGTTAGTCATAAGGAACCCATTACTCTTGAAGAAATAGTTTAATCTTTAGGGTATGCGGTTTAAATGCATAACACTACATACCATTGAATCACTTTATAAGGTGAGTTGGGAAACCAAGTCACTTATACTACCTACAATCTTATATAAAATATTTTTGTATCCGCCCTTCGAAATTTAATTATATACTTTTTTCTGAGATGCACAAAACTGTGACTTAGTTTTCTAGTTTTTTTTACCGACCCTCTACCCAAAACAACATTCTAAATATTTAATTTAAGTTGCCTGGTATTTAAACGATTACGACGTTTTGTTATGTCATTTGTGGAAATGAAAACGTTTAGAAATATGCCCGCTATGCATTTTGGAAAACATTTCTGATGTTGAAAAACTTCCTTCTTGATTTGTCACCCTGTATACATTAGGATGGACAAACTAAATATTGTGCAATATATGTTGGTTACTTTATCAGTGTCAATACTTTAGAAAGCAAATAATGTAAGGTTCTTGGAAATGTCAATATTAGAGTCATATGTCTCATAGAATCTATATTCTAAATTTTGGGGGTTTTTAGGTACCTGAATTATTAGCATCTATCTTGAGTCAACTTAAGATTAGTCAGAATTTTAAACAACTACGAAAACCAGATCATTTTTTCAAATTGAATATATGGTAAATAGACCTGTTATTAGACATACACTGTGATATTGACTAAATTTATTTTTTTTTGTGAGCCGAACTAAATGAATGTTTAAGAGCGTTAAATATTTAACAATAGAACAAGTGAATGATTTTATTATGTTGAAATATTTAAGTTGATTTGAAAGAATTTATCTTTTGTTTTAAATTATTTTTACATATACTTTTGACAGAAAGAAAATTAAATATTTTCCTTTAATGTTCCAGATGGGATGTCAGTTTAGTGTTGACTGCCTTATTTTAATGGGTAAAGTTTTAATTTTTTTTTCAAAGAACAATAAATAACGAATTGGTAATTTATCATTCCACACTGCAAAACCTATTTCATTTTTTTAATACTAGCCCTCCCGAGGTTTAATTAACTCGTCTTCGCTTTTCGGGCTATTCTTATCATGATACCATTATAGTATTTTCTCATTTATCCTAAACCTGCTGAATCCATGCGGCATTGTATTATTTAAAATTAAATTCTTCAATTCCTAAAATGCATGTCAATTTATTTTATTCAGATTAATAAAAGTAGACAGGGATTTACAAAATTGCATGCATTTTTGCCCCTTTAGACAGGAAGATGGATTTTCAATTGAAACTTTCCTGTTTTCAGTATGATAATCGATCCCTCTTTCAGGATTACGTCCTCGTGCCAAATAGTGCAAAATTTTGCAACTGCTCCTTTCGACCCTCGATATTTGGTGATAAAATCATTACGTCTGCCAATAGACGTATAGGTAACATAATGGTCTTATTTGGACAATAACAGAAGTCTACAATGATATACCAATAAAAGTTGTCGTTATTACCTAACAGCTTGAACAATGCCATTTCGATACCACACATAACATTCTGCTTTAAGTTATCTTTAGCCATATCTGCTGCATATGTACTATCAAATAATTCACATGCTATAATTTCAAATTATAATTGTCTATAATCATACTGCTTGATAAGCTAATATGTGGAGATATATCTGAAACGCCACAGGGTGTACGGTCTCTAATGCAGATAATTTATTATTATATTATTATATTGTGTTAAATTACCGATAAAGTCTCGCTCAAAGTGTATCGATTTGTTCCAATATATTGGATTGATTAATTGATTTTGGGCATAATTTAAAATAAATTCAATTCAAGTAGTTTTTACATTGACACACACCGCGATTTTGTTACGTCATGTTGAATTCATACCAGTTTATCTTTAACATCATATTTAATTTTTATCCAAAATTTAAAGTCAATTGAATAAGAAGATTTTTTGAAACATTTTGTTTAGCCGTTGGTAACACAACTTTACCAGTTTATGTCTATACAACACTTAATGCTTGCACAAAATTTGAATTTAATTTAATAAGTAGTTTTTCAGGCTGATTATTTAAATATTTTATTAGGCTATTATTTTGTTTTGATATCTTATATTCATACCAAAATGTTACCAGTTCATTTTTATGTAACACTTAATTTTTGTGCAAAATTTGAGGCAAATTGAATAATTAGGTTATTAGTAATATTTTTTAAACGTGTCACTAGGCCGCCATCTTGTTACGGCGTATTCGATTTTTACCAAAATGTTACTTGGTCATCCCCGTGTGACCCTTAATTTTTGAACAGAAGTCAATCTGAAGAGTAGTTTTTAAGCTATACCGCGAAGTGACAAACAGACAGACAAACCAGCAGACGGACTGACGGAATTGATAAAACATATTTTTTGGCATCTAGGAACGCTAAAACGTGAAGATATGAGAGGATGAATTTTTTTCAGATTACAAACATTTTATTTGTCCGCCATTTTGTTCTGTCATCTTGAATTAGTACCACAGTTTTACTAGTTCATCTCTATACTTGTGGTAGTTATAGCACACAATTTGAAATCAATTCATTAAGTAGTTTTTTCAGGGGTGAATTTCTCAATATTTTAGTAAGCCCTCATTTTGTTCTGCCACGGTGGATTTGTACCAAAATTTTACCAGGTGATTCCAACATAATACATGATTTTTGTGCGACATTTGAGATAAATTAGATAATTAGTTTTTTTAGTAATAATTTTTTTAACGTTTCACTAGGCCTCCATCTTGTTCCGGCATATTGGATTTTTACCAAAATATTACCAGGTCATCCCGATATGAGCCTTAATTTTTGACTAAAATTTGAAGTGCATCTGATGAGTAGTTTATAAGCTATGCCGCGAACTGACAGACAAACCGACAGACGAACCGACGGGATTTCGTTCCGCTATCTTGAATTAGTACCACAGTTTCACTAGTTCAATTAGTTGTGGCACACAATTTGAAATCAATCCATTACGTAGTTTTTTTAGGTTGTTAAATTAACATTTCAGCATGGAATCAAGAGGCAAACGGAACCTTAAATTATTGGAAGGTAAAAATTGTGATCTTCCAAGCAAGGTAAGTCGTTAATTATTTTTTTGTAGTAAAAATTCATATTCCCTTTTTTTAATTTTAGAGATTATTTCAAGTCTTGCTTCAACTGTGGCCTTGATTAATGTGATTCAATTTATCATAAAAGTATCAGTTCGAATGATAAACATAAATTACAAATTTTACATAATAATTGTATCAGGTATGCAACTAGTTTTACAAAATATGATCATATATCTCCAATTTTGAATAGACTTAAATTATCTAAATTAGAATTTAGACGCGAAATCTACTTATTTTGTGTTATTCACGAAATCATTTTAAACAAATTGCGTAACTATTTATATGAAAAAATTCAATTTCGAAATAATATTCATAATTTAAACACTAGACATCAAAATAACTTAAATATATATGTTCTCTAATTTATAATAATATTCTTTATGAAATAAAACATACCAGAACTATAAATCGTAAGGTCGGATTGGAAGACTGATTACTCAGTAATCAAAATCCTATTTTTTCTGCCTTCTAGTAGGTTACCTTTTATCTAGTTTTAGTTAGTTTCTATATAGATAATATTAAGTTGTAATATTTTTATTTTTATTTATACGTATTTCGATTACTTGGCAGATATAAACCATAAAAAAAAACATTAGGTGTGGTGGCTAAAACTTTTCTTTTAATTCTTCGCCTTTATCAATATTTAATACTAAATAATTTTTTTTAAAGTAATCGATCACAAATTTCCTGAGGTTGGCCACAGCTATTTGGATTCTGATCGATACTTTGGTCGAATTGAAAAAGTTATTCCAAAACATTAAAGCGTGTTCATTTCAGACCAATATAGGTAAATCATTAATATTAAGAATAGTTCCTGTTTAAGTATAGAGCATTTTTTTATAACATTGAAGATCTTTGGATCAAACTTAACCAGTGAAATTTAAAAGAGCAATTCAAACTTTATAATGCTGACTACAGATGGTTCTACGAAAAGATTTTAGAGGAAAATAAAGAAAATCCCATGAAAAAAATAAAGTTAGTTAATAAAATATTTTTCATTTGCTAGGTGTTTACTGTCACCATGTTATAATTTATTTGATTTAGAATCTAGGTAACTCTTTTATCCGCATTTTGTGGTTATAGTTGGTGGTTAAAGGTGTTATAAACAAAAAATCTAATTTTTCTAGATATTCTTGTTTTTATTTGTTATTGAAGTACGTAAAAGAAAATTTCCTATCTGATCTACAATGTACAACTTATTTAAATCAAAAACCAAACCAAAAAATCTGTAAGTTTCCTTTACCTGGAACTTCCCTCGTTATGAACCTTTCCTTTTTTTAGGAATTGTGAAGTGTGACCCAATTTAGTGCAGTACATAGTCATTTAGTAACACATATTTACTGTCACACACTGTCTTTTAAAACTTAAAACATTTTTATGCGTCGCCATTTTGTTAGATCATATTGGATTCCTGCCAATATTTTACCATTTTCTACCTATGCCACACATGATTTTTGGGCATACGTTAAAATAAATTCAATAAGTAGTTTTTATATTAATAAACACCGCCATTTTGTCACGCCATGTTGAATTCGTACCAATTTATCCCTTATCACATTTAATTTTTCTGCAAAATTTAAAATCAAATTGTACAACAACAACCAGTTTATCTCTATATAACACTTAATTAATCTAATAAGTAGTGTTTTCAAGCAGATTCTTTAAATATTTTAAAAGGTCAAAATGTTACCAATTCATTCCTCGATTTTTGTGCGAACTTTGAGGTAAATTGAATAAATAGTTTTTTTCAGTAATAATCTTTTTAACGTTTCACTAGGCTGGCATTTTACTCCGTCATATTGACCTTAATTTTGCAGTCACTCTGATACGTAGTTTTTAAGCTATGCCGTGAACTGACAGACAGACAGATAAATCGACAGACGGAATTTTAAAACATATTTTTTGGCGTTTAGGGCGTTAAAACGGAACGATATGTAAAACCTAAGAAAATTTTTTTTTCACGATTACAAATATTATATTTAGCCGCTATTTTGTTCCGTCATCTTAATTAGTACTACAATTTTACTAGATCATCTGTAGACCACAATTATTTATGAAACACAATTTGAAATCAGTCTATTAAGTAGTTTTCAGGATAAATTTTTAAATATTTTACTAAGCCGCCATTTTTTTCTTCCATCTTGGATTCGTACCAAAATTTTACCAGTTTACATAATACTTGTTTTTGTGTAAAATTTAATATATATTGGATAAGCAGTTTTTTAGTATATTTTCCTATATTGATATAGGTCATCTCCATATGAACCTTAATTTTTAACGAACATTTGAAGTCAATCGCGGGTAAATAGTTTTTAAGTTATGCCGTGAACTGAGAGACAGGCAGATAAACCGACAGACAAAGCAACGGAATTGATAAAATATATTTTTTTGGCATCTAGGGACAATAAAGCGTGAAGATATGTAAAAACTGAGGAAGTATTTTTTTCATGATACATACAATTTGTCCATTAACTAGTTTTTCGGTCTGAGCTTTTAAATATTTTACTAAGCCGCCATTTTGTTTTGCCATCTTGGATTCGTATCAAAATTTTACCAGTAGATTCCTACATAATACATAATTTTTGTGCAAAATTTGAGATAAGAACTATTTTTTAATAATAATAATATTGGATTTTTACCAAAATATTACCAAGTCATCCCCTTAATTTTTGATCAAAATTTGAAATCAATCGGATAAGTAGTTTTTAAGATATGCCGTGAACAGACAAACCGACAGACGGAATCGATAAAACATATTTTTGGCATCTAAGGACGCTAAAACTTGAAGATTTGTAAAACTTGAGAGGGTGATTTTTTCATAATTACAAATATTTTGTTTGGCCGCTATTTTATTCCGCCTTCTTGAATTAATACCGCAGTTCATTTGCATACCACAATTATGTACGGCACAGAATGAAAGTGAAATCAGTCCATTAAGTGGTTTTTCAGGGTGCACTTTTAAATATTATTCTAAAACGCCATTTTGTTCCGCCATCTTGAATTCGTGCCAAAATTTTACCACTTGATTCCTACAAAATACTTGATTTTTGTGCAAAATTTTACGAGGGAAGTAAAAGTTGAAATTTAAAACGCGTTTTATTGATTTTCTCGAAATTTTCAAAATATAAATGTATCCACTTTCCTATATCTTCAAATTAAAATTAAAATTAAAAATCATTGCAGATGTTGACAAAGGCTAAAT
Organism: Kuschelorhynchus macadamiae; assembly: GCA_030620095.1. Taxonomy (NCBI): domain Eukaryota; kingdom Metazoa; phylum Arthropoda; class Insecta; order Coleoptera; family Curculionidae; genus Kuschelorhynchus; species Kuschelorhynchus macadamiae. The sequence continues at coordinate 1,792,448 of JAUTXW010000747.1, forward strand.
TTATAGCCGAAACGTTAATAAAATAAGAGATTTTTACATGAATATAGTTTTTGAATTTGAGTACCATATCTAAAAAGTTACTATTTTTTACTATAATACGCATTTTGCCTGCATTCAATATTTTTCTTTAATTATTAAATTTAGACAAGGTTTCGTTCTTTACTATAATTACTTTACTTTCCTATTGATTTAATATAGTGTTATTTAAATTATCGTTATGTTAGTATTCAGGTAGCCATGAGGTTTATTTTAATAAATTAATTTAAGCTCCGTTTATAATCAACCATATCTAATTAAATATTGTCTAAACAAGAAAGCGTGTTCGGGCATACTCGACATAACATAATGCGTTTCACATTCGATAAAAAAAACGTCTTCGTCCGGCCAGCTGGTCCAAATTAAATGGCGTTAAGTATACTCCTTCTGTGCTCCGGAAATGACCCTTTGATTTGTGCCCCCGATGGAATACCGACTGAGGTTTACAGAAGTCATTGACATCCGTTCACTAGAACACGGGATTTTTAGTCTTAAATCGTTACAGATATTTATCAAATTTTGTCTAGATTTATTGATTTACTTAACATATTTAGTCGTGTACACAAATCAATCAGGAGGCTGAAGCCTCATTACTTCTTCATGTGTATTTCAATAAATAAGAAGTTGAATAAAAACATTCGTAAAACTTGGAATACTATTTTTAAGATGGCAAATACAATAAACAAATTATTACTGTTTGAGTATTTATTTGAGAGGAAGTAATTTTACCTTTTAAGTGGATCCAGTAGAGCCTGTAGTATCGTAATTAGACGGAGGCTGAAATGTGAAATGTGTTAGCGTATCATCTTATTTAAACGTCCAAAAAACGTTTCGACTTCTTGGAATATGATCAAAAAACGATATAGAACAGAAGCTTTGATCAATTCAGAAATTCATTCATTCCTTTTTATTGAAACCAAAATATTGGTTCGGGTATATACATGACACTTTCGACATTGTTCCCATTGATAGGAGATTTTACCCATAATTTTATATTTATTTATACCTGAATACTAAATTTATCGTAAAAATTGATTTAAGTGAAAATGATCACCTTTCAGATTTGTTTTTTTAAAGAACTAATGTTACATTAGGGCATTCGGTCTATAGAAAAGCAATAAATGCCACTATATCCTTTATTACCCGAAAAGATACCTAACAAAACAATAAACTATGACTAAGGGAGTTCTAGGTTCCTCCCCATCCAACCCTCGCCCCGAAAATATCTCATCGTTTATTGGTTGCGTAAACGGAGTATTGATGGTCGGTTTGATGTCATTGAATGTTACTTATGTCAGGCATTTTTTAGGTTTCTTGTTAGTGTTTAGAGGTTTTGAGCACAATTAAACATTATTTACTACCTAAACATGAACTAAACCGTTTACAGTTTGTTGTCAGTGTCAGTGTCAGTTTTGTGTATCAAAACAGTTTTCCAAAAGTTAAGATTGTTTTCGTACACTTCTCAAAAAAAAGTGAATATTATTAAATGAAATATACATATTACATGTGTTTATTTCTTAAATAAAAACTATCCGGTGCTTAGTTCTATTTGCAAGACTGAGACATCCATTTAGAGCAGCCTGGATCAATTGAAACAAAGAACTTTAGAAAATACATGCAAACACATATGATTAAGCAAATTTTTAATTTTTTTAAATAGAAGAAAGGCGTCAAATTGCGAGAAGGTGTGTTTGCCGACGCACAAATAATTTAAACATTTAGTTAATTTTGTTTAATATGCTAAATATTTTAATTCTATAGGAATACAAATTTTAATAAAAAAAACATTTTTTAACTACAATATTTGCGCTAAAATTATAAAACGACAGCCATGCTAATAAAATATGTTAGAGCATATTAAGTCTTAGATCAAACTTTGACCCCTCCCAAATTAAAAATATAACACGGAAAACAAGTTTAAGTGATACCTGGTTTCAAAGCTTTTCAATAGTCCCTCCTACATTTTATCATTAAATTATAAAACACTAAAAACCGCATAGTTTTGTGGTATTTAAATAAGTGTACCTAAGACTACTTATAAAATATGCCTCCCCCCTACATTAAATAGCTATTATTGTCCTATTTTTTAAAAGACCTTGCATTCCGATAAATTTGAGTTTTCAAATGAACACTCTGTAGGTTTGATTGTTATATAATTGTACTATTTATCTAATATTAAATCAAAAATCTCAAAGAAATAATGTGTCTAATAAGAAGATATCATTTCTCAACTCCCTCAGAAACAGTGATAAAAATCAGTCTAGGGAAAGGCTAGTTTGTTTCTACATACAGACGAGTTGTCGGATTACTTTGGCAATCCAACACACGTTCAAACGTGAGAAATTATGTTAATAATGGTTAATCGAATTTCTCATAACTCATTCATTATTTTGATCCCGTGGAAAGATCCCTGAAGTTACCTAATGCAATCGACTCCGACATTGTTTAATCTCAAGAGTTATGATTTTTTAAACTTCTAAAAAGTTCCAGACCTACTCTGGTTACGCCACTAAAAAAATTGTTTTCCTTTTACCCGAAACAGCAAGTAAGAGTTTTCGGAGTTTGGGCCTAACATGTGTTCAAATGCGCTGATATTTTAAGTTGTTAATGTAAACCTTTATCAGACATTTTTGCGTAAATTAAATGAAATTTTAATTACCTACACCGCTCTATAAGAAATTTGCAACAAATCTGTTATGGTAGTTTCTGTAGTAACCAGTTAGCATTAGCTTTCAATTTTTTGAAACAATTACCAAGTGGCTATAGAAAATTTTGGACGGCCTAGCCCCCATCGACAATACCTACTATAGAAGAAAGTTTAAATACAGCATAGCTGAAGCAAAGGGTCTGTTTTTTATTCATTTATATAAAACACCTCGGGGTTGCAAGATGCATGATTGATAAATCAAGGAACTTACGGTATCAAATAATGAGGCCATAGGATTAACCGCCTAGGTGATTAAACAACTAAAAAAACCAACAATTATTTTGAGGATTACACTTTATTTGCAAAACGACCAGTGAAACTGAACAAATAATAATAAAAATTATAATAACTCAGTCTACGAGACATTTCTGTGGGACGGATTGGAAGCTATATTAATACAAAGTGTGAAAATATACAAAATTATTGAGAACGGCAAATAAATATTTATTAATATTTATTATTGCAGTTGCCTACTTGACTCGGGTTTGTTTTGTGTCTTAAACCGGCAGAGCTACCACGCCTTAACGTAAGGTGCTTATAGTTACTTATATCGGTTATTTAGATGACTATTTATAAATTAATACAATGTTGCATTCCGTGAGCAATCCTTACTAAATGGACACTTAATTAGATATGTAATAAACATCTACAAATCCACAAATTCTTGTTAATTACTACATTTCATAAAAATCGGTAAATTTGCCTTTACCTACAACTTCCCTCGTACCAAATTCCAGTACTTCCAATAAATAGTCTATATATGCATATTTTAATAATAGATTTGTGTAAATTATGAAAATTGTAATCTATTTCAGTATTTTTAAATTTTTAATTTTGTTATTTTATATTAATATTATTATTTATTTTTCATAACATTATTTACTTAGTTTGCAAATAATAAATTATGTCCTTTATTTGTTTCCTCCATAAAAAAAAGGTTTTATTCCTGGAAATGGAATTTTGCTGAATATCTAAACATTTCATTAGACGGCCATTTTGTTTTACCGTATAGGATTCGCACTGAATATTTACCAGTCTATCCCTGTTTAACAATTGATTTTTGTTCAAAATTTCAGGTAAATTGGATAAGCAGTTTTTTACTGAATTTTTAAACATTTTATTAGGACGCCATTTTGTTCCGCCATTATGGATTAACACAAAAATTTTACCAGTTTATCTCTATATTGCACTGTATTTTTACGCAAAAGTCCATTCGATAAGTTCCCTAATAATATTTTTTACATTTCGTACATTTTTTACATAACGTTTCATTTGACCCTTGAATTTTGATCAAAATTTGAAATCAATCGCATAAGTTGTTTTTGAGCTATGTCGCGTACAGACGGACAAACTGACAAACCGACGCCGGACATGTTTTTCGGGGTCCACGGATCCGAAAACGCAAAAACCTGCAAAAATCTCGGAGGGTGATTTTTCACGTTCATAATACAAAACAAAGCTCTATTTACTAAATAGTTACCTATGTTAGGTTAAATTTTTAAAAATTCAAATAAGAAGTAATATTGTTAACATATAACGACACAAATTTGTTGAGTTCGTTCCATGTAGTACTGACTACGGTCAGGTGCCGGTAGCTGGTAACACAAGGGTTAGCTCTGTAACTACCTCCAATGAGAGTAAAATACCAGATATTGGCCTGTACTAAAAAAATGCTCCAAAAACGTTAGGACGTTCCAAAAAAATTCAAGAACGTTAGCCCGTTTCAATAACGTCGACCCGTGCCAAAAACGTTATCATGTTCCAGAAATTTCAAGTGGAATTAGCTCGTTTCAGAAACCCTAAAAAAACAAAAAATAGGACCCAATTAAAAAGTAATTTATGAAAATAATCTCCTTTTAATTTTAACTTAATTAGTTCCAATATTAAATTTATTAACTTTACCTCTTAAAAATATTGAAGATCTACGCCCATGACACCTAAAATCTAATCCCGGCAAGACATTGACGTAGACTATTTTAGGTGCAGATTTGAACCCATATCGGTTTGGTCGTTCTGAGGTTAAGTGCGCGCCAACTTTCAAATTCAACTTATATTTTTCGAAAATATTTGCTATTAAAATATTTTTTATATTTAGCTTATATAATATATTAATAATAGAATGTTTTATGCGGGGAAGTAAAAGCACACACAAATATATCAAACCTTGACTTTATATAAAGTATTATATCCTGCATTTTCATATTGAACTAGATCTCTTTTTGGAGTCGTTTCCATATTCTACTTTCTACACAAGATATTATCCGTTTAACTTGAATAGTTCTTCAGTTATTATATAAGGAATATATACCTTTGTTGTGATTAATAAAACAAATGATATATATATATATATATATATATATATATATATATATATATATATATATATATATATATTTATATTAAATAATATATATATATATATATATATATATATATATATATATATATATAGATTTCAAATTTATCCTGCTTTTGAAACTAATATAGACCAAAAAAATCGGTAAATTTCTATACCCGGAACTTCCCTCGTTATGATTATTTTCCATTTCTTAGGAATAGTGAAGTGTGCCCCAATTTAGTTCAGTCATAGTGTTACATATAATGTCTTCTCATTTTTGTTTGTTCCATCATATTGGATTCCTACCAACATTTTACCATTTTCTTTCTACCTATGCCACACTTGACTTTTCGGCACAATAAAATAAATTTAATAAGTAGTTTTTACATTAACACATACCGCCATTTTGCTACGTCAGTTGATCCCTATACCACAATTAGTTATGGCACACAATTTGAAATAATATCTTTTATTAGGCCGCCATTTTGTTCCGCCATCTTGGATTCATACCAAACTGTTATCAGTTGATTTCAATATAATACTTGATGTTTTTGCAAAATTTCAGATAAATTGGATGAGTAGTTTTGTAATAATAATTTTTTAATATTTTACTAAGTCGCCATTTTGTTTCGCCATATTGGATTTTTATTAAAATCTTACCAGGCTATCCCCATATGACCCTTAATTTTTGACCAAAATTTGAAGTCAATCGGGTAAGTAGTCTTTAAGTTACGCCGCGAACTGACAGATAGACAGAAGGACTGTCAGTCGGACCGACGGAGTTCATAAAGCATATTTTTTGGCATCTAGCGACGCTAAAACGTAAAGATGTGTGAAAGTGAGAGGGTAACTTTTTCACGATTAAAAACATTTTATTTTGCCGCGATTTTGTTTGACAGACCGACGGAATTGAGGAAACATGTTTTTCGTTATATAGGGTCCCTGAAACGTGAAGATCTGAAAAAATCTCGGAGAGTGATTTTTTCACGATTACAATACTTCCCTTTTACGAGGGAAGTAAAAAGAACAAGTGGTAGAGCATGTTGTCTAACTTTTTTTGAGTTATAAATGGATTTAGAAATTTCAGTAAATTATCAAACATATTTTTTAAAAGATTCGAATACGGTTTGAAAAAAATCTGTTGTTTATTAGTTATAATGGCAATATAATAATCTCTTGAAAACTTTTCGTTTCTCCTTGGTAATTTTGTATGTAGAAATATACATTTTTCTTTTTAAAAAATAATATATGATTATAAATTTGTTTATTTACAAATAATGTAATTAATTACTTACAATCTATTTATTCCAATTTCCTATAAATATTTTAAAAAACATTTTTATTAGCCTAGATTTAGTTTAAATATCAAGACATATACAGGCACCAAAATCTTTTAATTTTGCACAAAAAATTGTTTAAAAATGCATGAAATACCGTTGGAAATTTTTATTTTGCACCGCTAATTATTAGCCTAATTTTGACAGTCATATTATATCGTATCAAAAACACAATCTTAACCTGTTCGTAAAGCATCAGAAAGCAGATGCATCAAGCATATAATAAGTTGATTAGCGATCGATCGGATATCGACACCCCATAGAGACCCCTGTAGAGATCGCATCTGCCCGGCACTGACCCAAAGATCTGATAACAACGTGGGTGGAATTGGCGTTTAGTAAATTATGATTGACCGTTGTTGGTGGCGGGTCCATCAACTTAGTGGAGATCACCTGACCGGAAAGTGGATGCATAGTGACCCTTTAATAAAATTGGTAAATTTATTTTATTTTTCAAGGAAAGTAAAACATGACCAAGTGAAGTCTCTCAATCAGTTATTCAATAATATCAGGGACAGATTATACTTCGAATAGGCTATCCATAAGATACAAAATAAATTAACCACACCAACTGCTCCGAGGGGTGCGCAAGTACTACAATTTTGACCCTATAATTAATTATTTATGTAATAAAGGTATCTAATAGGATTTAATATATTAATTTTATTAAAAGTATTTAAAAATATTTAAAGGCAATAAAAATATAAGTTAATAAAAAGTTTAAAATATTTTTTTATATATTTAATAGGTGTTTAAAAGTATGAAATAATATTAAAAATAAAAATAACAATTTTTTAAACATTTAGTCCCGAAAAAAGAGAACAGCCACATTTGTTTTATATTTCTTAATAGTTTGAGCAATGGTTTCCTCAAGATTTCTAGAATAATGAAATGATCCTTAGACTTATTTTTACATTGTGTTAAGCAAAAAATAATTTGCCCACAATAGTTTTTATAATAACCAAGATAGTAACTAATTTGATGTTGTGAGTGATAACGTATGAAAATGGTCCAGTTTTTTTAGGTAAAATATATAAAATAGGCTTTAAATTTCACTATTTTCACAAAAATGTTTTTATTTTTTTTCTCAACTAGCCTAAATCGTCTCGACATAGCAGGTAAAAACCCTTTGAGATTTTTCACGGTTATATTAATCATAAATATTCAAAATTCATAGATAAAATTATAAACAATCATTCTGAAATGGGTTTTTTTACTAAATATTGAATACGTTTCCAAAACAAAATTCGAATTAAAACATTACTTGTCCTGAAATCAAATCATATTTTCCTCCTTACTATCCTCCTAAGAGTGGAATTTCACAAAAAAAATCCAGAATTATTTTTTGAGAATTATTTTTGCAATCCCCCGAAAAAAAATCATTTTAAGTTCTCAATTAGTTCGAGAGATATTGTAAAAAAAACTAAAAACATTTTTTTTTAATCAATAAAGAATCTTAGAATGTATGAAAAATGCTGATTTAAATAAAAATCACAGTTAGTTCGAAAGGTGTTGTTAAAAATCGGTAAATTTTCTTTACCCGAAACTTCCCCTTTATGAATCTTTCCTTTTATTAGGAATAGTGAAGTATGGTCCCATTTAGTTCAGTACATAGTCACTTAGTAACACATATATACTGTCTTTTAAAACATTTTTATTTGTAGCCATTTTGCCTACGCCACACCTGATTTTTGGATATTATTTAAAATCCATTCAATAGGTAATTTTTATATTAACACACACGACCATTTTGTTACGTCATGTTGAACTCGTACCAGTTTACTCCCTATATTATATTTAATTTTTCTGCAAAATTTAAAGTCAATTAAATACAAAAAAATTTACATTGATTTTTTAAAAAATTTATTTGGTCACCGTTTGGTTCTGCTATCTTGAATTCGTACCACAGCTTTACCAGATCTCTATATCACACATAATGCTTGCACAAAATATTAAATTAATATGATAAGGAGTATTTTCAGGTTGATTTTTTAAGTATTTTAAAAGGCCGCCATTTTGATTTGCTATCAAATAGCAATATTCATACCAAAATGATATCAATTCATCCATTCATTATAACAATTGATTTTTGTGCAAAATTTGAGGTAAATTGGATAATTAGTTGTTTTAGTAATATTTTTTTTAACGTCTACTATTCCAGCATATTGGATTTTTACCAAAATATTACCAGGTTATCCTTCATTTTTACCCAAAATTTGGAGTCAATCGCGTAAGTAGTTTTTAAGCTATTCCGCGAACTGATAGACAGACAGACCCACGAAATTAATAAAACTTATTTTTTGGCATCGAGAGACTCTAAAACGTGAAGATATGTAAAACCTGAAAGGGCGATTTTTCCTCAATTACAAATATATATATATATATATATATATATATATATATATATATATATATATATATATATTTATATTTAGCCTCGATTTTGTTTCGTCATCTTGAATTAGTGCTACAGTTTTACTAGCTCATCTGCAAACTACAATTATTTATAGCACACAATTTAAATCAATCCCTTAAGTAGTTTTTCAGGCTGAATTTTTAAATGTTTTACTAAACATACATAATACTTGATTTTTGTGCAAAATTTGAGATAAATTGGATAATTAGTTTTTAAGTAATAATTTTTTTAACATTTTACTAAACCGCCATATTGGATTTTTACCAAAATATTACCAGGTCATGGAGAAGACCCTTAAGTTTTGGCCAAAATTTAAAGTCAATCGGGTAAGTAATTTTGTAGCTATGCGGCGAACAGACATAGCGACAAATCGACAGACCGACGGAATTGAGAAAACATATTTTTCGGCATCTAGGGATCCTGAAGCACAAATATTTGAAAACATCTCGGAGGCTGAATTTTTACGATTACAATGCTTCCCTTTTACGAGGGAAGTAAAAAAGTACAAACATATTTCACCTTCTCAAGAGTGGAATTTCGAAAAATTCAGGGATCAGTCCATTTAGTTAAAGAGTTATTCTAAAAAAAGGAAAAACACATTCTACCCATTTTTAATTCGTAAGGTTGGAATTTTTGAGAAATTCAAGAATTGATTTGTAGACAATTAGTTTTGAAAACCATTAACGAGAGAATCGTTCTAAAACCTCATTTAGTTGCTAGGTATCTAGTAAAAAAAATTAAACATAAATTTCACTCCTTTATACCCTTCTAGGGAGCTTAGCTTCAAAAAATCATATATTTTACTCTTTTTTACTCCCATAAGGGTGGAGTTTCGAAAAGTCCATATATCTATTTTTAAATAATTATTTGTGAAAGTGATCAATTTGAACACATTTCAAGCCTTTACAAATTTTTAGGCGCAAGTTAAAAAAATCCTCTCTTATCTAGTATCTGCGCAAAAATAATTTTTAAATTAATATTTTTGGAACCCATTGATCCTTTTTTACTCTTTTAATGGTGGAATTTTGAACAATCCATAAATTGATTTTAATACATTTTTATTGGAAGCCATTGAGGATAGAATAGTCTTAAAATCTCGTTTAATTTAAGAGATATTTTAAAATAGTGAAAAACACATTTCTATCAAAGGCAAATTTTAAAAATATCCTCGCCTATTTGTATTTACATTAAAAATGATATGCCAAATTTGCTCGTGTTAACTTTGACGATACCACAGAAATAGAGGTTGATTAGTGTATCTAAGTCAGAGGGTTTTTTCTTGTACAATTTGTATAAATTTGATTAAAAATGTGTTTTCCAAAACATTTTTATAAAAAAATAATCCCCCTAAAAAATTCCAAGTATCTACGTAAGTGATTCTACAGTTTTATGGCCTCAAGATATCTATGTATTTTTTTTTTCTTAATTGAACTGGAATTTTGGTATAAGTGTTCACTTAAAATGATTTTTTAAATATTTTATGAAAATATTCTAAATTATATATATATATATATATATATATATATATATATATATATATATATATATAATATTCGCTGTAATTCGTTAAAAAATGCATTGTTCGTATCGTAGTAAATTTACGTTAGGGAAAGAGTCCTACTAGTTCATTCTGTTCACCAATATTACAAAATTAAAAAAATGAGATAAAAATCACTCAGTAAAAATGTTTAGATATTATCCAAGCTTATTTGCATAAATAAATCTATTTTCTTTTTCTGCGAAAACCTAAATACTAAATTAATATTGAGTCCCTTCAATAAAGCTGGACAATGCAGGCCTTTTAAATAAACCGGAAGTAACCCTTAATTATTGTTTGTTTTTTTCAAAGAAAATTTGCCTCGTATGACGTTATAGAAATGTCTCAATTTTCAAATTGATATTTTTTAAACTACAAATGGCACCCTCTCACATGACTCATGTGTTACTCGGTATTGGCAAATTTGACTTTAAAAGCCACAAAGTGAGAGAGAAAATAAAAAACCCGTTTGGAGAAAAATTTCAGTACTCCTTAAAACTTAAATTTAAATTCATTGTGCTGAAATATATGTACATGATCTTTAGGATCGCTAGGTTTTTAACTAATCCTAACATATTTTTTGCACATCTGATATATTTTCTGCGTAGTGCAGACCTTACAGATTAAGGGCTCTCTAGCAAGAAAACTTTATATCAAACGGTTAATGAAACACTACAGCCTAATAAGTAAGAAAAATCAAATTTTTTCAAAAAAATCATATCCCAAAAAATACTTAAAATTTTTGAAACTTCGTTTTTGTTTTAATTCACCAACCATTAAGCTGATCCTGCAATTGGAACTCACAAATCGTTTTTGTAAATTTTCGGAATTAAATAAATTATTGGAAAAGTCCCGTTTGACAGCCTGTATAAATATTATTTTTTAGCTTAAGTAAGTTTCACGCTTATCGGTAATCGGTAATATGCAATAAAATGTGTTGAAAAGTGCCTCTCGATATCCCTTCTGGTTCTAAAAATGTTCGAATTTAAATTTTACTTGTGTTCTGTCCAGCAGCGTAGTTTTAAAATGTGTGTAAGTTTCGACTTAGATGTTTATGTTTATCATATACAGGATGAGAATTCCATCATCACTAAACTTAAAAAAAAAACAAATGAGTATTCCCAAAATCGCAAATGCTATTTTAGAATTATTTTGAATGCCTATTCTGTTCACTCCCTTTCCTAAAAACACGGATTTTTCTTTATATTTTAACAAATGCTGAAGTTATAAGTTATGTTTAAAATTATGAATTTTTAAAAATTTTCTCAATACCAGAATACTAAAAAAGGCAATGCAGGCTTGAAAAAATGGTTATTGCATAATAAGCGACATGTACTAAAAAAATATGTATACAGGAGGTTTCAGTATCGTAGTGAAGTAAGTGTGCGACTGTGTTTTCTAAAGATGGCGTCTTGTGGTTTTCACGATACTGCTATGTTTTTGTAATATTTTTGTTGCCGTAAACAAAGTTTTCATCGTCTCTTTTATTCAGAGAATGCCGACGTTTCGACCTTTATTTGGTCTTTATCAAGGCTATTCCAACAAGGAATAAGATTCTGTTAACAATGTTAAATGGTTAAACCAGTAATGCATATTATGGACTCGGTCAACACTTAATTGTGAATTGGTATAATGTTTCGTCGATGTAAATTTATACGTGTTTGACCATAATATGAATCTTCTTTTTTGTTGGAATAATCTTGAAAAAGACCAGGTCGACCTTTTCTGAATAAAATGAGATTTTATTTGTTGTTCGGAACCCTGCTACAAAGGTTTTCATAATCCCCCCCCCTCCGATACAGGGCGACATTGAAAACGTTTAATTTTAGGCATTCTCGGTTTCCTGTAACTTACGTCAAAGTTGAAAATTCTACTTAAATCCAGTAGTTCTGAAAATATACTGTACACATTCGCATCTATCTCTGTTACGTAACTCTCAGTGGCGTATTTAGAATGCCTTCCTGGGGGGGTCAAGCATATATATTTGGCGACTAAAAAAAGGTTACTGCTTTTTCTTTGTCAACACAAGTTTAATACCGATATTAAAATTAACGATGATGACTAATCATTCTTCTATAATCATGGTAATGCCTTACAAAATAATTTTTATTTTCAAACATTACATATTGCCTGGATTATTAGCTCTGAGGAGGGGCATTTGCCCCCTTTACCCCCTCCCTAAATACGCCATTGGTTACTCTGCTGATTATAATAAAGATGAGAGCTGACTATTGGAGATTTTTTCGCACATTATAAATTATTTTATTATGGTGGTGAGTACAATTTTTTACAATAGCATACAACAAACAGTATGTGCAAAGCCTAAGACTATGTACAAACAACTGAGAAACTCTACAACAGCAAAGTCCAGGCATTTATACTTCGTCACGAATTTGGTACCACCCTGTATGTCTTGTAAGTCTCTTACCCCTTTTAGTAAATTAATTAGTATTTTCAAGATAAGATTGTCTTTTTTTTAGGTTTCCGGTATTAAAAAAATTATAATAAAAACGGAATAATTCCCACTTTTTGAAAATATAACCAAAAATCAGAAATGGTTTTTAGGGAGGGATCCTAGAGAACAGAATATGCATTCAAACTGTATTTAAAATAATTTTTGCGATTTTGGGATATACTATTTTTTTTTGAATTTGGTAATTATATAAGTTGTCACCTTTTGTATTGTAAACACGAGCATCTAATTCAAAACATATGCACATTTTAAAACTAGATAAAATTTCCTATAAGCAAAAACAATTCCTTTTAAAAATCCAATTTAAATTAACAGCTCACTGCAAGTTACGCTATAACCCAAATTTTAAATGGAAAGCCCTATATTTTAGCTAGACTTTTTGGAATCTACAGGTAATTCTCTCTATATTTTTTGCACAACACACCATATGTCAAATATTAACGGTTTCCATGAAAGCGCTAATTGAAAATTTGGAATTTTTGATATTTGTTTGTGAATTTCAAAAAAACTGAGTCGTTCATTCAGAAAATAAATGTCGGTTTTAACTTTGTTTTATTATGACACTTAAATGACAAAAACAAAAAAAAAATACGATTTATTCTATTTTTTTCGTACCTTCAACCTTAATAAAACTTAAGTTTTCATCCAGATTAAAAAAAAACTATAAACTACCCCTCCCTATTTTACTTTTTGACTGGCTATTTAATACAGTTGAAATACAAGTAAAATACGTACATCTTTCCAAATAAAGGTTTTTATTATAATTCAGCCACTTTTGGCTTATAAAATTGAAACTGATGAAGCAATTTTGGTGGTGAATTGTAGAGAATAAAAATACAAACAATATGATCTGGTTACACGACTTAGAATAGGAGAAAAAAACTGAAAATTGGGTTTTTTTTTAAAATTCATATCTCCGTTATTTCTCAGGTTATAGCGAAGGCTCTTTGGGAAATAATAGTTTTTGATATTTACTTTATGCGTATCAAAACCAGGCGCAGTGGGATTATTCTTCTGCCTGGATGCATTGTGAGTGATCCGATTTGAATTCTGAAAATTATATTGAAGGTAGAAATATCACACTACAAAATGTATATTCTCATTTCGCGCTAAAATTCTGTGAAACGGTCGGACGCGGGAATGTAGCCCAGTAGTATGGTAACAATCGAGGAAGTCGAGGGATAATAGAGACGCAATGAATTAAAATTTGTAACTATATGCTTTATTTATTTATTTATCAAATTTAATGGCAACGGCTATGTAGCAAAACGTCCATTAGCGGCATTCCCGTGTGAGTTTTTTACTTTTCATACTAATTTTCGATTTCTTTCAATTGATTAGCGCCTGAAACACGTTTTTCGGTAACATTCAATAGTTGTGAAATATACAACTTTAAGCCTAAAAACAAGTAACTTGATACCTACCTCGGCTTTAGCTATAAGATATTTAAAAGTTACCTACGACTAGAAATGAAGTTCGTGATTTTAAAAAATAGATGATTATAGTATATGATAAATTTTATTTGCATAAAAATAATGTAGCAACATATGTACAAAACAGAAAAAAATATATAACAATGATTAAATTTTAATATAACAAAGATCATGTATATTTTAATTTAAATTTTTATTTTCCACTCCCAATTTTCATTTTCAAAATGGTGCACATGGTGGTCCAAACTACTTCTGCACTTTGCAATTATTTTTCTGGACACACTGTTTTTTCTAACATTTATTATAGAATTGGTAACAGCTATAATTCGATTCTTCAAATCTTCAACATTGTTGGGTGTTGTTTTGTAGACAATATCTTTTTTGTGTCCCTAGTAAAAAAAGGCGGGACAACAGGTCTGGCTGGCCAATTAACTGCATCATATGTTCCTGGTTCTCAAACAAGTTGCTGTGTTGCCGATATATAATGTGAGAGTTATTGGCTTGTGCTCCATCTTGGAAAAATATTTGTCGAAAAAAGTTTAATGGTAAACTATCAACAAATTTATTTACTGCCACCTCTAAAATGTCTATGTATCGTGTCTATATATCTCGCACTATTGAGCGACTCTCCAAAAAACATGAAGCCAGTAACGTGACTGCCCATGACACCCATACATACGTTGACCACGACCTTCTTTTGGCAGCCACTTTCCAGTTCCTTGAATAGTATCTCACACTAATGTAATTAAACATAGTTAAATTCGTAAACCGGGATTTATCCGTAAAAATGATTAAATTTAGAAAATTGTTATTTCTATTGCACATTTCTAAAGAACCACATATAATAATTGAATATTACTATTTAATTTATAATTGTACGATCTAAATCCGTATTTCCTCAAGATTCTCCGAACACTTTCCTGGCTCTCCCACATTAATTAGCAAGTTGGCGCAAAGACGAGTATCAGTTAGAAGTATCATACGCTAGAAAGTTTATTTCACCTTTCTGACTAATTATAAATATTTCATCATTATTTTTATACCTTACATGACTTTTCATATGCTACACAAGTCAAAGAAACTACTTGTCACTAGGCTGAATTTGCTCTGGATATCTCTCCCTGTAAACGCTTCAGTTGTATTTTGCCTATATTCACCATAAATTAACAACATATCTCCTCCTCGATGTTCACGCTGAAATTTCTTGCGTATTGTTGTTTTGTATTTATTAAACTTCAAAATTTAAAAAATACAGACAATAATCGCATAAGATGCATTATTATCTTTGACAAAAGGTAATCTGCTAAATTTACTATTCAGTGTTAGTTTTTATTTTGACTTTTAAATAAAATTCACAAAAATTAATACTTTTTTGGAAATTCCCAATAAATGTCACGAATTGCAATTTTTCGATTAGCGTTTTGCATGGAAACGGTTGATACTTGACATATAATGTATCATACAAAATTGTAGAGAATCATCTGAGGAATCCAAAACGTTACTAAAACATTGGGTGTTCCATTTAAAATTCCACGTATACCCTAGTTTCCGTTGTAACCAGAAATGCATTTCAATTGTTTTATTGATTAAATTAGGCTTTATATAACACTATATTGATTCTCCAAATTTGACAAATGTCTCAAACAGTAACTAAATGGCCGGTTGGAAAACTTTATCACCTAAAAAAATACACTTACATAATACGCCTCATAAATAACAAAACTGGCCTCAAAATTATCTTGTTGGCACTCCGTATATATTATATTTCTTAAATTTGTTCCTTTTCTTTGTTTCAATTTAGAAATAAGTTTTGTTTCTATCAGATGCCAAAAACCATAATATACATTTAATGTTCCTACTACTGACACATTAAAGACAAAAAAATATTTCTACAATAACTTATTTCACTGAAGATGCCACTGCTTGAATTTAATAGGTACTACCTATTTTATTATTTTCATTAAACTATTACATAGCAGAGATAAAATTAATCTGCATATTTTACAAACAACAACAAATACACCTGCAAATCACGACTAAATGCTAATCAAATATCCATTTATAATTACCTTTTATTTATTAGAAAATAGCAATATCTGAACGTAAAAAGTATAATAAACTTGGTTAACTTTAAGGCTGTTTAAAGTTCAAGACGGTATACTGTTTAACGTAGTTTAGTCATTATAATTGTTTTTTTATGAAATAGGATAGTCGATAGATCGATTTTGTTTTTAACTTGCAATATTGGTTTTAGAAAATATTAAATATTTTAAACGGTTATTAAGGAATCTATAACTTGTTAAAAGGAACTTAATCGCATATTACATGCAATATGCAGTAAACATACTCTAAAATATATTTTTTTAAAGATAGGTACAGGATGTTCAAGATTCGCTGAATTCGTTGCCCCTACATTTTTTTTAGAACGCTCTGTCTGTTTCATGAAGATTCGGCTTTTTTGTTTTTAAGCCACCTAAGTTTTATTTATTTTCCAAGTGATGTTTGCTGGATCATTTCGGGTAATACTTATACATATAGTACGCTGTACGGATCTTAATCCCCGACGAAAGGGGGAGGTTTGTCAAAAGCAGTTCTATGGATATGTAGGGTTTTAGCCAACCACCAATGAGTAATGCACAGTTTCTATAGATAGTTGCATTTTTTTCATAGCCTCAGATTTCGCGCGTCCAACTTTACATATATATATATATATATATATATATATATATATATATATATATATATATATATATATATATATATATATATATATATATATATATATATATATATATATATATATATATATATATATATAAATTGTTCTTAGTTTTTATGTATAGGTTTATTTGCAAAATCAAACACAATGGAGTTTACATAACGTTTCGTCTATCATAGCTGGCTTTTTCAAAAATTGCTCATTCTTTATTTTTTATGTATATGTAAAGTTTTCCTGTCCTATCTGCAAATAATTTAAAAAACATTTAGTAGTCAAATTATAAAAAGACATCTACAACTGCAGACATTTGATCAACAACTTGATGGGTATGCTTCCAGAAAATAAAATAGAAGAAGTACTTTTAGTATTTAATAATTTTCGCCCGAAACTTCAATTCACTCTTGAAGTTGAAACAGAAAACAAAATAAATTGTCTTGACCTTACTATAATTAGACAAAAAAAATAATAGTGTCATATCTTTAATATCACCAGAATACCGTCCTGAAGCCCTTAATAAAGCTAAAGACACTTTGATTGCTCTAATCATTTTCCGAAAAAACTGATAAAATGAATTATCAAACCAAAATCTTATATCTATTATAACAATTACAACAAAAACCTAAGATAAGATAATACGCAAAAAATACATTACAATACCATACACATTTCAAATATCTGAAAAATTAAAACAAATCTTAGGAAAATATAACATAATTTTGTATCATAAAGCCCAGAAGCTGTTGGCTCCCTATTTACAGAATCAAAAACTAAAATTCCTAAAAATAAAAAATCCAATCTTGTATATGAAATTCTTTGTTTAAACTGCCCTATGAAATATATTGGTACGACAACCCAACTCTTAGAAAATAGAATTAAAGGGCATTTTTTTGTACCGACAATCATAGATGAAGATAACCTATACCAGAAATTAATTATCAAAGAAATGATTCATATAAAAAAGAAAAAATGCAGTACATGACAAACAAGACATACAAAATTTAAGTTAAAAATACCACAGTTTGATATTTAAAAAAACAATAGTTTATTTTTAACTCCATCTAAGCAATAATTTTTAAAATGTCTGATTCTATTCTAAGTTTAAAACTAAAAAAATAAAGGAAAAAATTATCTTTAAATTCCTCACAAAACGAACTATGATAAGAATACTTTTGTACCTATAACAGTGACATGAGCTGTCTGGTGAACCACTAACTTGCTACTTACCAATGAAATATCGATAAATGTACAACATGCATTTTTCGAGGTATGTATTAATCTTGTAATATTTTTTTTTGTAAACAGTATAAAATTTTAAATTAGTTTTAAAAAATTGTAGGTCTATTTATAATTTGACTACTAAATGTTTTTTAAATTATTTGTAGATAGGAAAGGAAAGCTTTACATATACAAGAAAATAAAAGAATGAACAATTTTTGAAAAAGCCTGCTATGATATTTATTATATTTATAAATATATAATCCTTTCCCTTATCTGACCCTAGTGTATTATATTCTACCTATTAGTAATGACATAATGTTTTGCTAACAATTTTTTGTTTATTTTTCGGCACTTTCAGGAGTGTCTGGAAATGGAATTTTTCCAATATTTCAATGTGATATACAAAATCATCCTTGTTTGCAAACTATGAACGGACTACCAGAAAGAATAAAAGCCTTATAACAGAAACAGAATATATATATATATATATATATATATATATATATATATATATATATATATATATACTATGTCCCAACCTTTTCCCTTATCTAACCCTAGTGTACTATATTCTACTTATTCAGCAATGGCATAATGTTTTGCTAACAATTTTTTGTTTGTTTTTCGACACTTTTGAGGAGTGTTTAACATTTTCGTATTTATATTTTTATTCTAGCTTTCATAATGCAGTCCGAAGACCTATCCAAAATACAAAACAGAAAAAACGGCCACTTCAATACAGTTGTAAGTTGGTGTGCATGGTATATTTGCTCTAACTACTTTTGTAACGATTTTAAGCTCTAGGCAGGGCCGGATTAGGTGCTTAAAGGGCCTGGGGTTATAAGTGTTTAGGTGCCGGGCATTTTGTGAGAGCGGGATTTGACAATAAAGGAAGACTAAAAAGGAGCTTTAATTATTTGGGAGCGCGCAAAAAAATAACTGTTCACTGAAAAAAATCGTCTTTTATTTCGATAATAAATTAGTGTTCCTCCTCTGGGCCATCTCACTTTCTCCACCTCATATACGCTTATTCAGTAGTTAATCACCGCAAAACATAGCGCCGTGGTCTGTACTGGG
Organism: Kuschelorhynchus macadamiae; assembly: GCA_030620095.1. NCBI lineage: Eukaryota > Metazoa > Arthropoda > Insecta > Coleoptera > Curculionidae > Kuschelorhynchus > Kuschelorhynchus macadamiae. The sequence goes on from JAUTXW010000747.1 coordinate 1,811,739, forward strand.
ACCCCTGCCTACGACGAGGCCTGGGGCTATCATCCCCATAGGCCCCATAGCCTCCCCTTTAATCCGGATCTGGTTCTAGCAAACAAATTAACCCAAATAGGTCGAACTGAAAACCGCATTTAATTTTAAGATAACACAAAATAACACTGGATATGTGTTTGAAAGCATATATTTTACAGTTATCCAGTTTTTACCAAAACTGTTTATCCAGATTACCTCAAATTCTACACAAACTCAAGTATTATGAGAAAATCAATTGGTAAAATTTTGGTACGAATCCAAGACAGCGGAACAAACCGTTGTGCGGCGGCTGAATAAAATATTTTAAAATTTAGCCTGAAAAACTACTTAATGGATTAATTTCAAATTTTGTGCAATAATTAACTATGATATACAGATGAACTGGTAAAATTGTAGGACGAATTTAAGATCACGGAAGAAAACGGTGGGCAAATAAAACGTTTTTAATCGTAAAAATCAATAAGTTTTACATATCTTCACGTTTTGGCATCCCTAACTGCCAAAAAAATATAGGTTCCATTAATTCCGTTAGTCTGTCTGTCAGTATGTTTATCTATTTGTCGATCTGAGAGTGTAAGTCACAGCGTAAAAACTACTTAACCGATTGACTTGAAATGTTGGTCAAAGATTAAAAGTTATATGGGGATTGCCTGGTAATATTTTGTTAAAAATCTAATATGGCAGAGCAAGATGAGGGCCTAATGAAAGGTTAAAAGGAATTATCCAATTTATCACAGATTTTGCACAAAAACCAATTGTTATATAGAAATGAACTGGGAACATTTTGGTATAAATCCAGCTTGAAAAAGTCACTTATTAGATACATTTTAAATTGTATGCAAGCATTAAACGTGATATGGAGATAAACTTTTGAAGTTGTGGCGCGAATTCGAGATGAAGAAATGAAATGGCGGCCAAATAAAAATTTTTCAAAAATCAATGTGTTTCTTATTCAATTGATTTTAATTATAATAATAATATTGCAGAAATATTAAATGTGATATAGAGATAAACTGGTAAGTTGTTAAACAGTCGACGGGTTGGCGACCGCTGTTTTAGCAAAAAGTTGGATGGAATTTCATAACTGACTCTTGGGCTGCATCTATCAAATTAAAATGCATCCCTCTGATTTCTCACGAGATAATTATTCAGGAACTACTGTTCTATAGTCTAAGACCCAATTAATAATTCACCTAAAATATTTAGATTTATTAATTTCACAGTACGAAACTACATCCCAAAGTTAAACTACCTAAGAGTAATATGTAGACATAAAATTATGCGGGTCTAAATAATAGATTTAGTTCACAAATGCGATTATTCCCACCGCTTAAGTCGATTAGAATTGTAGATAATTTAAAGGGGGTTAATTTTTTGCGATAAATTCCGATGCAGAAGAGATTCCATGCTGAGACAACATACCGTCCCTACAACGTATTTAAGTTTATTTGGATTGAAATAAAAAAAAATCATGAATTAATAAATTGCAGGGGACTAGAATAAAAGCTACCGCCCGAAGTGCAGTAGGTAGGTACAATTTGAAATGTTTATGGCGCTATATGGTAACTTGTAGCTCGTATCCTATTTAAGGCAGGTTTTGTATCACTGATATGCATGATTTGATTTAAAAGTCTTTTTCGCCTGAAGGGTAATGCACTTTTAGATTTACTACAGGTTCTAAAATTAAAGTATAGGGTTTTGCTCGATTTATGAGTTAACGTGTCAATTGTTGAACCCATTGTTTACTAAAATTAGTTGGTATCGCAACGCATTTTTAATATTTTGAGTTATTGTAATACATATTACAAAATCGTTATATAAGCATACTTTTATGAGAAGGGATATAACTTGTATGTCATAAACGCCTTATAAAAATAGTGAAGCCATCTAATAGAAAAGTGATGAGCGGAATTTGGCAGCACACGCGCAAGCACAGAAATGACTTTTACAAATTATTTTGCAATTGACAGTGACGGAAGAAATGTAAACAAAACATTTTTCATATTATTTTATAGAACAAACCTTTTTTTCTGTGGTTTTAATGCTAAAATTTGGTAGAAGTGTTTAGTGAGGTTAGGTAGAGTATTGATGTAAATGTAAACAATGTAATTAGTAAATTTGCTGCAGGAAAAAATTTAGACGATATTCTATAACTAATTATTTGACTGTTTTTTTTTCCTTATGCCACAACAAGTATGATAAAAAAATATGGGCATTTATGTTGTTCTCATACTATTTGTAATAAAATATATTAACAATTTTTTTTTAAATTACCCCCACGCCCCCAGAATGGTTTCCTAAAATCCTAATTTATTTTTTTCTGCTTAATTTTTCAATGATCATTAAGTAGGTACAAACATATATATAGCAGATCTAGGCTATAAAATATAAATTTAATAAATAAAAAAAAATGTTAGTAAAACGCTCTAAGCCAATTTAGTTTTTTGATATTTTAATGTATCTTGTCTCAAGAGGAAAATAAAACAGATGCTAAAGTGAAAGCTACATACACAACCAAAAAAGCATATTGTCCGGCAAGAACCACGATACGACCGGCCGACGTCTAAAACAAATTGCAAATGATATTTTAAAATATTCACTTGCACTTATTTCGTCACCACATCTAAACATGTAACATGGAGTAAAAATTGGTAATATGATATATTAACCATCTTTAGTCATGACTAAAGTAAAGAACTAACTAAAATTAATTTAAAAATAAGTAGGCCGGTGTTGGGTGATATAAGCTACGACGAACGTCATAGCCGAGCTAATAGCATGGGATGTATGCCAAAGTACTACGTACTGCGTGAATTAGTGAAGTCTAACATGTGAGATGATGGAATCGGCTGACCGAGCCACAGTCTATAATAAATATATTAGAATATCTGTGGACGGTGGTCCGCGGACTGCTGTTATTTATATATTAGTCAAGCAATTATAATAGGTATATCTACCTACTTTACAATGTGCCAGGAAATAATAAACTACATTTTGTTTTTGTGCGTTTTTAGGATGTTCAAAAGAGCCTGCTATCCAGTGAAAACTAATTTAAAATTTGGACATTCATTCTTTATGTATATTCCAATTTGTGTTTCATATATGGGCTGAAAACTGTTGCAATTAGAAGTGTTACTTAGAAATTTGTAACATATTTTTTGATAACGGCTTATTCTCGTTGCATTGCAGATTATACAGGACATTTTTTTGGTGCAGGAATTTTTGTATAATTCGTCGAATTTTTTAGTTTAAAGCTACTTTTTCAAATATATCTTCACAATTGCGCGCAGCGTACTTAGAATCTGGCTGAACATGTAAATGCAAATAAAGCAATGTCACTATCAGATTCTTACATGGGTGCCGATTGTTGCGTATCTGTTTAGAATAGTTGAAGTTGATTTAATAAATAAGTGTAGGGTAAGGAGCTCCAATTTTGTCCACGTTAACCTATCAGTAGACTGCAAAATTGTCATATCCCGATTATGTAATAAATATCTTTTACTGGGCAAAATATGACACAATAGTTTCTTACCTTTAAAGATTTGTATTGTTATTGACGATATGAACTTACTTAATATATATTAATAATTATTTTTTATTAGAAGACAATTTTTATCTACATTTTGCTATTTGTGGCCATTAGGTACTTTTGTTGTAGTCACAGGGTTTAAGTATTTGGTGAGAAAACCAAGTAAAAATCAATTAAACTTTTGGGCATCTTTCTCGTTATCAAATGAAGGGGTAACGTTTACAACATCAAAATGGCTTAATGGCCTAACGCCACGTAACACATTATTTACTTAAAAGCTAAGATATATGTATATATATATATATATATATATATATATACATATATACCTAATTTGTTTTATGTAAAATATAAAAAACACATTTATTCAAAAAACTAGTTTTATTCTAGATATTTTTTTTTATATAATATATATATATATATATATATAAGATATAGCGGTTATATATATATATCGAAATATATATATATATATATATATATATATATACATATATACAATATATATATTCTTTCAGCGGTTACAGCACACCAAATATATATATATATATATATATATATATATATATATATATATATAGCATATATACCAGCTGAATTTTGTATATATATATATATATATATATATATATATATATATATATATATGAAAAATATATATATATATATATCTCTATATATATATATATATATATATATATATATATATAAAAAATATATATATTTGCGCCACCCTGTATATATATATATATATATATATACATATATACATATATACATATATATATATATATATATATATATATATATATATATATATATATACATATATACATATATACATATATATATATATATATATATATATATATATATATATATATATATATATAGAAGAGAAACAGAAATTTCAATTTCAGTGCGGTTCTTGGTCGTAAAAAGTTATATAAAACGAAACCAGTAACGGTAAGGATTACTCCTTCACCATTTTGTCGAGAATCGACCAAAACATGACGCTATGTTTGTTTCCAGGGCCAAGGTGCCAATCTGCTACCGTGGTATCTGCCCCGGCAAGGCTCATCAGGCAGTTTCCTTGGGGGGTATCGGTATTAAAACCGAAATACCCCTATATATATATATATATATATATATATATATATATATATATATATATATATATCTTGACTGAGCCCAGTCGCATATGTATTGGACCAAAGGAATACGTTAGAGATATTTATTTTTGTTACCCAGTATTTATTGTAGTGATATAGATATGCGATATTGTTAAATTAATTGTTAATACCACTTACTATCAAATAAACGTAATTGCATTTGTTGAAGTTATGTTACATGCAGTAAATACTAGGTCACAAAGTAAAATTATTTTAAATACGCCCTTGGTCCAATACATATGCGACTGGGCTCGTATACATATATATATATATATATATATATATATATATATATATATATATATATATATATATATATATATATATATATATATATATATATATATATATAATAATTTAAATTTAAAATTGTTTAAATTACAATTCAAAAATGAAAAAGTTGCGGTGTTAAAAACTACAAAACGCAAAGCTAGGCTTAGGTATAAAGAAAGCCGCTATTAATGTTCAAGAAGTAGCTTAAAATCGTAAAATGCAAAAATATTTAAACTTCGAGGAAAAAATAAAAAGTCGCTAGAAGCTCGTTTTTAAGTCATATATATATTTTCCCTTATCTAAGTATTCTTTTCTTTCTGTGTTTGTTAATAATGTTTAGAATTGAAACGTCTCTTTAACAAACTTTTACACATAGTACTTTGAACATCCATTATATTTTTGCAAAAAAATTTAATAAAAATAATCCAAGAATGCCCTGTTTTTTTAACTGACCTAGATGTGGAGAACACTTTCTAATTATAAATTATTTACTCTTCGTAGTACAATGCAGACTGTCAAGTATTATTTAAAAAGTTATATATCTTTTTCATTTCATTTGACCTTATTGCAAATATCTATCATTTCATTAGTGATTACTCAAAACTTTACACCTCTAAAAAAATTTGTCATAGATACTTGACAACTAGAGAGTAAGTTTCAAAAATGCGTGATTATATACATATAAATATCAATAAGGATAGGAATAGTTATGACCTTAAAATGAAGAAACTGAAAAATGTGTTACCGAATCGTCGAATCTGCACATGCGCAAACTATATTATCAAAAATTAATTTTTATCCACAAATCTAGGCAACTGTTACGTATTAAGATTTAAAAAAAGAAATACTATTCGTAAAAGCTCATATCTAGAATACTGAAATTTACAATTAATATTCGTTAGCAATCAATACTTATTTATGACGAAACGTTATAGTGGAAAAACCAGTTGTGGCCATTGTCCCAATTTGTAGCCATTTCTTGTAAAATTCGTTAATTGGAAGATCTTTAATAGATATAGCACTCATGTCTAGGGATACATTCATAAATGAATATACCTAGCGCCTAGTGTCATCTACATCTAAAAGCAGATAACAAAAATGCCGCAGTCGTGAGCTATGTTCTATCAAACGCACGTGTTTAAAAGCTGCTAAAATCTTAAACAGTTTTGCTTAGGATTGGAACATAAGTTCATATTTTTTAACTAGAAATCTAATTAGTAGTACCTACCTATTGCAAATTCTTGTGAAAAATATGAGTATAAACTAAGGATTCTGTGGTTTATATGTCGGAAATAGCTCTGTGTTATATAAACATAGACGTGGCTACGAATGGAGCAATTATTTAACATATTTTTATATTTGTGGCCATTAGGGGGCAAGAAATAGATCAGTGATAAACCAGTTAAGACTAAACCACAAACTTGTTAAAATATGAAGTTTTACTTAAATCGTGTGAGCAGCAACAGTGTTTTCTTTTTGGTTTGTGTTGAAAAATAAAACCTCTAATTCAATCATATTTATTTTCATGCAACTCTTTTAATACAGGTTTTTTTTACCATTATGTTCATTTTTTGCTTAAAATTTTCGTATCTATCAGAAGTTTTTCTTTGCGGACTTAGATGTCTGATAAAAAAAGTCTCGTGCTGATACTAAGAGAAGTTTCTGCATGCAATCGAGGAAGAAAATCGGACTGTTTTAACTGTTTCTAAGGCATTTAATGTTAATTTAAGCCTAAGCAAATTAACTCATGAGCCAGAATTGACAGACCTGAAGAATGCCCATACAAAGATTAAATATGCTTTAATAAAATTATTGGTTTGGAATAACGTGTTTATTTTGTATGTAAATAAAGCTTGCTTTTAATTTTGTATATATTTTTTTAATTTTATTTATAAATATGGACATCAAAATATAACTTTTAAACAAAAACAAAACATGTATATATATATATATATATATATATATATATATATATATATATATATATATATATATATATATATATATATATATATATATATATATATATATATATATATATATATATATATATATATATATATATATATATATATATATATATATATATATATATATATATATATATATATATATATATATATATATATATATATATATATATATATATATATATATATATATATATATATATATACATGTTTTGTTTTTGTCTAAAAGTTTTATTGATTTACTTTAAAAAACTTTGATGTCCATATTTATAAATAAAATTAAAAAAATATATACAAAATTAAAAGCAAGCTTTATTTACATACAAAATAAACACGTTATTCCAAACCAATAATTTTATTAAAGCATATTTAATCTTTGTATGGGCATTCTTCAGGTCTGTCAATTCTGGCTCATGAGTTAATTTGCTTTGGCTTAAATTAACATTAAATGCCTTAAAAACAGTTAAAACAGTCCGATTTTCTTCCTCGATTGCATGCAGAAACTTCTCTTCGTATCAGCACGAGACTTTTTTTATCAGACATCTAAGTCCGCAAAGAAAAACTTCTGATAGATACGAAAATTTTAAGCAAAAAATGAACATAATGGTAAAAAAAACCTGTATTAAAAGAGTTGCATGAAAATAAATATGATTGAATTAGAGGTTTTATTTTTCAACACAAACCAAAAAGAAAACACTGTTGCTGCTCACACGATTTAAGTAAAACTTCATATTTTAACAAGTTTGTGGTTTAGCCTTAACTGGTTTATCACTGATCTATTTCTTGCCCCCTAATGGCCACAAATATAAAAATATGTTAAATAATTCCTCCATTCGTAGCCACGTCTATGTTTATATAACACAGAGCTATTTCCGACATATAAACCACAGAATCCTTAGTTTAAACTCATATTTTTCACAAGAATTTGCAATAGGTAGGTACTACTAATTAGATTTCTTGTTAAAAAATATGAACTTATGTTCCAATCCTAAGCAAAACTGTTTAAGATTTTAGCAGCTTTTAAACACGTGCGTTTGATAGAACATAGCTCACGACTGCGACATTTTTGTTATCTGCTTTTAGATGTAGATGACACTAGGCGCTAGGTATATTCATTTATGAATGTATCCCTAGACATGAGTGCTATATCTATTGAAGATCTTCCAATTAACGAATTTTACAAGAAATGGCTACAAATTGGGAAAATGGCCACAACTGGTTTTTCCACTATAAGGTTTCGTCATAAATAAGTATTGATTGCTAACGAATATTAATTGTAAATTTCAGTATTCTAGATATGAGCTTTTAGGAATAGTATTTCTTTTTTTAAATCTTAATACGTAACAGTTGCCTAGATTTGTGGATAAAAATTAATTTTTGATAACATAGTTTGCGCATGTGTAGATTCGACGATTCGGTAACACATTTTTCAGTTTCTTCATTTTAAGGTCATAACTATTCCTATCCTTATTGATATTTATATGTATATAATCACGCATTTTTGAAACTTACTCTCTAGTTGTCAAGTATCTATGACAAATTTTTTTAGAGAAGGTGTAAAGTTTTGAGTAATCACTAATGAAATGATAGATATTTGCAATAAGGTCAAATGAAATGAAAAAGATATATAACTTTTTAAATAATACTTGACAGTCTGCATTGTACTACGAAAAGTAAATAATTAATAATTAGAAAGTGTTCTCCACATCTAGGTCAGTTAAAAAAACAGGGCATTCTTGGATTATTTTTATTAAATTTTTTTGCAAAAATATAATGGATGTTTCAAAGTACTATGTGTAAAAGTTTGTTAAAGAGACGTTTCAATTCTAAACATTATTAACAAACACAGAAAGAAAAGAATACTTAGATAAGGGAAAATATATATATGACTTAAAAACGAGCTTCTAGCGACTTTTTATCTTTTCCTCAAAGTTTAAATATTTTTACATTTTACGATTTTAAGCTACTTCTTGAACATTAATAGCGGCTTTCTTTATACCTAAGCCTAGCTTTGCGTTTTGTAGTTTTTAACACCGGAACTTTTTCATTTTTGAATTGTAATTTAAACAATTTTAAATTTAGAGATGTTATTTGAACTAGAAACAAAAAAAAAACGTATAAAACGTTACTATATTTTTCTCAGACACCACCCCCTCTACTCTCATCCAAACCTGTCGCTGTATGATTTTGATAGTCATCCATGAGATAGCCAAAACTTACAGATTTGTAAATTTAAAAGTAATAAGATTATAGTTGGGATATCAAGACAAAATCCCAACCAAACATATCCTAGCTTAACCTAAAGGACTAGGTTGAATGGTTTTAGTCTCACCCACTAGAAATCTTAACCAGGACTAGAAAAATTATCACCTCTACTTCAATAAAGTTAAAGTACCACGCATATACATTTTATTGATTGTTTGTGAACCGTCAAATTTCACCAATTTTAATATTTTTTATATTCTGACTTCATAATTAAAAGTTTTCATGGCAGAACTCAATATATTTAGTAGCTTGAGATACATAGGTTGTCTTAAAAATATCGCTGAAATAGCTAAATCTTAGTTCTACAAATTTTTTGGATTATATTTTTCAATATTCTAATAAAATAAATATAGTGCTTTCTTATAATATATCGATTAAAATAAATCACATCCAGGATCAGTGTTTAAATGTGAACAAAACTACAAATATATAAATCGTCCCTATTTGAAGAAGTAGAAATAGGGTTACATAAAAAAACTGCACCAAATCGAAACTAACGAGGTAATTAACATGTGTAGTAATTACTTATATACCTTGCTGCAGAATGTGTAGTATTGATAGTTTTATTTTATTAAAAAAAATCATATTTTAAATATTTGTGTTACTTTATTAAAATAGCGTTTGATTATCTATAATGTTTAGAGAAAATTAGAACTAGAAGAAAACATATAGACTATTTGAGAATATTCCAACAAGTTGATCCATAAATGTCTATAATTCTGACTACCTATGGGCACCTGCATTACTTATATACAGATTAAATATTTTAAAAAATTATTTAAAAAATAATTCCTATCTTTGACGTAGAATAACTGGCATATCAATACTTCATCATTGTTCAGTGAGGAGTTTCATGACTAGTTGGTGTGGCTGTGTGGGGAAAGTTGTTAATTTTTCTTTCGTTCCATTCCTTATCCCTACAATTTTTTTTTCCATTCCTGAACAAAACATGTCGTTATATATGGATGGAGAGACGTATCGTTGCTGGATGTTTTAGAACGAAAATAAATTACCTTGGTATATCTATTAACCTTTTAAACACAGATGTATAGTTACTGCATGGTTTAGAACGAAAAGAAATCACCTTGGTATCTTTATTAACCTCTCAAACACACATTGGGGTCTCACATATCTAAGCAAATTTATGTGTACAACGTTCTGCACATTTGAATTTGCACGAGCTGTGGTCAACTAAGTATGAGAGTTTAAACAGGTTTGATTTCTAGACATGTTTACGATTTCATGAAAAAGTTACCAGAGTAACAACAAAGACAAAATGACAAATTTGGGAAAATTTGGTGTTGAACTGTACAGAATATTATACACCACATGAATACTGCACAATTGATGTGCAGCTTATGGGATACAGAGGCAGTTGTTCATTTAAAATTTATTAAAAAAATTGTCACAGCATAAACAAGGTACTGGGAGGAACATTACTGTTGTCAATTGATTTCATCAGTGGATTTGTATTTGTTGTTTGAATCTGTTAACCGATCTTGGACTAACTATGATGGTATGCGAAAGAATAAGCATGAAGTTCCTCCTGATTTCTTAGCCGGAAAAAATTGCAGAAAAAAGTGGTATTTTTTTTATGTAGTATGAATTATTCAAAAGATGTAGATGAAACCACAAAGAAACCGGAATAATTTTAGGTTGCAATAGTACCAAAGACGGTACGAACATATTTGAAAACTTCGCCACAGTACGATCAACCAGAGGGTGGCCTACGAGAATATTTTGTGTCATGCTTGACCACGAGTAAACAAATTCAATGGTTTTGTATGATTTTTCCATCACCAATAATCCAGAACTTGTCACATAGGCCTTTGAACTAATGAATCATTTTTAAAACGCATATTGGAAATCACAACGTTGGGAAGAGAACTAAAGTATGTTCTAAGTAAAACTGTTGACATAGACAAGAAACCCTGGTTTTGGAAAATATGCGGTGCGGATTTTGCGACAGATTTAAAGATGGGAAAATAAAACTGGTTTGCTCAAGTTGTCACGTTCCATTGTGTGATAAGCACACACCAAAGGCTTGGTAAAATGTGATGAATAATTACGAATAAAAAAATTTGGCGTGATACATTTTAGTACTTTGACATAAATACATAAATTAGAGTTATTTCCTACGTATAATGTGTAAAAATATGTCTAGTTTTTTTTTACTTTTATTTGATGTGTAAGTGAAGTGCTCTTTTTGGAAATAAATATATTTTTGGTTGTATTGTATTGTTAATTAAAAAAACTAGTTTTTTGGAAAAAAATATATAATAATACCAAAATTAACTCATCAATTATAATAAGGGCTATTAGACCACAGTGTGTGTTCTACGTAATTATTTATGACCTATATGTAGTGAATATAAGTTTTAATTCCTACCGAGGTAACTTTAAATTTTTCTGCAGGGTAAAACGTCTTTGGTATCCTATTTGTTAATCTTTTGAAGCTGGTACCAAAACAAAGTAGTTTTTATACGTAGTTAACTGGTTTTAATTTCATTTCGACGCAAATAAACACAAAATATGTTTGTGGTTCTGACCGAGATATTAAAAGTATATAAACAAATCGGTTTCATTTAGAATTGCAATTATTTTAAGTTGTTTTGAATGCACCTTTCTTAGTACTGACAGTACCGGAAATGCAGGAGATAAAACTATATTACGGACTTTGCGAATGTTGCCTTTTAAATCTGATATCAGGAAATGTATGTACTTAAACGAAATTTGTTTTATAATCGGCGAGGAGATACGAGTTGCATCAACATTGTAAAAACTTTCGCAAATGCAACAATATAGAAATTTAAAGGGCTAAGTCGTCAAAATATTTGCAGGTACTCCATATTATCTCAATTTTTATTTGATTAATATTAAATTCCCATCAACGCCCATTTAACGATTTTGATGACCTTGTTGGGTAGACTTACCGTTAAAATGTAAATAAATATTTATATTGTTTAGGAAATACGATATTTAATTTGGAAATATTTACCAGATAAATATTATTTATTAGTGGTTAAAAAAAATCAAACATTAAGGGACTTTTTTTTAAGATATCTACAGTTTGATATTTCGTATAAACAACTAAAAATATATATATTAAAAGGGTAAAGGATAATCTTTTATTAAACTCTGCTTCGGTTGTAACAATGCACGCCTAAAATGGTGGTGACCAAAAAACAAGTTTCTGTGGTAAATATCGCATTTTGCAAAACGCCAAACTCTTTATTTTTTTGTCAACTTTTTAGGCCTGGAACTTCTAAATCAAGCATAGAGGCAAGCTTATTTTTGTCTTTTTCAGTGCATTTAATAAGAAACAGTCCTTCGATGTTGCAGGTTGCAGTAAAAGGCCTCTTCACTTGTTGCGAGAGGACCTACAAGCCGAACGAACCGACCTCCAATCTCTCCTCAAGATCAGACCTCACCAGAGAGTAAGTTAGTCATACCTTGTCAGTGAGTTCTTAGCTTTATGTGAATTATCTTAACGTCTAGTATATAAACAATATATTGTCAAATAAGTTCAAGTTTTGTAAAAAACGACTTGTATAGTCGATAATATAACTCTAATTAAAATATCATGCACTATGAACTAATCAACAGAAACAGTGATTTCCGAAATGTTTATTTAAAAAAAACTAATAAGGCGCCCAACATACAGCTGACTCTATGATTTATAGATTAGGTTAGGTTAGCTTAATTTTGAGACTCTTCTGTCTATATTAAAAACAACTAATGTGCTGTCACAAATGCTGGGGTCGGTTCGTCGATGCCATAAACACAGAAGGTTCAAAAATTGTATTACCCTTGACCTAGCTATTGAAAAATATATATTTTTGGTTTCAAAATTTACAGAACCTAAAATTGGTTTAAACAAATAAATTAACCCAGAACATTAAAATAATATTTTAACTAATAATAATTTTATTTACAAAAATAATAAAAATACTAAATATAAAATATAACTATTCTTTTTCAGTTTCGTTCTCAGATGAATTGTCATTTTCATTCAAATTAATAACTAGAGGGTCTACGACTCCACCAATTTTTAATAAGTTCTTCTGTGTGCGGTACTGATTTTTTTTCCAATATCTAAATTCCTCATCTATCTGGTTCAGCGCCCATTGCCAAACCATTTCTACTTCACCGTTTCTCAAACCATCCCCAACCTGTTTTTAGTACTGATGTTTTGGGCCTTCCAATTCAACTTAATTGCATTGAATTGATAATGATATGGTGGCAGGCGCAAAACTTCGTGGCCATGCTGACGCAACATCTGATCCACCGAATATTCTTTTGATAATTGATTTCTTTTTGTCAATACCAGGAGCTCTGATTTCAGCATGTTCGTCAAAGTATTTAAATATTCTTTTTGAAGCCACTCAATAATCTCATGTTTTTTCCATGTAGACGTCGGTTGATTATTAAGAACACAGAAATTGTACGAAGCATTATCTAAAACTATTATAAATTGTTTTAATGTATGATTTAATATCTTTATAAAAGTGTGCATTATTTAATCTACTAAATGGATTAAGCCAAAACCGAAATATTTGTAAATATTTTAAATTCTTCGCTTTTATAAGTACATACGTAAATGCCTAAATGTTTAAAAGTTCGGCGTTCGCTTAGAAACGCATCTTATTCCGGCGCGTTCGTACAAAAACATTACTTCGTCCAAAACATTACATTTCTTAATTTTGAATTTTAGTTTCCAAAGTAGTTTTTTAAAAATTGTACACGCTGACTAGCAATTTTCAGCTTTTCGCACATCTAAATCGAAATCCCAAAGTTTTTATGACCTTAGCCAATCAATTTAGCCCAATATCTAAAAAAAACCCGTTCCTTCAGAGTGAAATGGGTTTTTTTGCATATAAATCATAAATAATATCGCGTACATTCATCTTCTGACTTTCACGTAAATTTTCAGTTTTGGGTTTCTTTCGTTTACTCTTTTCCACTTTTTTAGCTCTATATTTGTTTTTTTTTTCTCTAATAATCTTTTCAACAGAACTTACACTAATTCCTAGAGCTTCCGATACTCTCTGCTTGACTTTTCTTGTAATATAATTTTCCTTATTAAAATAACAGACCAGACTTATCACTATTTCCTTGACCTGGGAGTGTAAAAACCCAACAAAAAGTTTTTTGCCATTCGTACTTTTTAAAAGGAGCACTTTTAATTATTATCAAACTGACAACACAGGGACAGAATTATTTGAACCAATTTTTTGCCATTTAAAATAGGAAAAACATGTTTTGGTAGTCCCTGGAAAATAACATAGTATGTTCGTTTAATTTGTAACCTGACATACCAATCTTTGTAAATAGACTTTTACAATTATTTGAACATGCCTCACACACGCCAGTAAGCAACAATATTTTGAGAATTTGTCCAAGGTTAAATCACAAATTTTTCTATTAGAGTAAAGTTGACTATATGAATTAATTTACGAATAAATTAAATTGGAGCTTGATACGTGGTGTAATCAAAACTAAAAACAATGATAATGCGACATATAAGTCCTTTTCATAATTATTCATTATGGCCTACAATGGAACTTTAAAACAAGCTTGTTCTAGACAATATATGGGCGCATACGATTCCATAAATTGAGCAGCTGGATCTCAAGATATCACTCGTATTGTCGTATGTCGTAAAAATGTTTTATTCACTTTGTTACTTGTCTTGTATTATCTTCCCTAGAGAACCTGAAACAATATTATGCTTTTCTTACGTGATAAATAAGCATTATCTTTGATAATTTTGCTTTTTAGTACTTTCTAGTATTTTTCGAAAATCTCATAATCAACTGCAAATAAAAACCTCAGAAATTACGATATCACTTTATATTTAGTATCTTGAAATATCTGCTTTTTAATGAGTTTGTCGTGTTTTATTAAAAGTGTTCCAGTTTTTGAGAATTTTAAATCATCAAAATCGGACTTTTCCTTTAAATAGTTCTTAAATCAAAAATGAATTAACGATCTTTCCATTTGCCATACTGGGTATCGCTTTTTGTGTACGTGGAGAAAAGAAATCAACTTCTAAATTAAATTAAAATGTTCAACACGGAGAACGCTTCAGCAGTGGTCACATTGTGCCCATGCGGTTCCGTATATGCCTAATTGCCCATATTGTATTTACAGATTCTTAGTAAATAGGAGATGCCTGTGAGAGAGAATTAAGTATATAGGGTGTTATTTAATTGATGGCTGAAAACGCAGAGCACAATTTTTTAGCTCATATAAAACTTCATATACACATGTGTCCGCAAAGGCTTCGTTTTTTAGATAGAGGGTGTTAAAGTTTTAATTTTTTTTTCATGGACCTCGTGCACGAGATAAATCATTCAAATTTATTACACTGTATGCTGTGAACAATGCCTTCGAAATTGCTATACTACATTTCACTAACATCTACAGAGTGTTATTTTTTCCAGGTTACGACCCACTCCCCCCCCCCCAGTCTGAAATTTGTACTGTGACGCCTTTGGCCATTTTTACAACAAACTTAAATTCCCTATTCTGTTCTGTAACTTTTTAATCTCTTAGATTTTTTCGATATTATGTAGCGTTTAGAAATTATTTAGCCATGTGTCCATTCGTGCCTACCTAATTTTAAGGCCATAATGCATTAATATATTAATATTACAATTTTACCAATTTTTCTCTGTTCCATATGCCATGATCATGCACTAATAGACATTTTCCTAAATAAGTTGCTGTAAAAACGACCAGTGGCGTTGCAATACAAATTTCGAAGAGGGGGGATAAAAGGGGTCGCGACCTAAGAAAAAGTAACACCCCTGTAGGTTTTTCTAAAATTTATCATAGTCATTTCGAAGAGATTGCTCACGGTATACCAAGGCCCATTAACTCTATTTGTCGAAAAAAATTAACATCACATTCAATTAGTCTCTAAAGGTTTTCAAAATTTGGATAAAATCACACTTTTTCTTTTATATGAATCATTAACGAGTCCCAAATAATAATTAGCCACAACAGACTTACAATTATCAAATTTTAAATTTTACTGATATTTAAAATTTAGAGCTTCTGCTTTTGTACGAGCCGAGTTCAAAAGTTAATGGTGATATATTTATATATATATATATATATATATATATATATATATATATATATATATATATATATATATATATATATATATATATATATATATATATATATATATATATATATATATATATATATATATATATATATATATATATATATATATATATATATATATATATATATATATATATATATATATATATATATATATATATATATATATATATATATATATATATATATATATATATATATATACATATATATATATATTTATATATATATATATATATATATATATATATATATATATATATATATATATATATATATATATATATATATATATATATATATATATATATATATATATATATATATATATATATATTTTTATATATATATATATATATATATATATATATATATATATATATATATATATACATATATATATATATATATATATATATATATATATATATATATATATATATATATATATATATATATATATATATATATATATATATATATATATATATATATATATATATTATTGCGAGAAAAAACGGACAAGCTGACTTACGTAAAAAAAAATACTTCGAAATATTGTAGCCTGCGTTTTATAACCAGTAGTACAACCTAAAATCCTTGGCTAACAATTTCGTTATGCGTGCTATTACGTAGACAGTTGACAAGTTAAAAGGCAGGTATATGATTAAATTAGGTAATGAATAAGACGTGTGCTGTCACATTGTAAACCTCTTAACAAGGTAACCATAGGGCGGTTTGCATAAAATTGAAAACACGGAAAATAAGAGCAAACTGCGTAATGCAACATCGGTGGCAGTCGCTTCAGAGATGTTTTATGGCGATTTTAATAGACAGAATTACAACGAGGACTGGACTTTGAAGACGGGGAGCAAAGACGACAAGACACCAAACGGAGTAACATGTGGGTGTTGTATAATGACTTCTTTGTATATGTTCTCTTATTTATTTTTTTTAAAGTAGCGTTAGCTACTTCACTGTTTTTATATTTTAATAATCTATTGTTAAATAAAATATTTTTGAGTTAAGTTCGAAAAGTATATTTTTCTTATAAAGTACAGGTATGTCACTTTTTGTATAACGCAGAACTACAAGCATATTTTACAAAATACTGATAATATTTCAATATTTGTAATTATAAGTAAACGTAGTTTAAAATTCACGTGCGGTAACTTCTTTTATAATAAACATGTGCGAAAACAACTACAATTTAAGCTCAAAACATTTTTTTTAATCTCACTTGGTCTTACTATTTATATATTTACTATAATTAAATGTATATTCTTAGAATAATTTAACATCACCATGGAACGTTTTTCTTATTAACAACTATTTTTTACCTTTCTGGATTATGATAACCCCAACGCCCTGAGGGACAAGGGAAAAGTCAGTTATTAATTAAACGAAAGCGGTGGTACCGTGAGAACAAGGATCGAAAAACAGAACTCCACTCCTAACCAAAATCATAGCATACTTCAACAAAATACTAAAAATAGGACTCACAAATATCATAAAACACATAGAAGTACTGAGAATTATTTGTTTGCCCGGCAAAAAAGAAAGCGAGATTATAAGAAGGCGGGAACGAAAACATCTTTGAGCATAGGTAGAAGAAGTAGTATAATAAAAAATTTTAATGTTCCATTCACCGAACAGGTCCTTTAAATTATCGGCGTTTAATACTTTCAAGGATCTCTCTAAGGCTACTGCTCCACGTTCTTATAAACAAAATAAGGATAAATACCAAAAAGCATAAAACGAAGTAGTTTTCCAATCGATACTTTCCTTTCTTTGTCTGGAAAAAAAAATAAAAAAACTAGATGTGTGTACTGTATGACAGCTCGGCTGTGGGTATCCACCCATGCGGCCTCGGTTGGTCTTATTCTTGTTTATGCTGAAGTGAGTCATCCTAAAGCATACCATGATCTTTGTCAAAAGCAAAATAAAACGTTGTTTAATATTGTGTAGCTCATTAATTAATTGCGCATCCAAAAAAACCTAAATCAGCATCTTGAAATGTGACCCTTTTTGTGGGCGTCCTGTGTGTGGGGTCCTTTATAGTCAACTTCTTCTTCATTTCCTTGTTTAATTTTAAAGATACAATTATCGAACCAGGTATATCCAGAATCCGAAAAAAAAGAAAAAATTCATTAAAGATTCTTATATTTCTATCTTTGACACTGCTTTCAAATCCTGAAATACTCTATGTGTGGTATTACTTAAATCATGTAGTGGGTTATGTCTATTCAAGTATATTTTTTTTATATAACCTCGCAAGTAGAAATCTCGAACATAGAGATCGGGGGATCTTACAGGCCACCTTACAGGGCCGTATCCTATTGGAATTGTGCCTTATTCTATTGGAATTGTGAGTAGGGGCTTTATCTTGTTGAAAATATATCTCATTTAAATATGCTAATGGCACGTCATCTAATAAGTGCGTTAGAATAATTTTTAGTATTTCAATAAATATAACATGAACTACTAAATCCAAATCTATCTTGCCATTCACGAGAAAATATTCGATGTTGGTTTTACTGTAGTCAATACCTACAATTGTGCCTGTTTAAAATTCTCTGACTGCTTATATAGGCCTCATCCAACCATATAACATTCCTATAAAAATTAGAGTTATTATTACGCTTTTGTAGGTATCACTCACAGAAAATTATACGTCGTTGCGCGTCACCTGAATGGTCTAAAATTTTGTTTTTTTAAGATCTTCTGTACTGGAGTTCTTGAATCTCCCACATACTCTTCAGATTTCTACACAAAATTGCAGCTTCTACTTCAACACACGCAAATACATTTACCACGTTTTTTTCGTTTTCTTTGTTATATATTTTTGCACGGGATTCAGTAAATGCTCCACATTAGGTAAATTCAACATTAAGCAAGTTGGTTTTTATTCTGATACCTACAACATTGGATGGTTGCCTTCGTACCTACATAGACCAATATTGCTTAATATAAGAACATACTCTGGAAAACAGTAATGTATCTATTCAAGTACAGGTCCAACGCCTCCTTTACATTTTCATTCCATTGTGGATTCTAAAAACCTATATAAGTGACAGTTTTTACCTTGCCGATGAGTTGGAGGATAATCGAGCTGTATCTAAAAAACGAAGGTGTCTATAAAAATTTTTTAAACGGCATTGTCAGTTTCTCAAAAAAGTACACTCTTTACATTGAAACATAACTCTAGAAATTATAAAGAAAGTCAAATAAAATTCTCGGTCCAACTTGTTTTTGGTATCTCGATTGATTGCTGATATTTCATAACATACCCTCACTAACAGTGTATCCAAAATCAATCATAGTAATAAAAATTTGTTGAAGATGAAATGTGAACACATTCACATTTGATCAGCAGAAATCATCACGATTAAACTACCTTTTAGAAATATGGTTTTCCGCAAGTTCGTTCTTATTACGTGATAAATGACGTGATTCGGTATAAGTTGGTATTTCCACGTTTTTTTAATCAATAAAAACCGTTTTAATAATATTGAATTTATCTCTCCGTACGGCATTAATAATTTTATTAGCTTTAATATGCAAATTCAGAAGCTTTTTATGTTATTCTAATCCTACGATTCCCACAGTTCGGCTTGCTTTACCTTTAAAGTAAAAGTAACGTGTAGTTAGTTAATTTGTCAACAACAGGTGACAGGTATCACGCCTTGCTATAGGATGTGATTTAAAAGTTGACACTTATTTTCCATATCCGGAATCCTGTTTATCGATAATAAACAATAATACACTGTCAATACATATTATAATTATTGTTTCAATGCGGTAGCAACCATGACAAATGAGATTACTAAATAAATTAATTGTCTTATCTGTGATAAAAATAATAAACATTGCAATACAATTCTGTTCTGTCAGATAAACAATATTAAATAGTAAGTGTTTATTAAAAACATAATTCTAGGAAAGTATTATCCAATGTTTACCAATCCAATACCTAGTGAAAAAAAATCACCCTGCGAGATTTTTGCAGATCGGGTTTTAGGGTTCCTGGGCTCCGGAAAAACAAGTTTTCCTATTTCCGTCAGTCTGTCGGTGTGGTGGTCTACTTGTCTGCTCACGACATAGCCCAGAAATTACTTATCCTTATTGACTTCAAATTTTGGTCAAAAATCAAAAGTCATAAGGAAATGAAATAATTACATTTTGGTAAAAATCCAATACGGCGGAATGGTGACCTTATAGAATGTAAAAAAATCATTAAATTTTTAAATTAAAATTTATCGGATAGTCTTCGAAATTTGCACAAAAATAAAGTATGTTATAGTCATTATGGCGAAACAAAATGGCGGTCTAATAAAATATTAAAAAATAAGTACCAAAAACCTATTTACCCAATTGACTTAAACTTCTACACCAAAATCAAGTGTGAGACAGGGATAGACCGATAAAATTAGAATCCAAATCCTATATAGCGAAACAAAATATCTTCCTAATATAACGATTAAATATTAGGTAAAATTCCGAAATATTTTATTTTTTATAAAGTATATTAATGATGTTAGGAAAAATAATTAATATTAATAATAATTAAAATAATAACAATAATAACAGTAATAAATATATTGAAATAAAACTAAAAAAATTGAAATAAATTACATTTTATAGGATTTGCATAAAGTTAGTACCAAATAATTATAGGTATATATGATTTTGTTATATGTACGTAGTGAAATTCTGTACGAGAGAAGATGTATATATGAGATATGGTGGTTGCCCTCGAAAAGCACATCGACTTTCCAACGTGTTATTTACCTATGACAAAAAAAAGGTCTCGAGTAAAAGTTTATTGTTTTTCGTTAAGATTATTGGAAATTCTGCAGTTTTTCAATAAAGAAAAGCAAACCTACTTGAAACGATCAAGAAATGAAATAACAAAAAAATACTGACTATAATAATCTCAATAAGCAAACAACCTCCTTTTACTTTTTTCTTCGACGGTAAATAAAGCATTGAAAATACATTGCGTTTTGGAATTACTCCGGTACCCTGTTAAGAACATTTTAGTGAATTTTAAGAAATAAAGCTTTTTGTTTTAATTAAGAAAATGTCAAAATATAAAATGACAAAAGTAACCCCACTACCCCCTTTAATAAATTCTAAAAACTATTGAACATTCCGTAATACTTGTATGTGATCAGGAATGTCATTTAAAACCGATATAACAATTTTTTACATCCCTCGTAAAAGGGAAGTATTGTAATCGTAAAAAAAACAGCTTCCGAATTTTTTTTAGATCTTTTTTTTTGGCAACCTAATCTAATTTTATGTAATCATTAACTATTGTGGCATGGAGATAAACTGGTCAAATTGTGGTTCGAAATCAAGTTGGCGGAACAAATTGGCGGCCAAATAAGATGTTTGTAATCGTAAAAAAAATATTTCTCCCAGGGTTTACATATCTTGATAGCGTTTCTTGATACCAACAAACATGTTTTATCAATTCCGTCGATATGCCTGTCAAAAATTAAGGGTCATATGGAGATGACCAGGTGATATTTTGATACAAATCCAGTATGGCCAAACAAAATGATGGATTAAGTGAAATGTTAAAAACATTATTATTAAAAAATCAAATCAAGGGTTACATAGGAATAAACTGGTAGTATTTTGGTACAAATCCAAGATGGCAAAACAAAATGGCGGCCTAATTAAATATTTAAAAAAATCAGCCTGAAAAAAATTACTTATTAGATTAACTTTTAAATTTTGTGCAAGCATTAAGAGATGATATAGAGAAAAACTAGTAAAGTTGTGGTACGAATTCAAGATGGCGAATCAAACTTAAAAAAATATTCCTTTTCAATTGAATTTAAATTTTGTAGAAAAATTAAATGTAATATGTGTGTCTCAGTGTAAAACCTACTCAATTTATTTTAAGTTCTGTCAAAAAATCAAATATAGCATAAATAGGAACTTCTAAAATATTGGTAGGAATCCAACGATGGAACAAAACGGCGTCCAATAACAATATTTGAAAATATAGTATATATGTGTTACGCCATAACTATGTACCGAACTAAATTGGATGCCGCTTCACTCTTACTGTTAAAAGGAACGTTTATTTTTATATATTTCTCAAATTCTTAATCATACATACATAATAATTGTTTTAGATCTTCTGTCGATCGTTATTACTTTTTTTCGTATCTGCTATCTGAGTAATACAATTTTACCCTTTTTATTTGGTTTGCCAGAATCATGAAATTTGTAGCTATTTATATTTACTTATTTTAACTTATAGTTTGTCCTATGGATACATCAAGTATAGTCATGAAATACACAACAATGAAATAAAAAACCATTACAAACAACGATTGTAAGTACATAAATTATTCATTCAATATTTCCTTAACTTAGCTGGAAAAAATGACGTTCACTGGCATAATAATATAACGTCATTTGCTACAGCAGCCGCTGAGAAAACAAATTTAAGTGATTTTCTTTTGTTAATTGATATATTCTGGAAATATAACGTGTCAGCCTCAACTCTTATGTCTCATTTTCTCTGCTAGGATCTAAAATCAAAGAATTCTAATTTTGTTCATGCGTATATTCCTAGAACATTCTGATTGTAAAGATGTCACCATCAGATGTCCCTCTTTCATATATTTTTTTTTCGGTGTTTCGTTATACTTGCTGCTCTTTCAATTACTTTTTTCGTGTTACATTATTTTACTTTCCGCTCTAACAAACAAATGTATGTCAAATATTTCTTGTAGCATTTGGAATCTATATAGAGGGTTCTGTCGTTGTTATTGTTAGTTAATTTTTGTAACCAGTAGATTGATCTAGTAAAGAAAGTTATTTTAGTTCTTAGGCTGGCCTTTAAACGAGGCTATGAAAATGGGATAACCTTTTGACTAGGAAAAACATGAAAAAACTCAACCGAGATCTGATCTTGTAACTTAATATCAGGTATAAAGTTTTAAAATAAAAGATTCCTTTACACGGACCTAAGGCTATACAGAAGACACTCTTCCGTGGATAAACCATCAGTGCAAGAGAGGCTTTCAGTCTACTGCATTTTCAGTTTTTTAGATTCAGTCCAATTATTGGATTGAATGGGGAATATTCCTGATCCTTCTTCTAGTTATATGGTATGGTTCAAAACAATAACGTTAATTCTTAAATCGAATTACCACGAAGGTCTATCACTATCACTATAAACACATAAGCTTATCCTTTTTTGAGCCTTGTAAAAGTACCATGTTTATATTACATGACAAACCAAATTAATAATAGATAGGTAGGCTAAATATATTTAAGTGAAATTGGTGTAAAAATGTATATCGTCGCCAGTCTTCAGGATAAATTTCATTTGCATTTCCAAAGTAGGTTTGCAAATGGTGCGTTTTGGTTTTTTGTTGTTACATTTGATTGAATTACATTTGCTGAAACATCTGGTGTTAAAACATCATCTGTGTTGTTTGAAACAAATCGGTAGATTGCTAAAAAACGACGGTTTCTCCCAGTTTTTGTAATAGGGACTTTGTTGTGGCTGCAAACCGCACTTGTATCCGAACCCTCCAGACGGTCATCTTTGCTGCCCTAAACTAAGAATTATTGGCTACAATCAATGGCTTATTCTCTGGAGCTCTGGTTTAACTACGTAGATGTGCATATTTTAAAGTCACTTGGTTTTCCAAGGTCTAGCATCTTGATATCTCACTATTACTTCATTACCAAAAAAATTTGTGACCGAACGAATAAAATTTGTAGCAATGTCTTATAAAATAATTTTTGCTTTCAAACATTTTGCTTGTGTTATTAGCTTTGAGGGAGATTTGCCCCTCCTAAATACGCCACTGTAGTATGTCGGTGAATCATTAGCCATGATAGCTCTCAAACCATTTTGAAAATAACATGTTGTTTCCAAGAGAATAACTTTTGAGATTAGTATTACTAATAACAATAATTTTATCAAAAAACTATGGTGAAACAATAATAATTAAAATTAAAGATATTAATTCTTTAATTGCTCCTTTTGCTTATCGTGCAATTTATAATAGAAAATATAAAAGAAATAACGGTTATTTTCAGTGCATATTATAGTAAGGCAATTGTCAATTGCCAATGATATTTGAAATTTGGTATGTGTAGAAATTTGTGCGGGCAAGTTTTAGGCAAATTAATTATCACTCGTCTCATTCTGTTCCATTTGTTAACTAAATTTTAACATCGATAACATCATGCCTGAGTCATCATAATACAATGGTATCTGGAAGATTTCTAAAACATATTTTTCGTCATAATTTCAACTTTAGAATTAAGCTCCTGGACTTGTTTATTTTTGTAAATAATCTTAGGTATTTCAGGCACTTTAAAAGGAATTCATTATATCATGGCTTACAGGTGTAATTATAAAAATGTATGCCCACGCACTCGGTTCCGATCCAGTGATTCAACTGCGCCGCTAACTTGGACATGTTTCGCGGCAGAATGAGTCTCAATGTGCTTTTAATTGATTGCTGCGGACTTTGTTGAACAGTTAATTTTTGATTACGTTTATTTACGGTGGTTTCTTTAAATTAACTTAATTTAATTGAGTTTCACGCCTTCTCTTCCAAATAAAGCTTCTTGTTTATACATCGTATCACTCTATTATGGCGTGGCGTCCACAATTATTAGAAATGGAATGGAAGCAGACACAACATGCTTTAAAATAATAAGAGGTACCTATGTAATCCTTAGACTGACCTGTAAATTGTCGTATTACGTACCAAAATCTAGAGAACATCAGCATGTTTTGATTGATTGCAAAGCAGGCGTAAGGATTGACCTGGGCGATATATAAGTTGTTATAGCAGACCCGGGTGCTACGTTGCCAAGTCTACGTTTTCTGTAAGTTAAGAGGAGTTTTGCATAATCTGACATCACTACAGGAGGGGTGTTTGGGGATGACCCTCCCTCTACAAAATTTCTACCCCTAGAGCTTAAAATAATGGAGATACCAATTAAACTTCACGTGATACCAAATTTCACCATGGAACGTAGTCGTCGAAGGGTCAGCTACTTATCGAAAGGCCCCTGTATACAGGAATTAGGGCACCGCTTCAAGTACTCTCGATACCCGTTGTTTCTAGAAAACACCAGACTTGTCAAATTTCTGGGGTGCAATAATGGTATTAATGGTGGTAAAACTTAAACGGTAAATTTATAATCAGCAAAAGGAGACCTCATTTGATGGAATATAGAGTATCTCATTTAATTAAATTGAATTTTTTGTGAATCTACTACATAAGTTTGAGACATCATATATACATAATTAATCACTGTCTATAAATTACGTAGTAAACCCTCTAACTTGAAATGAATTCTAATTAATTTAATCCAATGTAAGACCCATTACAAGGTAAAATAAGAAGGTCATTTGGGAGTATAAAAATTAAGCAAATTTCAAATACCAAAAACGGTTATGGCAAAACGGTCTATTATTATTTTAATTCACATAAAAACTAATGACATTAACGTTGGGCTTAGAACTAACATAAAATTTAGTTTAAATTAAAATTATGGTTGCGCATTTGACAACCCTATATGTGTACAATAGCCACGGTTAACCATTTATAGAGATTTCTCTTAATTCTCACTATGGTAAAAAACTTTTTAATGCATAGAGATGCTGACAAAAACACCTTGCATATCAAGCACCGAAAAAATATTAAAGTCAGTAAAAATCGTTTCTGGGTATTTAGGTGTAGATTATCTTAGCTGAAAAAGAAAATAAAAATTCTGATTTTGTAACAGTTATTGTGTAAGTGTATTAAAAACACTTTAAGACAAATGTATACAGTAAAAAGTATTTGCTGATAATCCCTAATTTGGCCCTGAATATCTTAGTAGAAAATCACAAAACGGCAGCGTAAAACGCGATTGATATCTCATATTTTTCATAACAGATATTACGCCTTTAATTTAGTAATCATCCAATTTCACTTACCTTGCCTCTTGCAGCTTATAATTGGACAATTACAAAGGGGTGTGATTTACATTTGACAATGTACTGATAACGTAAAGATTTGTTATTAGCCATAACTATAATATTTTAATTATGATTCTTTTTATATTCTATAAAGCATAGCCAGATTCGCATAGGACCACCGTATTCCCAATGTTAACGCTTTATCGTACGTATTTCTGGGTCCCGCAGATTTTTCGCGGCGTGAGTTTTTTCTATAGAGGCTACGCCTACGGTTCGAGCGTAATTCGGTGTTGACGTATGTGCTTTGCGAATAATTCATGGGGAGAAGTTTGATGATACTACTCAGAGTACCATCGATTACCTAGTCGTGGTTATGACCTGAAATAATTTACCTAATTTCCCGAGAATATTGTACTGGTAATAACTTTTCTACTATTTTTCTCTTTACTTCTTTAACTTATTCGAAAACATTTCAGCACCATTGATGTCACCTAGAATGGCGATGATGGGTTAGCTTTTCTCGATTGTTCTCAATTTGACGAAACAATCACAAATTGAATCTGTTACATACTCCTGTTTGAAGAAGAGTCAAAATAACTTCACATTGAAAGTAGTTAAATGAGGATCACATAAATCCAACTGAATCTCAGTTTCTTGCGTAACTGTAGCGTTTCTGCTACTTTTTACTACCTTACCTGTAATTGTCCTAAGATATTTTTGCAGATCTTTGCGTTTTAGAGTCCCTAGATCTCGAGAAACATGTTCTTCCATTTCGGTCGGTCCGTCATTTTGTCTGGCATAGCTCAAAAACTACTTATCCGATTAACTACAAATTTAGATAAAAAATCATATCAGTCATATGAGGAAGGAATAATATTTTGGAATAATAGGACGATGGAATAATATTTTGGAAAAAAACCATGACGGAACAAAATGCCGGCCTCACAAAATGTAAAAAAATCAGTACTAAGATACTATTTATCGGATGGATCTCAAATTTTGCACAAAAATCAAGTGTAATACAGACCGCCTAAAGAAATTTTTATAAATTCAGTATCAAAAAAGTACTTATTCAATTAATTTGATATTTTAGACAAAAATCGAGTGTGAAACAGGGATAAACTGATAAAATTTAGTACAAATTTTATAAAAAAAGGCGAGTTATTAAATTGGTTAAACATTCGGTAAAATTTCATGTCCTGGAATAAAGCCTTTATTGAAGAAAAAAATCGGTAAATTTCCTTTACCCGGAGATTTCCTGGTTATGATTTTTATCCATTTGTTAGGAAAAGTGAAGTGTGACCCATTTTGGTCAAGTACATACTTACATATATATATATATATATATATATATATATATATATATATATATAAATATATACATATTTTTTTTCTTTTCAAACATTTTTATTGGGCGTCATTTTTTTCCATCATATTGGATTCCTGTCAATATTTTACCAGTTTCTTTCTACTTATGCCACACTTGTCTTTTGGGGATAATTTAAAATAAATTCACTCAGAAGTTTTTACATTGATACATACCGCCGTTTTGTTACGTCATGTTGAATTCGTACCAGTTTATTCCAACATAATACTCTGATGTTTGTACAAAATTTGAGGTAAATTGTAGTTTTTTAATTTTTTTTTTAACATTTCACTAGGTCGTCATTTTGTTTCGCCATACGGGATTTTTACCAAAATATTACCAGGTCATCCCTATATGACCCTTAATTTTTGATCAAAGTTTGAAGTCAATTGGGTAAGTAGACTGCAATACCGCGACATGACAGACAGGCAGACAGACCGTCGGAATTAATAAAACATATTTTTGGCATCTAGGGACGCTAAGACGTGAAGATGTGTAAAACCTAAGAGGGTAATTTTTTCTCGATTAATTTAACTAATTGATAAAACCTTTTATTTGACCGCCATTTTATTTGGCCATATTGATTTAGTACTACAATTTTGACAAACAAAAATTTTTATAGCTTTTTCGGAACTGAATAAAAACTTTAAATTAATTGAAGCAAATATTTAATAAAATTACATACCTCAGTATGCAAACTAGTCTGTCTACGGAATATTTCGATACATAATATAAATAATATTATTTAAGCAAGCATAAGAAATTATGTCATTAACTTAAGTTTTTATAGACACATAGTAGTTGTACAAATACTTTCATCCTATCGGGACTCATCAGTGCGCCGATCGTAAGAGAGAAACATTAAATTTAATTAATCAAAAATTAATGTTTCTCTCTTACGATCGTGTGTGTAGTGCGTAAAACTATTAATTGAAAAAACAACTGAATACAATCTCCTCTATTCGTTTAGCATTCGTTGATTTACACATATCTTTTAAATCTATAGAAACATCTGTCTTTCTAAAGGCCATGAAGCAAGTAAGAATTGAGAGCAGATACATCAGTATTATTAAGTATGTATACCAACATGCTAGACTTACTGCAAAAATCGATGACGGCCTCAAGTCAAACAAAGTGTTAATAGAACGAGAAATTCGTCAAGGAGATCCAATATCCCCGAAATGATTCACATTAGTGCAGGAAGATCTCTTCAAAGAACTAAATTGGTAAACTTAGGCTTTGGGGATGATATTTTATTGATTTCTTCCAGTAAGATTCAAGAGCTAAAATAAATACTGATAGTCTATATATAGCATCAAGAAATATGAGTAACGGAGATATAAACCTAATAATTAATCATAATATAGTCAAAAAAGTGGATAAATATGTTTACCTAGGCCACTACATAAGACTGGGGAAACAAAACCAGGCTTTAGAGATAACTAGGACAATGGGCCTATCGTGAGCAAATTTTGGAAGGCTGGGATTTATTGTCAAAAATAGGAACATCCAAATTAACTTGAAAGGAAAAGCATGGGAATCATGTATTTCCCCTGTGATTACATACGGATTAGAAACTGTTACTCTCACAAAGAAAAGCGCGAAAAGCAGTTCTAGGAATATTATTAGAGATAGGATCCGTATTGAGGAGATCCGAAAAAGAACCAGAGTCACAGATATTATACATCGGATTGCCAAATTGAAATGACAATGGTTGGGACATGTTGGTAGACAGCATGAAGATAGATGGTCCAAGAGGATTGCGATGATGTAAAGAAAGTAAAAGAAATACTGAAACTTACTGAAGACCGGATAGCCGACAGGAGAGGCTTACATTCAGGAGTAAATGACGAGCATGGCTGAGTGAGAGAAGCAACTAATTATGTTGTGTACTAAATTATCATTTAAATTTGAGTTACATGTTCTGTGCTTGGTTATTGTATGTCATATGGTATGCAATTTTATAGTCATTTTTACTTTATAAATTATCAATTACTAATTTAAAACATTTGTTTTCGCAAATTTAGTACTTCCTCATAAATGTTTGTCAATGGTTTTCACAACTTGAAGTTCATACGCAAAAAAATAAAACAAATTTGGGGCGTTTTGACATTATTCGGAAATACTAATCTTCTAAAAACCAGTTTCATAACTGGATGAGTCAGATGTATAAAAAAAATGAAGATACAAAAATTAACGCGTCTTTCGCAGTTTAAAACGAACGTTATTTTATGTCAATAAATATACAAAAAATAATATAAATTTGACTTGCTTTAGAGTAACAAATATTTTTGCGTTTAAGGTGCTGTTTTTATTCCCCCGTTGATTATATATATATATATATATATATATATATATATATATATATATATATATATATATATATATATATATATATATATATATATATATGTGTGTGTTTTCATTCCGGGTGTACATCCGTTCACTACTGTCGTTCTGAGAAGAACAGTTTTTGCTGACGTTTCGCCAAAATCACATTTGGCATTTTCGAAGCTTTCTTTCTCGCGTCCGAATAAAGACTCAGTCTCTATTCGGACGTTCTTTTCAGAACGACAGTAGTATATATATATATATATATATATATATATATATATATATATATATATATATATATATATATATATATATATATAATTTTTTTTTAAATGTATGTTCACAAAAAATATATTTACGCCAACTTTATTGGAACTATAAATGAACGGTTTCAATAAATTGCCATTAAATTATCATAAAAAAATATGTACCGTTTGAAGCTTAGAAAAACCTTATATCCATACCAAAATGTTACCAGTGCATTCTTATGTAACACTTGATTGTTGTGCAAACAATGAGGAAATTGGATAATATCCATTTTCCAATCTAGCCATCTAGTTCCGACATTTTGGCTTTTTACCAAAATATTTCCAGGCCATCCCCACATGACCCTTCATTCTCGACTAAAATTTTAAATCACCCAGATGAGTAGTTTTTAAGCTATGCTGCGAACCACACTGACCGACGGAATTGATAAAATTATTTTTTGAATATTTATCTAAAACCTGAAAATATGTAAAATCTGAGAGGGTGATTGCTTCACAATTAAAAATATTTTATTTAGCCTACATTTTGTTGCGCCATCTTGATTTTAGTATTTTATTAGGCCGCCACTTTGTTTTGCCATACTAAACAGACAGACTGACGGAATTGAGAAAACATCTTTTTCAGCATCTAGGTGTCCTGAAACGTAAAAATTTGAAAAACCTCGGTGAATGATATTTTTTCACGATTACAATAATTTTGCTAAGGAGGTAAAAATTATTTGACCTCCATTTTTAACACGTGATAGTAGGGACCATTTTGATTAAAAAATGCTTAAATAACATTGGGTCAATTCCTTACCATTTTTGAGAAAAACGGTATTTTGTTTTATTAATTTTTGAGCACATCGTTAACGCATTTATTAATTTTATTATGTAAAACAATTAATTATATGATTTTCTACTACAAAATGCCTACAAATTTTTTCTTAGTAAAATATCTGAACGACCTTATTTTAAAAATTAAAAAAGAATACATTGTTTTATTTTAACATAGAATGCTTATTTGAAAACGGCAACACTGCCCACCGTAGAGAAACGAGCAGGCTTCAACGAACATTTTCGCAAACATATCAATTGCAGTTCTTGCAGTCTTGTTTTTTGGTTATTTCACCTTATTTTTTTGCCGTATGAGGTAGTCGCGATTTAAAATTGTATACCAATATTAAATATGCAGGCATGTTACTTATTTATGTAGAGGGTAGACAGAATGCTCATTTGGTGTCTCAAACATACCGGGAAAGTTATCCCAACAGGAGGTGTCCTAATGACAGAACATTTGTGGCGGTTTTACAAAGAGTTCGCGATATGGAAAGTGTAAAAGTCCGTCAAACTAATCGTGGGGCCTGAAAGGCAAATAACACCCGAAAACGAGACATATATTTTAGCCCTAGTGGATGCAAACCCTGGTTTGAGCACTCGGGAAATCTGGCGAAAGTTGGATTTTCTAATTGGACCATTCATCGTACCCTTCCTGAAAACCTTCTGTACCCCTTACCTGTGCAGTGAGTAGAGGCTTTGACTTTAGAGGACTTACCCCGAAGAAGAGAATTTTGCCGGTGGTTTCTCCGAAAAATAGAACACGAAAATTTTAGTTTAAATATACTGACAATCGATACTTCTTGTTTTACTAGAGATGGAATTTTAAATTATCATAACACTTATACCTGGGCTCAAGAAAATCCACACACAATTCAACAAGGCCGATTTCAATAGCAGTTGTCAATAAATATTTGGGCTGGAATAATCCACAATCGGTTAATCGGACCTTTTGAGCTGCCAAGGCGTTTAACAGGAGAGGCATACCTCCAATTTTTAACTAATGACTTGCTCACTCTTTTAGAAGATATTCCGGTTTCATAGCACTATACGTAGCCATAATATTTACGGTTGTACCAATATTCTTGAGGTATTATGTACAAATATTACTAAAACTAATTTATCTTGTGATTACACTATAGTTTACCAAAAAAAAACATATTTTTATCTTAAATTGAAGAAAAGATGAAAATGATTCTAAAAATATGCATAATAACCTAAAAAACTTATGATTTGTTTTTGTCAGTATTGTGATGAAAGATGGCATTTCATATTTAAAGTGAAAGCACTGTTGCCAGATTTGAAGAGTAGATATAATGTAAGTCTAGCATATTTTGTGTTATTTTTTTCAATTTGTTGTTTAATATAATATGTCCTTTTTTTGTATAGAAAATATGTCAGTTTTTGTATTGCTATTATATTACATACCCTAATGTTTCCTCTTTTGTTAAGTTAGTTTTGGTTTTGTATATGTACTGAATTTTTCATAATTAATGCATTTGTTTAATATTTTATTAAGGCAGATGGCTTTTTTAACAAAAATTATAATTAATAAAAATACTGTTTAGGTTAGGTTAGGAATGGTTAGGTTTGCTGTAAAGAGAGCGCACGGTAACGCTCTAACAAAATTCCGAGTCAATATTAAAACAACGATTTTTTTAACAAAACTTTTACAGTTAGGTGAATCTGTTCCGTTAGCGTTAGGTTAGGTCAGGTTTGTCGATCAATTTATCGTTAAAGATATAAACCATCATTAAAGCTATAAAATTATATTTCAAATCATTGAAAATCACATCTGAAATGCACATGGACTCTAAAGTGGTGTAATTGGTAGGAGTCGCAGCGGAGTTAAGGTCTTGTTTAAAAAAACGGTTCTATAATAAAACAAAGATAAATCTAAGGTTATGCAACGAACTATCCATCTATGCTGTTGTTTTTTGAATCTGAATTTTTAAGAAAATTGGAAGGCTTTGGCAACAGTGTAAAGAAATTGTGTTCTCAACGTCATCGTGACGTAAGAGAGATTTCCCAGTGTCTTTCTTGAATATTTATGATTTTAAAAATGCATTTTCTCAAAAACTACTGGATCCTTCATTTTTTTTAAAGCAGAAAATTACTAGTAAAAATGAACACTTTTTAATGGTTTTTGAATTTTTTTAAAATTCGTGGCTTCGTATAGCGTTATAGACCCAAAACTGTATTTTTGCTACAACGGAACAAATTAGACAAAGACCTAACGTTCGTGAATCTGTTCAAGAAAATTGGTTTCGCCGTATTCGTGCTTGTTTAAAGGGTGGTGGTAGTCATTTTCAGCATTTACTTTAGGTTTTTAAAATACTTTTTTAGTATGTGAATTACCTACCTAGTGCTATAAATTAATATACTTGGTAAGTTTATATTCTTTATTAATTTTTGGAAACTAATAAATTTAATTAGGGTTGCGCAGTTAAAAACTATACAAATAAATAATCTAAAAAGTTTTAATAACAGGTTTATACTATTTTTTTATACACGCCGATATTATGCTAACAAACCACAATTTATTAAAAAATTAGTTCCTACATTCCAAAGAAAAAATCAAAATAGAATAATTGAATAGTTTTTAAACCTACAGGTTTTTTATACTTCTTTCTTGACAAAACACAGGGATTGCCATCACATTAATGTCCAAGCACATAGCAATGTTGCCATGTTGTCTTGGAATTAGTTGAAACCTTATTAAAAATTAAAACATTTTAAAATTAAATGGTATATCGAAAACCCTTTCGAATTTACCGATGATGGTTCATAAGAATATTTTGTTTAAAATAGTTCATAGTATCCTATTTTAAAATATTTGTAGTCAATTGCATATCTAATAATTAGTTTTTTTCAGACCGATTTTTTAAATTTTTTATTAGGCCGCCATTTTGTTTTGCTATCTTATATTCGTACTAAAATATAACCAGTTAGTATTTTTAGTAATAGTTTTTTTAACTTTTCACTAGGCTGTCATCTTGTTCTGGCATATTGGATTTTTACCAATATATTACCAGATTATCATACGGCCCTTAATTTTTGACTAAAATTTGAAGTCAGTCTGATTAGTAGTTTTTAAGCTATAAACAAACTAACAGAAGGACCGACGGATTTGTTAAAACATATTGTTGGCATCCAAGGACGCCAAAACATGAAAATATGTAAAACCTGAGAGGGAGATTTTTCACGATAACAAATATTTTATTTGTCCGCCATCTTCAATTAGTACCACAGTTTTACTAGTTCATGTTTATAGCACAATTAGTTATGGTATACAATTGGAACTCAGTCCATTGCGTAGTTTTTTCAGGCTGAATTTTTAAATATTTTATTAAGTCGCTATTTTGTTCCGCCATCTTTCTTTCATACCAAAATTTTAGCAGTTGAGTTCTACATAATACTTGATTTTGTGCAAAATTTGAGATAAACTGAATAACTGCCTATAAAGGGTTATTCTATCTTTAGATTGGGCAATTAAAGATTACGATGAAAATTACTGAGTAAAGAAATGAGTCACGCGAAAATAATAAAAAAGTTTATAGTAGTTATTTAAAACAAATTATCAACATTTTGTGAAAATATGGGGAAACTTTTCAAATTTTCAACTTATATAAAATAAATTAATTTTTCTATATGCTAGTCTGCAGGCAATAATACAATAATGAATTTACTTCATGACGCCGTCAAAAAATAATACCTTCTTAATAAAACAGCTAAACGATAAATTTTATAAAAGTAAGAACGCAGCCTTAATGAATAGATATCGGTCCTGTTCTGTTCGTAAGGTATAAGATCTGACCATGCATGCACAGCACCATTTCATCCCATAGACGGCTTCACACGTAAGATTAAATGGAATCATTAGTGATAAATATTTCCATGGTCGGTTTGCTCTTGTGTGAATTTTTGTTAACGGTAAAATTGTAGATATTGATGGTTTTGATTTGGTTTAATGTTTTCCGCAGTAGCTTAGACCATTACTGGCAATTTATTTTCAGTTTCAGTTAGTTCCTGTTACTGGGAAAATCTTGATATTATTCAGAAGCCAGTATCATAGTTGTTCTTATAAGTGATAAAGGAAAGGATTTCACTGGTAAAAAGATGAAAATATCAATGGTAAAAAGATACAAAAGTATTCAAGCAATTATACATAGTGGCGCACCACATGAACGAAGATGTCTAGCTGATAACAGAAGATTTAATAGAGCTAGAATCTAAAAATATTGGAAACATACAGATTGTAAAAATGCCCATACTAAAGTTACTTTTTTATCTCCCTCGTAAATGGCATTAAGTAAGTAAAGTATTAAAGTATTGTAATCGTAAAAAATCACCCTCCGATATTTTTTAACATCCTTAGGTTTTAGGGTCTCTAGATGCCGAAAAAAATATGTTTTGTCAATTCCGTCGGTCTGTGTGTCTGTCTGTTCGCGGCATTGCTAAAAAATTAACTACCCGATTGACTTCAAATTTTGGTCAAAAATTAAGGGTCATATGGGGATGACCTGGTGATATTTTGGTTAAATCCAATATGCATAGGCGGCCTAGTGAAATATTAAAAAAATTATGACTGAAAAACTACATACCCAATTTATCTTAAATTTTAGAACAAAATGAAGTATTATGTTGCAAACAACTGGTAAAATTTTGGTATAATTCTACGATTGCGGTTTAATAAAATTATTAAAAATTCAGCCTGAAAAATTACTTAGTGGATTGATTTAAAATTGTATGTCATAACTAATCGTGGTATAGAAGTAAACTAATAAAATAGGAGTATTAATTCAAGATAGCGGAACAAAATGGCGACCAAATAAAATATTTGTAATCGTAAAAAAGCACCCTTTCCGGAGTCTCAGGTTTTACATATATTCAGGTTTCAGCGTCCCTAGATGACAGAAAATATATTTTATCAATTCCGTCGATCTGTATGTCGTTCTGTCTGTCTGTCAGTTCGAGGCATAGCTTAAAACATTTAAAGGTCTTACTTGGTAATATTTTGACAAAAATCCAATATGGCAAAACAAAATGGCGACCTAGTGAAATGTTAAAAAAGTATTACTAGAAAACTACTCAATTTACCTCACATTTTGCACAAAAGTAAGTACAATGTAAGAAACAACTGGTGAAATTTTGGTACAAATCCAAGATGGCGGAACAAAATGGCGGTTTAATAAAAGTATTAAAAATTCACCCTGAAAAACTACTTAGTGGATAGATTTCAAATGTGCGGCATTAATTCCAGGTGGTGAAACAAAATGGCGGCCAAATGAAATGTTTTTTAGCGTCTCCAGATACCAGAAAATATTTTTTATGAATTCCGTCGGTCTACCTGTTGTTCTGACTGTCTGTCAGTTCGCGGCATAGCTCAAAAACTACTTACCGGATTGAAATATTAGTCAAAAATTAAGGGTCACATGGGGATGGCCTGGTAATATTTTAGCAAAAATCCAGTATGCCGGAACAAAAGCGCGGCTTAGTGAAACGTTAAAAAATATTACTAAGGAAACTAATTCTCCAATTTAGCTCAAATTTTGCACAAAAATTGGATATTATATAGGAATGAACTGGTAACATTTTAGTATGAATCGATGATAGCAAAAAAATGGCGGCATAATAAAGTATTAAGTAAGCCTGAAAAAACTACTTATTAGATTAATTTAAAATTGTCAACATGTCGTAAGAAATGTGTGTCAATGTAAAAATTGCTTTTTTAAATTTATTTTAAATTTAAAAGATCAGTGCGGTATAGGTAGAGACTAATAAAATACTGGTAGGAATCCAATATGATGGAACAAAACTGGTGCCCAATAAAAATGTTTAAAAATACAGTATTTATGTGTTACTAAATGACTATGTACTGAACTAAATTGGGTCACAGTTCACAGTTCCTAATAAGATAATGTTTTATTCTCCATGATAAGTTAGGTAACATTTATTAAGGGTTTTCTATACCTTATAGAGTTTTCGAAATATATGACTTTACAGTAAGTATGGGTTTTCTTCATGGTATGGTACTGATTTTAAGCAATCTTAGGAGGCCAAATCAAAAGTTACCTCAATTTCTATTAGAATTTATTATCAAATTTATTTTTTATTGGAATTTATTTCCAAAATTATAAAAAAATATTCATAAGCTGTGCACACACCTTGGGACACTATTAACACGCGACGTGTTATCCCGTCACGTCACAAGATGACGTAATACATCGGCGGAATAGATGAGAACCATATAGCCTGAACAACTCGCTAATCGCTTTTGTATCATCCGAGTGTGTTATTTTCCTAAAATATGGAAAATCTGTAAGAAGTGATGCATGAATTGGATGAAGATGGGGAATATTACTTGCCGTTGCTCTACCATTTGCGCTTCACACTACAGTGTTGGGCTGATCCAATAAATGAGCACAGACATGAGTTTAGTGCATTTTATGTTCTGCTTTAGAATACATAGATTTTCCACAGTTCCACACAACCAAAATATTATTTATTCACATAGTTTAAGAGTACAAGAGGTGCTTTTTCTTTATTTTGCTGGTTATTAAAAAATTTATATTTTAGAAACTTTTTAATAAATATCTCTTTTATTTTGTACGCATACGCAGTAGCCCGTAAATAGTATTAAAATGGCAAACATAGTACTTCCCCATATATGTACGTCAATGACTTTCTCAAGTTGAGTTTAATATGCAGTAAATATAAGAAATTGTTCATGTTTGCCGTTTCTTACAAATCCTAATACTTTATTAAAATATAACATTTTACAGCCTTTAAAAAAACTTGAAAATTTTAATTCTGATTTTTGGGAGTTCTCTCACCCCTCCTAGATTAACTCTTGAAAACGAAAAATACTTATGTATACAGATAAAGAAAATAAATTTGCTCTGTTTTGCAAGTTTTTAAAAAAGCTAGGCATTATGTAAATAATAGATATTTAGATTTTTAAGGGACTCCTGTATTCTATAGAACTACCATGTATAAATAAAAAAATATTTTATATATAAAGAGCTAGAAGATATTTGACATATATCACCGTTTCTTTTTTAACCAGCGGCTTTAAAATAAAAAAAGCGGACTGCTTCATATTCTTAGGCTAGCCTGTATAAGAAAAAAATATTTAAATACAGATAATAGAAATAAATTGACGTGTTCCACCGTTTGTTAAAAAAGGTAATGAGATACATACTTTTTTCGTATACTATACGTATATATACGTATTTCTATACAAAATGATAAATTAAATTTGACATATTTCACGGTTTGTCAAGCAAACGAGCTGCTTCAGAAATATAAATAACCATTTTTCATTTTCAGATGGCTGTTTGATTTCATCCTTCTATGGCTACCCTGTGTAGTTGGAAAAAATGTTTTATATACACAAAAATAAAAGAAATTTGACATGTTTTACTATTTTTTGAATATTTTTTTTAGTTTATCAGAAGCTGCTTTATCCTACTACTCTGTATAATGGATAGGAATTATTTTGTATACATAAAATTACAAGTTTCGCCGTTTTTCGAAATATTACGTACATTTTATTGAAACATATATACTTAATAAAAAACAAAAAATCATGTTCTATGCCAATAACTTCCACAATTTCTCAATTTGACTATTATCGGTTTTTGCGTTCTCAAAATATACATTTTTTACGTCGATTCAATTTAACTGGTATCTGTTTGACCGCCCTCAAGTTATCATTGGCGCAAATTTTCTTTACATTCACATCCATACAGACATCATAAACTTTTTACTAAAAATATGTTTTTCATAATTTAGGGTTTTTAAGCGTTGAAAAAAAACTCAAATAATTAATATAATATATTGACTGTTACGTTGGGTATTAAATGGACACTGAGAAAAATCTGGGACTGTCAGGTAATCAGAGATCACACGCGTTAGGTCGTGTTATGACGTGTTAACGCGTGTTTTGACGACATATAATAATATGCACACTTTCATTCAGAATAACGTAATATTTTTATAACACGTATTAATATGTTTTACCACGTATTTATAGTGTGTCCCTAGCTTAATTTTTTTAATATGATTCGGATAATGTCATCCTTATTAAAAGTTATCATTGCCCCAGTTCAATTCTAAACTAGTTAACAAAAATACGGTTCCCTAAGTATTGTCCCCTTAAAATGACTTCTACCTCTGGGAGATTTTTATGCTGTATTTAGGATACCATTAGTAGTACTAGGAAAAAATATGTCTATGTGGTTACAAATAATCATATTCCTTGTTAAAGCAAGCCACAAACCTACAAACAGGGGGCTGCGTTTTGTAGCGGCAGCACCTCGTGTACGGGAATCTAAAAAAGATTAGTCGTTTATTACGATTTTGTATTTAAGACGTGAAATAAAACTTAGATTACGCTAAATTTTTTATATGCCAGAAATTTTGATCTACGTAATTAAAATTATTATAAATTAGGATTTAAAAGGCGATTTTTTAATAATTTTCTTAATTTTTAAGTAGGTACATATAGACAGGGACACTGGATAGTAATGATTACAAAATGTAATCATTATGTAATATAAATATATTTGCCCGAACAGTAATTGTAGTTGTATAGCAACTCACAAAATGTAATGGTAATCAGTAACTTCCCACCTTTCGCCAAAATAATTTAAAAAAACATTTTTATTGGATGCTATTTTCTTCCAACATATTGGATCCTTACCAATATTTTACCACTTTCTACCTATGCCACACTTGAATTTGGGTATAATTTAAAATGAATACAATAAGTAGTTTTTATATTGACCCACACCGCGATTTTGTTACGTTATGTTGAATTCGCATCAGTTTATCCTTATACCATATTTAATTTTTCTCCAAAATTTACAGTCAACTGAATAAGAAGAATTTTTTACGTACATTTTTTTAACATGTTATTTGGCCGCCATTTCGATCCGCTATATTGAATTCGTAACAAAACTTTACCAGCTTATCAGACACTTAATGCTTGTTCAAAATTAAAATTATCTAGTAAGTAGTTTTTTCAGACTGATTTTTTAAATAATTTATTAGGCCGCCATTTTGTTTTGCTATCTTATATTCATACCAAAATGTTACCAGTTCATTCTTATGTAACATGTATTTTTTTGCAAAATTTGAGGTAAATTGGATAATTAGTTTCTTTAGTAATATTTTTTTAATATTTCTCTACTCCGGCATATTGGATTTTTACCAAAATATTACCAAGAGCCTTAATTTTTGTCCAAAATTTGAAGTCAAGCTGATGAGTAGTTTATAAGCTATGACGCGAACTGACAAACAAATAGGCAAACCGACAGGTGTACCGACAAATTGGTAAAACATATTTTTTTGGCATCTAGAGACGCTAAAACGCAAAGATATTTATATTTACTCCTGCTAGGGTGGGTTTTTCAGATTACAAAAATTTTATTTGGCCGCGATTTTGTTCCGCCATCTTGAATTACC
Source organism: Kuschelorhynchus macadamiae (assembly GCA_030620095.1). Taxonomy (NCBI): domain Eukaryota; kingdom Metazoa; phylum Arthropoda; class Insecta; order Coleoptera; family Curculionidae; genus Kuschelorhynchus; species Kuschelorhynchus macadamiae. Next base: position 1,852,323 of record JAUTXW010000747.1, read on the forward strand.
ACCACAGTTTCACTAGTTCATCACTATACTACAATTAGTTGTGGTACACAATTTGAAATCAGTTCATTAAGTAGTTTCCAGATATTTTATTAAGCTGCCATTTTGTTCCGCCATCTTGTATTCGTACCAAAATTTTACCAGTTGGATTCTACATAATACTTGAAAAACTGAAACAACTACAACAACTAAACAAACAACTAAACTGAACAATTAGTTTTTTAAGTAATAATTTTTTTAACGTTTCATTAGGCTGCCATTTTGTTTCGGCAAATTGGTTATATATCAAAATATTACCAGGTCATCCCCATATGAGCTTTCATTTTTGACTAAAATTTGAAGTTAATCCGATAAATAGTTTAGTAAAGCTATCCGCGAACTGACAGACAGACAGACAAACCGACAGACGGACCTACGGAATTTATAAAACATATTTTTTGGCATCTAGATACTCTAAAACGCTAAGATGTGTAAATCCTGAGAGGGTCATTTTTTCAGGTTACAAAAATTTTATTTGGCCGCAATTTTGTTCCGCCATCTTGAATTAGTACCACACTTTTACTAGTTCATCTCTATACTACATTAGCTATGGTACACAATCTGAAATCAGTTCATTAAGTAGTTTTTTCAGGTTGAATTTTTAAATATTTTATTAAGCCGCAATCTTGGATTGGTACCAAAATCTTACCAGTTGACGACTACATTATACCTGATTTTTGTGCAAAATTTGAGATAAATTGGATAAGCACTTTCTTAGAAATAAATTTTTTAACATTTCACTAGGCCGTCATTGTGTTTTGCCTTAATCGATTTTGACCAAAATGTTACCAGGTCATCCCCATATGACCCTTAATTTTTTACCAAAATTTGAAGTCAAAGTAGTTTTTTAGCTATTCCGCGAAAAGATAGACCGACAGACAGAAGATAGACTGACGGAACCGAGAAAACATGTTTTTCATCATCTAGTGACACCGAAAGATCTGAAAACATTTAGGAGGGTGATTACTTCTCTTTTATGAGGGAAGTAATATATTCCATACATGAATTTAATTACTTTTTTAAATTTCATTTTTTAATGTTCAGGGCTTTTATATATATATATATATATATATATATATATATATATATATATATATATATATATATATATATATATATATATATATATATATATATATATATATATATAACTTTAGTGGACACAAAAAGTTTAATACAAAAGTTGTAGGATCTTTTTATATTATCTTTTAGGAATAGTACAAATAAAGAAAAACATAAAAAATAGAAATGTAGACACAATCTATCTTTTTTTAAATGAGATTTGTATATTACTGTTTTATTAGAGATATCCTTTCACTCCCTTTTCAATGTATATAAATAACCCAGGTTTGATTCTGGTATTTAACAAAACACAAAAATCTTGTGAATTTATATATAATATATATAAAAGTAGATAGTTATTCGTTACTGACTAGTTATAAACAAGCACTTTAAACCAAAAAAAAGGAGAAAAAAGTAAAAAACAATTTTACCTTCTTGGTTCTGGATTTTGTGAGGACGCAGTCAAATAAAAGAGGAGGCCTAGTGTACGAAATTTGTTATTGTATGATCTAGCTTTCGAGAATGCTTATTTTCTTCTTCAGGACCCTTCTGAATTAAGAATATAGAAATTAATAAGTTAGGAAATTGCTTATATATTTTAGTATAAATCTTACCAAAGTGAGTTATCGCTAACAAGAGAGTTATCCCCACTTTGGCCATCAAGCCGTAGCTTTCCGTAGAAACCGATCGCAAGAAATAAACAGGCACATATTACAAGTTTTTTTTTCTTGTTTTTTTGGATTCAATCTACTATGATTCACCATTTTTTCTTATAGCAATGGCAGCAGCAATTTCCTAACTTCTGAAAGGGTCCTGAAGAAGAGAATATTGATATAAATATATATATATATATATATATATATATATATATATATATATATATATATATATATATATATATATATATATATATATATAATTTTATTTTTCATTTTGTTTCTTTCAGAACTTTTTAGTGCTACGGTGTCTTTATTATGTCTTGAACGTCTGAGCTGTTAAAGAATCATTTTTCTCTATATATAACATCTTTTTATCTACGAAAAAATCCTAATATTTGTGTATATTACGAAGTAAATTATAATACAGGCACGTGGGCAGGGGAGAGGGCCAAGGCGTCTTGACCACCTCAATTTCATCCACGAAAGCAGATTATAGCAACTCCGTATGGCTCTGCTACTAGAACCATTTTTTTTAACTTAAACCCCAGGAAAATTAGGAAGCAGACTCAAAAAGATGTAAACTGGTTGAAAAAATCGGTTTTCTACCAAAATATTGCAGAGAAGGCAAATATGAAAACCAAATATGGAACGCGACCGGGTCCAAATGTATAAATATTCCAACAAACGTTTTAATTTTTTGTTTTCTAAAAACGAATTTGAAATGGAAAATATGTTGCTACATATGATTATTTAAATTCGTTTTTACGGGCAAACGGGGCATATACGGTAGTGTGCGGAGAACTGCATGATCAATTTAGAAATTCTATTCACATATACAAAATACGATGATGAATATGACGAATAGGAAGATTGCAATTTAAACGTTGATTTCACACAGGGTTCGCCAAACTCAGTCGCCTATTATAAGTATCTGTAGAATCAATGAATATATTACTTTGAAAATTTGGCCCTGGCCAGAGGTAAATATAAATAAATATATCTTTTTAAAACATTTTGCCCCGTATTCACTAAAAAGGTTTAAGATTTAAACTAGGTCTAGTTGCCATGGTACTTAAAACTCTTTATTCGCCAGTTACGTTTCGCTTATGTCACTGTCATTTTGTAATTCTGACGTTTAAAAAAATTATTTGTTCAATTGTTGAAAATGTCATCTTAAACATATAACTGTCAAGTTAGACCTGGTCTACATTTAAACCTTTTTAGTGAATACGGGTGTTTAAGGTGCTGTATTGCCGCTTATACCTTACACCGGTAGCAACATATGTTTTCTAAAGGGATTACCCTGTATATTATTGCATTTTTGTATTCTAAAATCTTTTTGTGATATTTCCTATTGTGTTGTATTTTCTCCCTAAGTTCAAGTGTTTTGGAGCAAATGACGTTTCAAATTGACATTTGTCAAAAATGAAGTTCTGCAACTGCCAAACGACTTAACTTGGAACGAAATGGAATGCACGTTTGGTGGACCTTGTATAGAAAATCACTAAACAATTATCTTAGAAAAAAACTGAGATTTTCGAGAATTCCGGTAATATGTATAATATATTTACCACATAAAGGAAGCAAAGTTTTCAATATTTGTCCAGAGGGTCTATGGAAGATAACACCCTTTAGACAAACTTATTTATAACAATCCGATTAATTAGGTAAAATCGTAATAATATTAAGCAAAAATAATTAATTAATTGTTTTCAAGTTGGCAGATAAAAATTAATGATCAAAAAAAATTATAAATTTCCGTGGAATTATTAAAAACTTGGTCTTTGACAGATATATCAGTAGTAGGAAGCACAGTAATTTTGGCTCTGGATGTCTTGAGTTTAATTTTTTACCTTTTGATAAGTTCTTTACTACAATATTTTTGCAACTGTTTTGCAATATTTTGTAAGTAAATATGAGAGTTTAGCAAAAATTGAAAAAAAAACTGTGAATTGCAACAATGTTTCTACTTCCCTCGTAAAAGAAAAGTATTTTAGTCGTAAAAAATCACTCTCCAGTTTTTTAAGACTTTATGTTTCAGGGTCCTTTGATCCCGAAAATTATGTTTTCTCAATTCCGTCGGTTTGTCTATTCGCGGCATAGCTAAAAACTAAGTACCCGATTGACTTCAAATTTTGGTTAAAAATTAAGGTTTATATTGGCATGAAAAGCTAACATTTTGGTAAAGTATTTTAGTCGTAAAAAATCACTCTCCAGTTTTTTTAAGACTTTATGTTTCAGGGTCCTTAGATCCCGAAAATTATATTTTCTCAATTCCGTCGGTTTGTCTATTCGCGGCATAGCTAAAAACTAAGTACCCGATTGACTTCAAATTTTGGTTAAAAATTAAGGTTTATATTGGCATGAAAAGCTAACATTCTGGTAAAGTATTTTAGTCGTAAAAAATCACTCTCCAGTTTTTTTAAGACTTTATGTTTCAGGGTCCATAGATCCCGAAAATTATATTTTCTCAATTCCGTCGGTTTGTCTATTCGCGGCATAGCTAAAAACTAAGTACCCGATTGACTTCAAATTTTGGTTAAAAATTAAGGTTTATATTGGTATAAAAAGCTAACATTTTGGTAATGATCCAAACAATCGGAACAAAATGGCGACCTAGTAAAATGTTAAAAAAATTATTACTAAAGAACAACTTATCCAGTTTACCTGAAATTTTGCACAAAAATCAAATAATATGTAGAAGCGACTGGTAAACGAAACAAAATGGCGGCTTAATAAATTATTTAAAAAATTACCCTGAAAACTACTTATTTGATTGATTTCACATTTTGTGTAAGAATTAAGTATAATATAAACAGATAAACTTATAAAATTGTGGTAGTGCAGTAAGTCGCCAACGACAACCATATTTTTTTGTTTGATCAGATCTTATGATATACAATAAAATGTGATACAGCCTGACAGAAGTGAAAGGAGAGGTTATTTCATGGAGAGTTAGTTTCTTGCCACTGCATTATAAAAATGTAGTAGTTACTGTTATTATTAATTACCGGGGTGTAAAATTTTCGTTGGCCCACTCTGTATATATAGTTAGGTATAAGGGTTCCCTTCCTGTACTTGACTTTACCGAACTCCAGAAATACATTTTGTACTCTGCCTGTAACTGCCAAAACAAAATAGCAAAATAAGAAACCATTACAGATTAAATATTAAAATAAAAAAATATTTTTTACCATAAATCATACCAAAAAGTTGGAGTCCAGTTGTTTAATAAGATAAAAACGGTCATTTTATTATTTTTTTTTCCTCAACGAGGTTGATTTTCTTTGAACTCATGCTCTCGTGTGTATAAGATGTTTAAAAAGAGAGTGCAAAAAAAGTTTATATATTTAGTAAGATGCTGTGTATTTTATTTGAATATGAAATGATGTTCTTTTTGGTCGTTGCAAATTTCTCAGATTTAATATCTTTATAGAGAGACAACTCAAAAACAATATATTAAGGAATCTTACTGGAAGTCCCCTCCTGAATGTTTTTCTTTTGTCTACAAAACTAAAAGAAAACGCAATTTATATGTGTGCTACTTAATGACTACATGCCGAACTAAATCGACTTATACTTCCCTACTACCACTAAAAGGAAGTATTCATAACGGGGAAAGTTACGAGAAAGGGAAATTTTCAATTTTCATTATAAAAAGGAGTAATTGATTTTCTGAAAAATTAACTATCATATATGGATCAGATGGATTTTATCAGCACATAGACATTTTTAGCAAGAAAGGTAAACCAAATTACCTAAAATTTGAGCTCAAAATGTATTTACGCAAATAAGGTCATTTAATGTTAGGAGTTGAAGTGAGACGAGAATTTTCAACGAATGCTGCATTTCTCACCTTTACTTGGTGACCCTAACACACCTTTAGAAAATCTCAGAATGGTCTGACCTTTTCCGGTTACGTACTATAGAGGTCAATGGTTGGCATAGATGAAGAAAAATATTTTAGAAACATCGAGAATATAAATTAAATAAATTTAATAATTTTAATCGAGTAATCGTTTTTTTATTGCGAAAAATAAAAGCTGATGAAGAAAGTATGTTTTTGCGATAGCAAGATATTTTAGACAAACATATTATTGACAGCTACTATTTCGATGTATTTATTTTAAGTTATGTAATAAATAACAGACAAAAGGGAGTCTCCGCTACTCTTTCTATCTACCTTAGTAGCAGTTTGGAGCTATATCAGACAGCAGAGAGAAGAGTCCAAGAGTTTACGAATGCATGCGATTTTAACTACAAATTTACGAAATAAATAGTGAGCATTATTGAAAACTTAAAGGGCTTTCTACACAAGCAATACAATACAATACCATTGTTTTCTTTTGATCCAAGACTACGTTTACTTAATTGTGCCGGCCCTGTTTGACTCCAATGAAACCGGTTCCGTTTTAAAATGTTAAAGCATTTAAACTTAATATCTCCTAAATTACAGTTTGTAAACTTAATTTAAATTCGTTTTTTAGATACACACGGTAGAGCTAGGACTGATATTAAAAGTTATCTACGACTCTAAGTAGCCTATTTTGATTTTCTCATATTCACCCCCAAATCAATAATTTGGACTTTGTGGAATATTTTTCCCTAAACACTTTTTTACCAAAATTTTGAAGTTTTTTGCCAATCTGTTTAAATTTTGGGTAACGTATACTGTAGCTACATTTCTTTAACAGATTGATGAGAGAAGAGAAATATCAGTTTGTATAAATTAATGAAGTTACTGGATAACCCGGCAGGCCTTTTTCCGCCTAAATTCCGTCTTAAAAGGTCTATTTAACCAGACGATCATTAAAAAAAAATATCATCATGTAAACTGGTACAGTACAACTCTCTCACGAACTTACTGAAAAATCAGGCTTAGTGTTTTAAATATAGAGATTTTATAAAAAAAATCGCTAAATTTCCTTTACACGGAACTTGATGAATCTTTCGTTTTATTAGAAATAGTGAAGTGTGATCCAATTTAGTTCCGCTCTTAGTAATTTAGTAACACACACACATATATATATATATATATATATATATATATATATATATATATATATATATATATATACAACGTGTCCTGAAAAGTTCTTAACAAATAGAAATTTTTTTTATTTTTCATTTTATGAAAAAAGTTACTCTTCATAAAAATTCCGCTTCCTTCGAAAATATTATTGGAATTATGAAACTTAAAAAATATTGTACAAGGTTACCAAAAACTTAAAAAATGTAAAGTTGCCTGAAGGGAAAACTACTTATAAGTTTAGTCTTAGAGCAAAGAGAATTATTCCGAGTATTCCGAGGCGTGATAAAATACTAAATTTAATAATGAAATTCAAATCTGAATGCAATGTACGGGGTATTCAAAAAGTTTTATTTAAGAATATCATATACAAAAATCAAGTAAGAATGAGTAATGAACAAATTATGCTTCTACGTGAGCGCCATTCCGTTCCATACAAATTACGGTTCTACTACTGCCCTCTGCTATTGCCGCTTTTACCATAGCTGGCGTTATTTCTTGTACACACCTGATGACTGTTTTCCAGGCGATCGACTCGACGTTTTGAAATAGCCCGTGAAGATAAACCTTTTCTTTTAACAGTTCTCAAAGGTAAAAGTCCAACAGGGTTAGGTCAGGACACCTGGCTGGCCACAGGATTGGAGAATACCGTCCTATCTAGCGATATGAAAAAGTCCATTGCAAAAAATTGGAAACTATCTGTATCCTATATATACATGGTGCTCCGTCGCGTCGTGTTGATACCAAAGTGAATGCCTGATATTTAATGGCAATCCTTCAACAAATTGAAACAATTGAATATCTAAAAAATTTAAGTAAGTTTGGCTTGTCAAATTTTCACGAAAGAAATACGGCCCTACTATTTGGGGATCCAAAATACCGCACCAAATATTTGTTTTCAATGAGTATTTGTTGCGATCCTCTACGAGAAAATTAGGATTTACGTCACACCAGTAGCGGCAGTTTTGTGAGCATACTCCGTTTGACGTAAATGTCGCCTCATCGGTAAATAACATTTTTCTGGCGAAGAAAGAGTCATCTACAGCTTCTCTTTGGAACCATGCACTGAACAGGAAACGAACTTCAAACTCTCTAGGTGAAAGGGTATAGATATATCTAGGTTTGTAAGGGTAGAATTTATTTGGTCGTAAAATCCTACAGACTGTTGATTTTGTTACGTTACCCGGAGGTGATTTTTATATTTCACTCACCCAGACTTTAGGATTTTTAACGACCGCTTGCAAAACTTGCATTTAATTTTTTTCTGTAGTAGACAAGGTTTGGTGTTTTCCATTAGACGTGTTATCAACAGACCCAGGGAATTTAAACTTGGTCATGACATTTGCAACAGTAACAGAGCTTACTTGTTTATCTGGATGTCTATTATTAAAAATTTCAACAGCTTCACGACATGTTTTATAATGATATCCAACAATTAACACAATTTAAATTTTTTCCTATTTTGTTAATTTAACTACCATGATGAAAATAACAGAAAAAGGTTCAATATAATAAAATAACCAAACACTTCAATTATCTACTGTCAATGCAAGATTATGTCTCCGTAACAACAGCATGTTTAATTTTTTTTTAGCCTACTCAGTTTTTTTAGTAATTAGCGTAAGGGCAAAACATTACATTTTCTGCTACTAGAAAAGTACTTCCGAATTTCTTTATGAAATTTAGTATTTTATCACACCTCGGAATACGCAGAATAATTCTCTTATAACATTTTGCTCTAATTTTCAGAGGAAGCAGAACTTTTTATGAATATTTCCATTTGTTAAGAACTTCTCAGGACGATATATATATATATATATACGATATATATATATATATATATATATATATATATATATATATATATATATATATATATATATATATATTATATTTATTGGGCGTCATTTTGTTCCATCATGTTGAATCCGTACCCGCTTACTTCTATATCACATTTAATTTTTGTACAAAATTAAAGTCGTAGTAAGTAGTTTTTTAGCTATGCCGTGAACTCACAGTCAGTCCGACGGAATTGAGTAAACGGGTTTTTTCACATCTAAAAATCCTAAAACGTGAAGATTTGTAGAACAACCTTACAGGGTTAGTTTTTTCATGACACAATCATTTTATTTGGTCGCCATTTTGTTCTGTCGTCTTGAATTCGTACCACAATTTTACTAGTTCATCTCAGTATCACACTTAATTCTTCCACAAAATTTAAAAATCTAGTAATTAGTTTTGTCAGTCTGATTTTTTAAATATTTTATTAAACAGCAATTTTGTGTGGCCATTTTGGATTCGTACCAAAATGTTATCAGCTGATTCCAACGTAATACTTGAATTCTAAGCAAAATGTCAGGTAAATTGGATATGTAGTTTCTCAGTAATATATTTTTTTAACATTTCTCTAGGCCGCCATTTTGTTTTGCAACATTGGACTTTTACTAAATGTTACCAGGTTATCCCCATATGAAACTTAATTTTTGAACAAAACCTGAAATAAAACGGGTAAGTAATTTTTTTTAACTATGCCTTGGACAGACCGACAAACAGACCGCCGGAATTGAAAAATATGTTTTTTTCGCATCTAGTGACCCTAAAACGTGAAGACCTGTAAAAACGTGGTGGGTTGATTATTACAATACTTTCCTTTTATGAAGGAAGTAAAATCATATTCAAAATTTAGGGGTGTATCGAAAAATCCTTTAAGTCAGTGTTCAAGTAACCCAATTGAGCGAAATAAAAATTCTTGATTTTTGTTGGGGTTTCACTAAAATGATTTTTTTTAAACAATTCACAAGTTTTTATAACCACCCGGGGTATCAAAACTACTGAGGTCGAATGACCTATAAGATAATCTGCAAGATAGAGCTCTAATATTTTGCAAAGCGCCCTGAGATATCTTTCTTAGTTTCCGAAATATATTATTGTAGCTTTAAATTTGAACAAAACTTTTGCCTTATATACATAAGCTGGCCAGCAGTAGTGGTGCTATTACCACAATTTCTAAAAAGTAAAAAAAAAATACGTATCGAAAGTACGGCCCCTGCACAAAGTTGCCGGAATCCACGATATCTCGTCGAATTATACAGAGGAGGAGGTTATTAGGGCACTTATAATATACTAATATAACGGTACATTGTACTTATTAAATCTCAGGCCTTCTTAATCACACAAATCACATTAAGTCATTGGCCACCAATCTTCTCAATTTTGCATCTTACTCTCTGAAGTGCATTGCATCATCAATTTCATACTCGAACACGTCATAATCTGCGGATTTCATTAAAATGAGGTGTCCAATGAAAATAAAAATATAATGATTAATGAAGTACTAATAAAAGTTAAGTTCAAGATTTTGTATGTATTATTATTGATACAAGTATGGTATTTAGGATTATTTACTTTCAATTAGGGTATATCGTTTCCATCACTTACAAATGGCTTTGATTGAATGTAATTGAATATGTTTTGACTTCACTTTCACTTATTTAATTTTATAAAGCAAGTCCATAAATTATTGTGTTATTCTCGTAGTAATCTACGAATTACACATGTACGGTCAGAAAATTTATATAGAAAGGTTCGCCACAATATAATTGTGTTTTCTTACTGCATTGCAAATAGAACAATCCACAATTTCAGAAATTATCTAATTATGATACCAATTTTTAAACCATAATCAATATGTTTGTTTTTGTTACTTACATACCCTCTCTCAGAACATGTAGTTAAACTAAGCTATATTGTTTTTATATCCACAGGGTATTTATCTTGTTTTGACCAGGTATCAAGTGTTTTTTTGTTTTAAATGGGAAAATGTCGTATATTTATACAAATTTTATTTGATTTAGGAGATTCCAAAAAGGTGTGATAGTATGGGGCTTTTATTTTTTTTGTTTTTTTTGGCCTTGCCTTACGAGCTAGAGTTTTGGCCACAGTATGGGTTTAAAAACCTTCGTTTCGGTATTACTGGCTTTATCTATGTATGTCACATTTAGAGTATGAATGAAAAGAATACGCTATTATGATTATTTTAGGAGCCAAGATTACCCCACATTATAAACGCTCTGATTCCCAGGTTGTCAGGTCTGCGTTTTACATGTACCTTACTAAGAGAAGTATAATTATAAAATCAAATTCAAATGGATAAATAAAATAAATATTGAGGCAAAAGATGTCATAATTATGTATTTCGTGTATAGTACGTATACGCCCAACGAGTAGTATGCAAACTGTAAATACAAACGTAAAATCACAAAGCGTATGCCTAAAATGGATACCGGTTGGTTTTATCAAATTTTCTCGGCACCTAGCAGCGAAATACCGCGTTTAGTGCATTTTAAGTGACTTTTATGTTGTTATAGTTAATACAGGCTTTATTTTTTGCGACTAATATCGTTACAATTTTTCACATCTTACTTTCTATCAGTATAAATAAACAACGAGCTAGTAGCGTTGGGCTGAATCAAAGGTTGACTTGGAAACCTAATGTTTTTAAATAGTTGTCATTTTACTCTATTTACAGATAAAACTGAATAACAGCCAACATAATAGTCTTAATAAATATTTTTCCCGTCTTTGTTCCAATGTTTCTTTTTAGTTACCCAACAGTGTTTCATTTTTTACATACCGTACCTATACTAACTAAATAAATAAAATAAAATATATACAGACTGTATTATATTATTTGCAAAATACTTTAAATACATTCAAATATCATATTAATTTCAGGCACATATATTAAATGTTAATAATACTCTTTGTTTATTCATGTTTGCTTTAAGGGGGGCCTGCACGCAGTATTATGGATCATTTACAAGCCTTCCGCCGCTGCAATATTATGTTAAAACTATAAGAGACGTGTATTAGCTTCAATTTGATTTCAATAGGGAAATATGTATAGTTGGGCTCTAAATGCGATTTATAAAATAGAAGTAGATTTGTCCATTTTCGACCATTTTTCGACCACTTTTTGATGCAAATGCATATAATTTTTTTTCCACAAAATGGCTCTTTACCGCCTTGCATTGATCCTTCGTCTACGTAACCGCAAAATTTGAAATGGTAAATCGTATTCATGTCTTTGTATTTCTGCAGCACGTGAACCCTTTTGAATCCATTTTTAAACGAAATGTAATTTATATTGCCTATACCTAACATATTTTTTTGAGGTCGGACGTGCAGGAAGTTTTTTCTAATACGTAGGTACCTTTTTATCTTACTTTGAAATTGACTAGACCTTGTCGCTAGTTTTTCACTTTTTGCGTGCAGTTTTCCCTTAACTGTACAATAGATTAAATAGATTGTAGGTTTTTTTAGATACCACACTGTTGTCGAAGAATTTAGTTTGTTTTTGAATGTAACAAAAAAATCACCGCACAGAAAACATTTCGAAACTGCGTGAAACAATCGCAATGTAGACGAAAAACAAAAAAAATTAACTCATATTAAGATTTTTGCAGAACTTGGACAGAATTTCAGTTCGGGGGGGGGGGGGTTCAAACCAAAAATATCATTTCGGGGGGGGGGGGGGAGCTGTTCAAACGGTTAAACCTGAGAAAAATTAGTTAGACGCATACCAAGTTTCGGGGGGCTATGTGCCCGATATTGACATTTTAGGATCACTACATAAGATATCAAAAAACATGTTTTCCCATTTCCGTTGTTCTGTCTGTGCATAGCTCAAAAAGTACATTCGATTGAGTTTAAATTTTGCTGAAAAATCAATGGTCATATTATGGGAATGTCTAACAAAATGTTAAAAAAATTAATAAAAAACTTATATTGCTATTATTACTAACTTATTCAAGGGATCATTAATTTTACACAAAAATTAAGTGTGACATTAAGGATTATCTGGTAACATTCTAGTGCGAAATCTATATGGTAAAAAAAATTGCGCCCTAATATATTATTTAATATTTCGGCAAAATTGCTTTTCCTGAAAAAAAACCTTCTTTTTACAATAAATGACATAATCTATTTTTTATAGGCTGTATAATACATAAAATTATTAAATATAAACGCTAATAATAATAATAAAATTAAAAATAGTGATATTAATAACAGAAAAATAAATTAAATTTATAAAAATAGGTATATTAGCTTTACCGGGAACTTCCCTTATTATGAATTCATGTCCTCCATGCCTTTTTAAAACATCCACAAATGCACCAGCGTCAGCTAATAAAGAGGCAGATGTTCGTCGAAAACAATGTCCAGTATATAATGACGGATTTGGTAGATTTAAGAATGCAGCTACTTTCTGTTAGTCTGGTAGTTTTCCAAACGTATTTTTACCAGCTGGCTGCGTAGTACATCGATTGTTTTGGCAACGAACGATAAATCGCAAATGAGAAGTCTGAACTTTTCTTAAAGCCATATACTTACGGCAGATTTCAGAAAAGTTGACAGTATTGCTATCTGAATTTTTAACAATGAAATTTCTATCAGCTTTGTTTTTGGTATTTTTAAAATTAATTATAATTGAGTGACCCAAATCAGTTACATCTTCCACCGTCAAATCAACTAACTGCTTACTTGTACAGGCACTCGCTATACCAAAAGTTAGGGCTACCTTCATTATTAAAAACTGGTTGTTTGGAGCATCCATTAAAAATTCATCGTCATGTTTCGCTCACAGCATGATCTTACAAATGTTTGACATTGGGCTTCATATATTTTCCTTGATTTGGACGGCAAAATATCTTCTAGCGCCTCTTCAGTTGCTTTTTTAAAATAAAAAGTTTCCATTACGATTTATAATCACCGAATGAATGACACTGACAACTTATTTAGTTATGTTGTAACTACGTGATTTCATTATTTCAAAGCACGCTAATCAAATTTGTATCTGTTATCTGCAATATTTTGCCACATTATGAGGTGTTTTAAATTTACACCTATACATTACCTTATATAGTAATATTGTTACCGACTGTGCAAAAAATAATGTATATATCGCCGGACTAAAGTGCCTTAATCCCTTGAATGATTGTTGCTCAAGGACTCCATTTACTTTAGTCCCTAGTTATATAATGTACGTCATGTGGTGGTAAAAAGTACGAATTAATTTACATCGGCTAAAGAAATAATTTTTCTGTGTATTTAAATGTCCCTCTGATGTGTATCTTATTTGAAATAATTACTATTCCTCCTTTTATATTTTTTGCCGAATTTTGAATTTGTATATTTCGGTGTGCCTCAAAGAACCAATCATAAAATGGTTCTAGAAATGTAGAATGCAACATTCTTTACTCGGTCAGTTTCACGTTACCTGTTTTATTTAACCAAGTTGAGGAAATGTAGTTTTATATATTAATATTACATAAAAATAAGTGTTTTCATGTTTTTCAATATTTATTTGAGATGTCCTAAATGTCTATAAAAACGAACATGTTTTCACGTTTTCACCTTAGAGCCCTTAGTTAATAATAAACAGTGAAACACGTCAAATTTCTTTTATGTGTGTTTAAGATAAAACATTTTTTTCCACTATACAGGCTTGCACTAGAGGGTAAAAGAGCTCCTTACAAATACAAATATTTTTTATCTCTATAATCTTTTTTTAAAACGTTGAAAAAGGGTATATTTATCTTCGTTTTTGCGTTTAGCTCTCTAAAAACAAAATTATAGTTATAACTCTTTTTTACTTCCCTCGTACAAGGGTATTGTAATCGTGAAAAAATCACCCTTCGACATTCTTTCGGATCTTCACATTTCAGGGTCCCCCGATGACGAAAAATATGTTTTCTGAATTCCGTCTGTCTGTCTGTCTGCTCGCGGCGCAGCTAAAAAACTACTTATCCAATTGACTTCAAATTTTGGTCAAAAACTAAGAGTCATATGGAGATGACCTTAATTTTTGATGACTTCTCTTGTAAAAGAAAAGTGCTGTAACCGTGTGAAAATCACTTTCTGACGTTTTTTTTCCGAAAAATATGTTGTTTCATTTCCGTTGGCCTATCCGTTCTGTCTGTACGAGGCTTAGTTCAAAAACTACTTATTCCATTAAATTCAAATTTTTGTCAAAAATCAAGGGTCGTGTGGGAATAAAATGGTAATATTTTCCTAAAAATCCAATATGACGCAACAAAATGGGGGTCTCACAGAATTTAAAAAAAAAATCATTAACCATCACCAAAATCAAATGTGATGAAGAGATAAACTGGTAAAATTTGGGTGTGAACCATTATGACGAAACAAATTGACCGCCTAATAAAGCATTTAAAAATTCAGCACCAAAAAACTATGTATACAATTGACTTTAAATTTAGCACAAAAATCAAATATGAAATATCCTGAATAATGAAATAAGTTGTTTAAATATTCGGTAAAATTCCATATCCTAGAATAATTATTTTATGGAGGGAAATAATAAATGCCATAATTTATTTTGTATAGACTATGTAATTAAACTTATAAGACTAAATAATAATAATAATAAAAATAGTAATATGAAAGTATATTTTAGAAAAGCCGTCAAATTGGCTTTACCTGGAACTTCCTTTCTTATGAATTCCTTCAGCACGTCGTAGGTATATGTATAGCATCTACCTATACAAAATATATTATATTTCATTTTCTTAATAAATGGAAGAAGTCATTACGAAAGAAGTTATGGATAAAGCTAATTTACCATTTTTTTTACATAAATTTAGATGCTAATTTATTCTGCATTCCATTACTAAAAAACTATAAAATTATACCATTTTTAGTAATACCAACTAAACTACAAACAACAATAAGATGACTAAGTGTTAGGCCAGTCTAAGGACAACATTTGCGATCTCTGTTTTTTCCTTTTTGGAACAAAGTATTTTAATGTTGACTGAGATAGACTACGAGTTTAAATATAACAACAGAGGCCGAGTATATTTCGATAATCCATCAGATACACATAAATTAACCACATTAACAGCTCCTGTCACAGTTTAATTATAACACACGTAACATTATGTAGTTCGGTGTTGCCAGAACCGTCTACTTGTTTAGAATTACAATACAGAAATTATGCTTAGCTATAAAGAAACTTAACCAGCCGATGAGCGTTCCATCGTCGGCCCTGGGCGTTGTGCTACGCAGACATCTCTCGATAGATTCCAACTATACGGAATACAATAAATACAAAGTTGGATTCTTTTATGGGGGGTAATTTATTTTACGTTCGATGCATCATCTATTCAAAGTATTACTTGTCTTTGATAGCAAAGAGTATATTTACTATTTACTACAGCTTTGAAGTGTCAAGACTAAAAAAACTCAAAGAACGCCCGGAATAATATAAAAAATAAAAGGTGATTATTTCATAAATGTTAAGGTCATGTGTTATGTTCAGTTTTGTTTTCAGCACAAGTACAGGTACACGCCATACCTACCGGTCTATTCAAATGTTAAGACACCTGCTCTTCGGCATGTGTAAATAAAATGCTTTTTGAAGGATAAATACAGATGTTTTTGTTCTTTTTAACTCTTTACCTGCTTGTAGTGATTTCTTGGAATCTCTATTACTACTTCAAAAGTTAGAAAGTGTCTATTGATAAGGAGGATTGTTTACTTTTTAAATTGTTAATTGATTAACAGGTGAAAAATAAACTAAAATTATCTGCTATAAAAATTCTACTACTAATTATACAATTGCATCCGTTTCACAAAGCCCTATCTTAAAATTTAAAAGAACGTTTTTGTTTTTGTGTAATTTGTGAAATATGTTCATTGTTAAATTTTTTACTGTAAAATATAATTTTACAAACACTAGTTGGCTTTGACGTTGATTATGACATGAATAATGTGACTCAGGCCCCCCTTGACCTCCCTCTGGCTACATGACTAATTAAAATATAGGCTTTTATATAGGAAACATTATGATCGAAGGAAAATTTTCGAAAAATAGATTGGTTTTTTGACGTTTTGGAGTACCCAGAACATGATATTAAAAAAGAAAAGTATAATATTATATGTCGGTGAGTTTTTTACTTCATTTTCATACTTACCGCTCAAAACGTTTCTATTAAAATCTTTAAAGCTAAAAACAAAAAAGTACTTGTCGCGTACTAATGTAAAACTGCATTTTTGTGTCCGAGTTCATGGCCATTTTAATTTCTCACTGATAAAAGCGCACCAAGGAAGTGTATATTCTTTCCAAGCACTTCATTATATGTGGTAAATTTGTGTATGTTATATATATCTAGAGTAAAAACTGGAGCTTTCTTTTAAAATATGAATATTATCAATATATTGATTTATGTACATTTTATTCAAGGGTAGCGGGTAGCACTCCCTACGATCCTGGTAGAGAAGAGGCTACTACAGAGCTTTGCAACCCTGCTCTAGGTTAGCTACTAGTCTTCTTTAAATTGCAATGTCGTGAGAGAAACCAGGACCTAAACCTTAGTATATCAACTCTAAAGTAACCTATATGCCCTAATTCCTTCCTTCGCTTCCCCTTGTCAACACGCTCAGACAGCGAAATAAATAAATGGCTAAAACACTTCTAGATAATAAAAATAAACAGATCGATCTATCAAAACTCCAGGCAGCTAGAGGAAACTCAGAATTTCGTACTCTGCAGACAGTCAGTCCCGTGGATTCTAGGGACACTAAAATTCGAGACTAAAGGCAAGTTACAGGATGGCGCATTTTCGATATTTTAGGGATTTTGGCAAAACTGTAGGTGCTACTGCTACATAAAAACTGACTGAACAAACAAATGAGCTTTAACCACGCTTACTGATCATGGGTAACTTGATTCGTTATTGAGCTACGGGATGTTTTCGACAATTTACCTTTTTTGATAAGATCCTGTATCCCGGTGATAGAAGAAAAAAGCAAATAGGTGCGTTATGTAGGTTTTTTAAGTGCGTTTTTTTAGTGGCGTTCTTCCTTTTTTATATTATTTCAGTTTTTGAGATATGATATAAAGTTATGTTATCTTTTCAACGACACCAAACACTGAGTGTCTTGAGTTTTTGCAAAATACTCATTTTTTAATTTCAATTTTTTTTATATTTTCCATGTAAGTGCATTTTAAACAAAACAACTAAGTAAGTTTGTTTAATGCTTTCGATGCCATTCTCTATTGAAATTCAAATATTTAACCAAAACTAAACAAAATCATAACTAAATAACAACATAACATTATACACAACACACATAAATAACAATAATCAATAGACTTCCAAACTATTAATCCTGAAATACAAAAGCAATAATAATTCTAGCACCAAAAAAGTTATTATTACAGCTCAACTTATCTTCTCTTTTCAAAATGGGGACCATTATTCCGCAAGCACTCTCCGCGTTATTCATGCCTTGGATATTCGGTATCAGATGTTCTTCCAGAATATCAATACAGATCTTAGCTGTTAAATTTACATCAAAAATCATGTAGAACAATATTCGAGCATTATGCATTTTCCATTATTATTCTATATGACTTTGGCCTTGGCTTCTGGAAGTACCCATGCAGCTTAAGATATTTTTCCAGGCGTGTAAAAATATCGGAATGGTCTTTCTGCGTACTTTCTAAAATACAGTTCCGACGCTGCAATATGGTCTTTAAGGACTCAATGTAACACTCTATGATATTGAATTTTGCATATTGTCGTATGCAATGTTGGATTTTATAGGAATATGTATAACTCAAACTTTTAACTGAGAAAATATTGGAAAAGATGGCATCAAACAATTGTCAATTCGACTCTAAGCAGGCTTTGAACATGTTTTTTTACATTTTATATTTTTAAAATGGCACTTACTATTATTCAAATTAATTCAGATATGTTCTGGGGAAAATAAAATAGACATAAGGAGGGAATGTAACAATTAAAAATCCCAAAAAATGAGTGAAGTAGGTTTTTTCGATTTATTCAATTATTTTATCAAAGGGATTGCTAAAATGATGTGTAATATCTTAATATATGTTATCAAGTGGTTTTTGTAGTTATCAAACAAACAGTTAATCAATAGCCTCCAAATATGTAAATAAAAAAAAGCTCAGTTGCTATGTTTACCTCAGTCACACGGAAAAAAAATTATATATAAAAAAATATTATTTTGCAAATACTCAAACACTAGTATTTGGTACCGTTGCACAGAGGACTAAAACTGAAATCTAGGTGGTAATAATTTACTTTAAAAAGCGTCAATTTTTACAATATTAGTTGAATTACAACTTATCCACTAACCAAAAAGTGCAATAATTACAATTATAAATCACTTAGAACAATAACTATCAAAGATGAGACTGGAAACTTTTAAAAACCTATGCGATTCGTTTGCTTTTCTTTTCGAAAACAATTACAAGTTAAAGCTATATTTTTACATAGAAGGTAAAAACATAACCATGCCAAGAACAATAACATTTCTAAAAATAATCAAATATGTTGTTTAAAGTGACATTTTGACTACGAGGTCAAAGTTTGACGTTAAGTGTACGAGTTTTGGTTTAAAATAAGTTGCGATAATCGTAGGTATTAAAAAAACTTTTTTTTTTGCGGATTTGTGAATGAAAAATAGTAAAGGCCAACTATTGCCAAAAAGAAGAGTGCATTTTTGAATGGACTGGAGCATTAGCTTTTCGGTAAGATTTCTTAGTTTTTGCGGAAACATGCGGAACAGTTTTTTTTCTTGTTTTAGAACCAATTATGTTTAACGTCTCTAGGAGAACGTATTTTCAAATATGGCATCAGTCTGCAAAGAGAAATTCTCATGAAGCTTTGCTTACTATTTTAATGGAAAACTTTCAAGTAGGGGTCATTAACAAAGAAACTCATGCGCAGTGGAAAGGCATTGTTTGCGATTTTTCAAAGAAAATTCAAGAGAGGTGGGCAAAGTCGGGAAGAAAAATGGACTATTTTTTAAAGAAGTACGCAAACTGGTTGGATGGGGATGATTTATTTTTTCAAGTGATTGATGCTAATGAATGCACGGGTTTAGAACAACCGAGATCATCCGGACGACCACCAAAGCCACTCGGAGAAGTTAAATATCGATCAAAGAAAAAAAAAGTTCAGCACTTACTTTCTTCCAGTGTTGAAGAACTTACATTTGCAGCTGAGGTTGCCTTAAGAGGTGATGGTAAAAGAGATGCAGCGGCGTTATTAAAAGAAATAACTTCGGCATCGCCAAATCGCTCAACCCAAATTAAGCATTTGAGACGGGAAAAGGAAAACAAGATCGTGACTCAATACAGCAAAGAAGAAGCCTTAGCTCTTTTCGTGGATTGCAGATTGACAAAACAATCATATATTCATTTAAGAAAAAGTGCTCGGGACAGAGGACATTTACTATATCCATCATACAATGAACTACAAAAAGCCAAAAATGAATGTTGTCCTTTAAGCGAATGTATTAGTGTGGGTGAGACAAAAGCCGAAATTGACCTTCAGGCGTTACTTGATCATACTGCGCAGCGTCTGTCTATCGTGCAAGAATCCGTTTTAAAGTATTTTGCTTCAACATCGAGACAGGTAAGTGATCTTATTTTAATTAGTAAGTGGGGATGCGATGGTAGTTCTGGGCATAGTAGATATAAGCAAAAGTTTAATGAATCTTTGGAAGCTGATGATGAATATTTGTTTACTTTTTCTTTGGTGCCTATTAAATTACACTCCATCAATGATCCGCAAACCTATATTTGGCAGAATCAAAACTCGTCATCAACCAAACTATGCCGTCCAATAAAATTTTTATATTCAAAAGAAACAAATGATATGGTGAATTTAGAGACAAAAGTTATTCAGAACCAAATTTTAAATTTACGTCCATCTGAAATAAGTTTTAGTAATGGAAACCGTTCAATAAATATTCATCATCAGCTTCTTTTGACGATGATTGACGGGAAGGTATGCAATACGCTAAGTGGTAACAAATCTTCTCAGACCTGTTATATCTGCAAAGCAACACCAAAAACCATGAACCTAGTGCCAAACGAGACCTCTGTCATTGTTGAGAATTATGGCTTTGGTCTATCTACTTTACATGCATGGATAAGATCCTTTGAGTGTTTGTTACATATTAGTTACAAATTAAATTTAAAAACATGGCAAGCAAAAGGCAGTGAATCTAAAGCTGAAATTGAAAGACAAAAGTCCGAAATACAAAAAAAATTTAAAACAGAATTGGGATTGATTGTAGATAGACCAAAGCCTGGTTTCGGATCAACCAATGATGGCAACACGGCCAGGAAATTTTTCCTTAACCCACAAAAGAGTGCAGATATAACTGGTCTGGATGAAAGGATAATAACTAGGTTTTGCGTTCTTTTACAGGCACTTTCATCAGGGTATGAGGTTAATATTGAGCAATTTGAGAAGTATGCAAAAGAAACTAGGGAACTCTACTTAAGTCTTTATTCGTGGTATTACATGCCAGTTACCTTGCATAAAATTCTTGTCCATGCAAGTGATATACTAAAAAATTGTTTAGTGCCTATTGGGCAACTTTCAGAAGAAGCTCAAGAGGCATTAAACAAAAGCTATAGAAGATTAAGAGAGCACAATACTCAAAAAATATCTAGAATTGCCACGAATAAAGACTTACTTAGAATGCTTCTCATATCATCCGATCCTTTAATAACCAGTTATAGGAAAAAGACCCAAAAACCAACGTCAACATTTTCTAAAGACGTTCTTACTCTCTTAAAATGCCCAGATATTAAAGCATCCTCACTTACTGATTCTATAGATCACTTATCTGATGAAGAAGCAAGCGCAGACGAGTCTGATGACAGTACATTTTAATATGCAATTACATCCAATTACATGGAAAAATATTTTTTCTGTTTGTCTGCAATAACATTGCAAGTAAATGTATATTCAAAATCAAAAGAGAAGACTATTTGGTTATAATGATGACACCAGTAAATCCCATAAGGATGCGCTTGGTGTCACTGTCACTGAATGTCTTCTCTCCTGATTTAGACCTTAGTTACCTAATTAAATTTGTAAAAGTCAAAATTTTAAGTAGAAGGATGTAATGGCATATTTGAACGTAATTTTTAGTTCTCATCAACTTTTCCTTATAACAATTTTCATTATTGTCAAATATAAAGGTACTTTACTCTTGGGCAAAATTTAAATTTTTTGACAAACCTCGTATCCGATTGAAAAAATATAATATCTGATGATTACATTTTAAGTTTTGGAACATGCAGAACGTTTTATAAAGAATAACTTTTTTTCCTAAAATTATTAAGTAATAAAAAAGTTTCCCATATGTGGCCAACTTAAGTGGACACACTGTATATTTATATTGTTAGTCATTATTAAATTTAGTTAAAGTATAAATGTATTTAAGTTTAAACATAAATGTACATAATATAAACGTCAATATGTCAAAAAAAACGCCAAATTGTTAACAGTTTTCGATTTTTATAAATACGTTATTTACCATTTAGTAATTTGTTTTTTTCCAATTCGAGTGTTTTTAAAACTTTAGAGTAACAAAGTTATTTCTTAACATTTTACTTTTTTACACTTGTCCCAGGTATAATTAACATTTTTCCTACATCGGAAGCTATTGAAACATTTTTACCACCTACTTGTTCAAAATATTCCACTGTGCGTTGGAGAGGTAGTTTTTCCACATAAGAAAAAAATATACATGGTGTCCCGCTGAAAGAAAAACATAACGTTATGTCATATCTAAGAACGCCACTGTATTCTACGTAAAAAGGCCATTAATCACAAATTTATTTTTTTCTTCTTTCACCAATAATAAGCGAGACACAGAAAACACTCCGTAGCTCAATAAAGAGTCAAGTTAGCCATGATCTGCAGCAAGTATGGTTAGAGTTCATTTGTAAATCGAACTCGAAAATGTGCAATCGGTTTTCATGTAGAACCTACAGTTTTGTCAAATCCCCCTAAAATTACGGGATGACACATGGCAACGGGATGGTACATGGCAACTCAGAACACAGAACTCGAGCATCTGAAGAAAAGATGATTGAAGTAGGGGAAGAATTAAGTAATATAAAATGGACACTGTTAGGTGATGCCGAAGTATTAAGAACAGGAGAATCTTGCATTACCCTAAATAGTGAACACACATTCTTCCACACAGGTAATAAAACCAAAGAGGAGTGCATAAAACGTAGTAGGTGAGATTGCCCAGTTCAAGGCTATTTCGGAAATAGTCATTTCAGACATACAAACAAATAAACAGGAGGTTCGTATGCAACGTCATATAGATATATTAACCGACATCAGACAGCGATGAAGAAGAAGTTGACCAATTTTATGAAGGCATAAATAAAGTTCTGCTGATCAATAAAACAAAATATCTTTTAATAACCGGTGGTTTCAATGTCAAAATAGAAAAATCAGAAGACGGAAATGCAAATCATGTTGGAAAGTTTGGACTGGGTATGAGAAATAGCAGAAGGGAAATGTTAGTAAACTTTGTCAATGAAAATAAATTATTTATTATGAATACGCTTTTCCAGAAGCTATAGAACGGAGACAATGGATATGGCGCAGCCCAGATGGAACAACAAAAAATGAAAACGACTATATTACATCAAATATCGAAAAGATTGTTATCGATATATCAATCCTGAATACGACAAGCATTGGTAGTGACAGTAAGATGCTCAGAGCAAAAATAAAAATAAACACTTAAGTTAGCAATACACTTAACAAAGCAAAGAACACACACATTAAGTAAAGAAGCACAAGACCTAATAAAAAAAGACTACTAAGAAATGACCCTACAAATGATAGGTTAAATCTGGCTGATATAGACAAAACAATAAATAAATCAGAAACGTATATAGTACAAAAATGCAAGAATAGAAGAAAGTTTGAATGAGGGAAAAAGTTTGAAAGACGGAAATACACCTATGAATTAAAGAAAGGAGAGAACAAATAATAATACTTAATAACGAAAACCAAGAGATCCCCTAAAGCTAAGAGATATACAAAGTTATTGAAAATTACTATCGAGCTTTATACGATACAAAAAAACCGCTAAAAGAGAGCGCGACTACAGATGAAATACTAAATACCATACAATATATGCACAATAACAGAGCAGCAGAGAAAGATCAAATAATAGACAGTTAAAGCAGTGCCAAAGACATATCCGTAACCGTATCAAATGACAGGTATGCATGCGCATTTCGATTTTCCTATACGTTACGAGTTACGTCGAACGCAGCGTTGCGTGATGCCACGGAAGTGTTAAACGCATTCGTATTGAACCGAAGATGAATTCGATGTCGACCGAGGGAACCCGAGAGGGATTATATTGTGTGATAAGTGACGTTTATTGTGATATTTGTTTTGTTAGGTGTAATAGATTTTAAGACTTATTATTAGATTTAATGTTTAGTTGTAATATATATTTTATTCCTGTGATATAATTTGCCCTCATGTACCTAGCTAGTGAATTTATAATTTGTGAAACAATGCATGTGATATGATACTTGAATAAATATAATAAGTGTTAAACAATGTATTTAATATGTTTAAAACATTCTTAAAACAAATAAGGATGTGTCCTAGTTAAAATGGAATCATCTCAGAATCTATTTTTTAATAGATGTTTTGTTTTTATTCTATGAGGCTATTCCAGTAAAATATTTTTGTATTTTCGTATTATAAAACGTAAGGGGGGAAATTTTATTGTACAAAAGGTAAGTTTTTGCCTAACAAATTAATTATTTTCCATTGTCTAAAACCAAATCTCAAAATAGCTTGCAAAAAAAATGTTTAAGAATACTGTTTATATGGTTTAAAGTCTCCAACCACAGTTTTTAGGCTAAAATGACATCAATTATAGATACTATAAAAAAAAATTGAGATACGGTTGCGTTTCAAGTCTTGCTTTATCTTAATTTTACACTGTTGTTGTGACTACACGTAACGTACCACTTATGCGTTTACGTCCTATACTTACGTTTACGATTTGGCCTTGCTTTAACTGTCTAATTATGGAGGTGATAAAATATGGAGGTACAACACTATGGCCGGCTAATAAAGCTTTTTTTTTGGACAGATGTCTTATAGAAAGTAAAATACCAATATCTTGTTAAGCGCTTTGATTGTGCCTATTTTCAAAAAGGGGAATAAATTTAAATTAAAGAATTATTTTTAAAATTCTAACTTATAGATTAACGAAGAAAAAACCGTGAAAAATGACATAAGTTTGACAGCTCATATTATTACCAAACATGACACATGGATGTTCTCAGTTATAAATAATCTATAGCTGATATTAGAATTGTAATCAATTCTTTTGTATAGGAACTCTACTTTTGGAAACATTTTATTTAGGCTCCTTTGAAGACGTACGACTATGAAGGATATCAACTTAAACCCGGTGAAACCATGCGCCTCTTACTTAACCTAATCACACCAAAAATGAAAGGATCCGTTTAAAAGTAACCGAAATTTCGATTCTTAAGTCGGACGGTCTGTATAATAAATTTCAATGTATGAAAATTGGATTATTTTCTACATATTACAGAAATAATATTTAAGTAGTTAACTATCGGTTTCGTTGTGTTAGTGTGAAAAGTCAATTATATTTGCTTCCGCCTTAAATTGTTTAGTTTCCAATTATAACATTCTCTAAAACCAATATTTCTCTGAACGTTAAATAGTTAAAGGTATCATTACTTCCATTTAAATATTAGCAGTTTAAGTTCTTATGGACTGGCAAAGCTCGTCAAAATCTTGGGCGTGGTAATAAGTTAAATGCTTTCCAGTAATTAAGATTTACCATATCTGTATTTACTACTCGTACCGCAATATAACTTAATTTATTATGTGCCATAGCATTTGCATTAGATTTATTAGAACTTAAAGGACAGCCAAACAGAAAATATGGACGTAGCTTAAAAATAAAATTATGGTAGTCAAACATCTTGAGTAGATTGATATTTGGTGTTTTTAGGTCAATAGTTAAAATCCAATATATAAAAGACAAGATCGTAAAATATAATGTAAAATAGGATTAGCACTGAAAAGAAAATATCCAATGAGAAATCAGTCTCCTACAAGAAAAAACATTAGTTTAAAGGCTCATTATTTTCCTTCTAGATAACCTTTTTTTAGAGCTATGTAACTCAGCACCGCATTGTGTTATTGCGCTATCCAAAAGAAATGTTGATTGTAGTCTGAGAATGTGAGTACAATTGTTCCACGATGACTAATCGTTCACAGCATATCTCTACTTATGTCCTACAAACAAATGTTCATTTTGACACTCTTGAATACTATTACAGATAAAATATTTACGAAAAGTTGCTTTTTAGGAAGACAAACACAATCGTACTAAAATTACTGTTACACGAAAAAATAATATATATTTGGGAAAATAAAAAAAAGTTTGGTTGGATAACTATTTAAACTTGTAAAAAAATATTATTATTTTTTATATATACAAATGATAGCGTATGTAACATCAATAATAAAAACCATGGAAAGAGAAGAGTGTTACTGTTTTGATAACTTAAAATTGTTTTTTTCATTGTTATCCAATTTTTATTTTATTAGTTATCAAAATAGTAGGACTTTTATCCTACCAATATTTTTATTGTTATCAATATTAGTACCCTAACTAAATACATATATTTTTTGTGCATCTTATCACCGATATTAGTGTCTTCTTATATCAAATATTCAGATTCGTAAGAGCATTTTGATTACAGCGATGATCCCTGAGAAGCAAAAAGCAATTTTCACACCTATTTCGTCTGTGTATCTTATGATCCCTGTTTTTCTGTCGCTGTCGCTCGAACTATTGATAATTATAACAGATTAGGGGTGCGGAGTGTGAAAAAAGGCCACTATCAATCGAAAAAGTAAAAAAAAATAGCTGTAAATAACTTTAATAACATGTCATGCCTGAATACCTTTATTTAAATTGCTGTAAAAGTTCTCTTACACTATATAAACGATGCGTGTAAAAATGGCATCATATTGGATTTCATAATCGACCCATAAATAGGCAGTAACTATTTGTTTTTGTTAAACAAACGTAATTTACGAAATGATGGTGATTGCATTGTAATGCAAGATACAAATGTGTTTTTGTTTGAGAATAATTATATATTTTTTAAACAAGCAAAAAAATATTTTTGTTATTTTTTTATTGGTCTATTTACTTTATTTTTATCAATAATTACTATCATAACGTAGACTTTGCTGTGCTTTGTGCTCAAGAAAGAAAGAAAGTGTACTTATATTATGTTATTGTGTGTATAGTTTGCCTCGTTTGTGAAAGCCAATATGGTGCCATTTTTACATGGATGTTTTAGATTCTGTGAGAGAATTTTAAAAAAAAATTGAATATAGTTGTTCAGCTGTAAAGGTTATTAAAGTTTTTACTCCAATCTCTTATATATTAATGTCGAAAAAAGCTCTTATATCTTCAAATTTATTTTATTATATTTATCCAAGCACTTTTGCACTTCCATTATACACTCTTG
This sequence comes from Kuschelorhynchus macadamiae, assembly GCA_030620095.1. Taxonomy (NCBI): domain Eukaryota; kingdom Metazoa; phylum Arthropoda; class Insecta; order Coleoptera; family Curculionidae; genus Kuschelorhynchus; species Kuschelorhynchus macadamiae. The sequence continues at coordinate 1,879,549 of JAUTXW010000747.1, forward strand.
AAAACAAGACAAGCAATACTATATATATATATATATATATATATATATATATATATATATATATATATATATATATATATATATATATATATATATATATATATATTAATTTAATAAAATTAACTTTTAACTTTCAAAATTACGATACCACTTGATTAAGACATTATATATGCACAAAATATACCTTTGTATTACTAATCAAATATATATATATATATATATATATATATATATATATATATATATATATATATATATATATATAGATACAAAAATTTTAATAAATAAAAAAATATACTTGAAGTTTTAGAGAGTTTTGAAGAGCTGGCTTTTAATCCAAACGCTGCACGAACTTTGAGTAGAACCGTAGGGAATTAGCTCATCCCAGGACAGCTACATCAGTAAAATAGCCAGGCACGTGTTCTATCAGATCATGTAGAACTTTTCTTTCAGGAATGCGGATCAAGCCAAATAATTGGCAAAAAACAGGTGATGTTAGTAGTAGTAGTAGTTAGGGGGAGGTCTAGGGACCTGACTGGTAGGCCTATAAGGCCCTTTCGGTCTACCCCAGCTCCTCCCTCAACCACCACCCGCCACCAGGTGTACATCCTTGAATCTGCCTGCCCTTACTATGTAAGTCTGCTTATCCTTCCATGCAAGATCCTTAACTTCGTCCCTATGCAAGACCGTAGTGCCGAAAATATCTCGTCGTAGTCTCGCTCGCGCTTCACATCTGCACAGGAAGTGAAGCGGAGTTTCCTCCTCTTCCTGACACTCCGTGCAGATAGAATCTTCCTCAATGCCTAACATAAAGAGGTGTCTCCTCAATCGACAGTGCCCCGTTACTATTCCTACGATGGAATTTAGAGCTTTCCTGTCTCGGGCTAGTAACCACTCTGTTCAGCCCTTATCGGGTTTTACAATGAAGTCTTTAGCTTCCCTCCCGACCCCGGACTGGCCCCATTCACGTTGAAGTTCATGTTGTGCCCATTCGTCGAGTGCTGTCCTTATCTGCTGCCTAGTGATGCCTAAAGCTGGTTCTGGTCCTACATACGGGCTGGTGGCGCCGAGTCTAGCAGGTGATGTTAACTATGCATTGTCTTCAAAATTAGAAAATGCGATAGAAACTAAGGGATGCAACAAGCTTCGCCGGAACATTATATTGCGACAACATTTACTCCTTTAGTAGGCAACTAAACGTGCACTTACGCCCCACAGAGTAATAATTAGTTTAAAAATATAAATTTTTCACAAAATAATTAAAAAGGCCTCGGGTCCATTGCTTTTCTCTCCACAATCAGAAAAAGACCCCAAGGCATTTTCATTTTTAGTCAAGTTTCCAGGTGATATCAAGCACGCCATAACGTATGGAATTTTTAAAGAAATGCATTTGTGACAACTTATACGACTTACCAAATTTTAGTGAGGGGAATTGGCGGCATTATAATGCATCTGATTAATGGCTTCTGATTTGTTAGTTGCCTAACTTATGGCAATACACCGGTTCCAGGGTTAAAAGTGTAGCCTAATAATGTTAATTAGTTGTGCAAATTAAAACCTAAATTTAATTTCCTGGTAAAGAAGCGGAAAAATAAATAAATGGTATATCTATATATAAAGTTCTTATTTGTACATCAGGTTATAAAAAACCAAAGAAAGAAATTCTCACTGATAAGACATCGGTCTTCCTCATTAGATGCTACCATTTTGAGACATAAATATCCAATACTCTACAACGAGTAGTAAATGAAAATTTGAATGTTTCGCTGAGAATTGATGGATAGTATAACCCCAATTTGCACCTAAGTCCTAAAGATAGAACCAATTTTAAGTTTTTATTATATAAATACCCGTTTTTATAAAACAACTTTAAGCTCAAGTAATGTAATGGTAATACTTTAAAAACAAGATAAATATTTCTGTATATTGCCAAGAACAAAACTACAATATAATATACTATTAGGAAGTTATAAATTAACGATGTAAATACAGCTTTCCATAAAGCTTACCTCAAGCTATATATGTATATATATATATATATATATATATATATATATATATATATATATATATATAGACATATATATATATATATATATATATATATATATATATATATATATATATATATATATATATATATATATATATATATATATATATATATATATATATATATATATATATATATATATATATATATATATATATATATATATATATATATATACGTACCCAAAAAATGATGGGAAGACCGGTACATTAGACAGGTCTCCTGTAGCCCGGCCTTAATTTACATGATATGCAAACACTAAGTGAATATGTAAGTTGGAATATAATTGTTGAATCCAAGCACGTTTAGAGGGGTAAATTTTTTCTCTAAACAAAAGTTATACATTTTAACAAACCAATAAGCTTTAAGAATTCCGATACACTTTATAATTAAAACAAGGCACATGTGCATATAATGTATATGAGCTCTCGATTATACCATGCATAGAATGTTGCCGGGTTGTGTACTAATTTTCTAGGGACTTATTATTATCATATTTTAACGTGCAAATAATGCCTATTCTTGTAGGAAGCCCGGTAATACTGCCTTAGGGGAGACTAATTCCATGAGGTTTTCTTGTCATTTTAAAAAATACTTAGGTGACGTCTTTAATGTCTGTAAAATAGTAAGAATTATTATTGCCTTTAATCATTTGATTTGGGGTAAATATTACTGAAGAGACGTATATTTATTAGTTAGACTTCATATTTTAAAAGGCTGGAAAGGCGCTACTATAATGTAATCGTTCATTCAAGATCCTATAATTTAACAAAGTTATACAGTTATAATGGGAAACTATTTTATTTTTGATTTCTTAGAAACTTTTATTTTTGATAAAACTAAGTGCATTAAAAAATACTGTATCAGCACTAGTTAGTTTTAGTAGAAGTCGAAAGGTCTACACGTTGGCAAAGCATTTTGAAAACTGATCAAGAACAAAGTAGTGTGAGTTTTAAAATATGACAAAATGTTTTTGACAAAAGGTGTTTAAAGTCAAAACCTGTGCTCAGATATGAAATAATGACCTCATATTTTTTCTCAGCATACTTCTATCAAAACGTGATAATAAGAATATGTACATACATCACGTTAATAGAGCTATTTTGAACAATGGAATAGAAACATTATAACACTAACATTATTACCCACAGAGTAATAATTAGTTTAAAAATATATATTTTTCTTAAAATAATTAATTAAAAAGGCATCGGGTCCATTTCGCTTCTCTCCACAATCAGAAAAAGTCCCCAAGGCGTCCCCTTGTTCATTTTTATTTAATTTTCCAGCTGATATCAGGCAAGCCATGACGTATAGAATTTTTAAAGAAATGCAGTGGTGACAACTTATACGACTTATCAAATTTTAGGGAGGGGAATTGGCAGCATTATAATGCATCTGATTAATGGCTTTTGATTTGTTAGTTGCCTAACTTATGACAATACGCCAGTACCCGGGTTAAAAATGTAGCCTAATGTTGTTAATTAGTTGTGCAAATTAACACCTAAATTTAATTTTCTGGTAAAGAAGACGAAAAATAAATAAATGGTATATCTATATAAGGAGTTCTTATTTATACATCAAGTTATTAAAAACCAAGGAAATAAATTTTCACTGACAAGACATCGGTCTTGTCAATGAAAATTTTACATTTACGGTTTACATTAGATGCTACCAATTTAAGGCCTAAATATCCAATATTCAATACTCTATAAGGAGTAGAAAATCAAGAGAATTGATGGATAGTTTAACTTCAATTTGCACGTAAGTCCTAAAGATAGACCCAATTTATCTGCTGTTCCCTCAAGACAACCAAATCGTCAGCACTGCACTTTTTAGATTCACTTATATAATTATTTAGAACATAAATTACATTTGAAGTGTAATAACGTTGTTATTATTTCCTTTATACAAATTGCTATACTATTTAAGCCTGCTTTATTTAAGTATTTAATTTAAGTCCTATAACTTTTGCTGACGTTCCGCCTAAATCATATTTGGCATTTTCGAAGCTTTCCTTCTTGCGTCCGAATAGAGACTGAAGTGTTAGCGACTGCGAACTTCTTTTTATACCACCATAACTTCTAGAATTAGAAGAAAACCATCCAAATTCATTTTTAGATGTTCTGATCACAAAACTGCGTAATGGATATTTCGAATACACTGTGTACAGAAAACCAACCCATACCGACAGATATAGCATCTAGATCCGTGCGACTAACTGAAACACAGACAAGAAAAAACGAACTCAGTATAATATTTGGTGCTTTAAAGAAAAAAAACCAATCGCACTATAGAGAATGCTATTAATGCACAGGGTTCCTGAACAACGAACACCAAAAATTATGAACTCGGAAGGCAACAAGTAGTCTTATCTTATATAAAGGGTACAACTGACAGAATCGGAAGATTTCTTAGAAAAAACAATATGCAAACATTACAAAAGCCCCAAACAACCATAGGTAAACTACTTGGAAACCCAAAAACAAAATCAAATTGGAAAACCACGGAGTATACAGCAGTCCATGCCAGGACTGTGAAAAGCCGTACGTGTGGCAAACTAACATGCGAATATCAGCAAGTGTAGAAGAGCATAAACTTAGCATCAGAAACAAACAAAACAACCTACGGCCACAAGAGAAATTTCGATGGGTATAGAAAGATTGCCAATATAGAGCATTATAAGACCAGAATAATCCGAAAAGCCATAGAAATAAAAAATAAGGAGATTTAAATAATAGGGATGAATCATTAAACCTACCAACAGTATGGAAGACAATACTCGACAAATCTAAAATCACAAAAAATCAAGCGGAATAGCGCAACAATAGCAACATATATATATATATATATATATATATATATATATATATATATATATATATATATTTTTTTTTTTTTGGGTTTTGTTAAACCATTTTATTTTGTTTAAAATTCTTTGGTACTGGTTAATTTTCTTAAAAGAATTATTTATTTCCTTAACGTTCCGCGCTTCATAGAGAGCTTTTTCAAAAGGATATTATTGGCCTCGGAAATAAAACAACTCACTGCATTATAGTAGCAATGATGTTTCAGTTGTGTCACAACTTAAGAAAATAAACCAGTACCCAAGAATTTTAAACAAAAAAAAAAAAAATATATATATATATATATATATATATATATATATATATATATATATTTATAATAAATAATATTTATATAATCTGTATTTACAGACCACCTTTAACAAAGGTTGAGATATTTCTTGAGAGGCTTGAGCTTGTCTTGAGTAGTTTCCATTTAAGTTTAAAAATCATCATAGGAGGTGAGCTGAATATCTATTTTAACAATAAAACTTCAAGGCAAAATCTTGACTTATATAACTTACTAGCTTCTTTCAATGTCCAAATGCATAATTCGGACTTTACCAGGATCACACTGTTTCTTCAAGAATAATATATCATAGATGTTCAAATTTGGACGATGCAGGGCTGGAATGCTGTTCTGTTCCTGCAGGATTGTCTGACCATGAAGCTGTCAAATTAACTACTTCCCTTTTGTATTTGTTACAACCCAGAAAATTCAGGTAGAATTTATAGTAAGCCTAATTTTAGAAAATTCCGTGGAAATTTTTAGAACGACTTTAAAGCTGACCAAAGAATATTTTTACCGGGAAAGACTAAAAATCTCTCAAAACAGGACCAGAGAAAACTGGAAAATCATAAATGAATTTCGTGGCAAAAATAATTTACCTGTGCCAAAAATAAACATTGAGCCAAACGTGATAAATGACTTCTACTGTTCAGTTGCAGAAAGTCTTACATTTAACTTGAGTTGTGGGAATTAAATTACTTAAAAGATATTTTATTCCGGAAAACTTTCTCTTGGATTCTATTAACGTTGAAGAGTTGTATAAAGTCTTAATGGATATAAAAAATAAAAATTCAGTTGGATTTGATGGTATATCTGTCAAAATTCTAATTAATCTTCCGGATGTTACTTTACAAACGATGGTAGATTTGATTAACCATTCTTTTGCCAACGGAGTATTTCCACAATGCTTAAAAAAGCAATTGTCATCCCGCTATACAAGGGTGGTGAATTTGATGATCCTTCAAACTTTCGTCCCATCGAATTGCTGTCTTCTGTATCAAAGTTAATTGAGAAACTCGTTAAAGATAGAATCATAGCTTATTTGTCACGTCTCGATATACTTTCTGACTCACAGTTTGGATTTCAGCGAAGCAGGGGATCAGCTTCACTTTTTTGGAGGGAGTGTATTTAGGTCTCAACGACAGCAATGCAGTAACTGCAGTATTTTATGATTTCTCAGAAGCTTTCGATTGCGTAAGTCACACAACGCTGTTGCGGAAGTTGGAATTGTATGGGTTTAGGGATGTGGCTCTTGACTGGATGAGTACTTATATTTGTGGAAGATCTCAGACAGAGAAATGTGATGACATCCTCTCGAATTGCCATAAGATTACAAGGGGTGTCCCTCAAGGGTCAGTGTTGGGACCAATACTCTTCCTGCTTTTCATGAATGACGTATCATTCTTGGATATTCATGTTCAGGGATCATTGTAAACCCATGTTTATTTCTTCACAAATCCTGACTCTGCCTTGTTTATTTATTCTTAAAACTGTGTATATTATATATAAAAGACGCGATCAGTATCGTAATAACACAACGCGATATAACACCCGCCAAGCTAACAACCTCTCTCTGTCTATTCCCAGGACGGCCATGATTAGGCATTCTCTTATTTTTAAAAGTCTAAAGATCTACAACCACTTGCCGCTAAGCCTGAGAAATATTACTGACTTAAAATTATTCCGAAAATCAATTTCTAGACGTTTAGAACAAGAAGCATATTACATTTTAGAGGAATACTTTTCTGACGAGTTGTAACGTTAAGGGTGGAAACCATTTTTAGTTACTGTATGCGAGCATGTTGTCTGCTATTCTATTATTGTCGCATTACCTGTTTGTTTGTTTTTTTACATGTTTTTAACCATGACTTTATTTTGTTTTAGTTTTAGTTAGATTTAGAATGACCTTATACAACTTCTATAACTTTTGTATTTTGACTTAGATGAGGATTTGTTTTCGTTTGCTTTTATCTGCTTGGATGTTTGAATTTTATAACTTTTTAACCTGTTTCTTTACCGCTTTGTCAACAGGATTACTCTTATGACAATAAAGCATATTTTGAGTTGAGTTGAGTTGAGTATTCGAAACAAAAGCTTACTTTTTATTATTATATTATTTGATTATAAAATGTTAATTTTATATAATATATATGCTTTTTAAAAAATGAATGAAAATAAATTTCTGCTATTTGTCTTTGGTAACGTAAAATCAATACATTCTATTCTGACATAATCGAATAAAATTATTCTTTAATCGTAGGAGTGTCTCCAATTAAAAAACATCTATTGTATTGATAGTAAGCGGCAATTAAAATTAAGTTAATCGAGCGTATAATCGGTATACAATTCTGAAAATGTCATACAAAAAAATAATATTAAATCAGTTCTTCAAGTAGGGTGTGGGATGCTAATGCTGGGTTATGAAAAACGTACGGAAGCTTAGTATTTAGTGTAGCTACTAGTCAAAAGAAAAATAATAATATGATATCACCTTAAAATAGTCCAGGGATTTTAGATTTATTTTAAAATGGATTTGCTTATTATTTGAGAAAAATTCATAACTTTCACAAAAATAAACGACCATTGAATGCACCTCAATATAACCTCTCTTTTGGACTGCCCAAAGTCGTTTTTTACACTGAATCAAAATATTATTCTGAACCAAGTTATTTTAAATTTTATTTTTTTATAGTTTCTGCAACGATGTTACTAGCAGCAAAAACTGTGGAAATATCGTTATAATATGATAAATATGAAATATTTATATTTGAAAAAAAAAATTAAAAAAATATGTAAATAAGTAAAAAGATATTTGTATCCTTAGTGTATAAAAATATCAAAATGTTTTACATAAAATAAAATAATTTAAAAAGCTTAGTTTTGTTTTATTATCGATGTATGATACGTACTAATAACTTGCTGACCTTAACCTTAACCGTGACGGTTCGTGATCCTGATAAAACTTTCAAGCCGTTTTCATTACATTCACTTAACCTATGAATTGGTTACATACATTAATATACATAGGTCTTTTACTAATGCAAAAGTATGGTGAAGGTGACCGAAAGCTTCACCAATTTAAGTCAAATTTGATTGACCTTTTTCTGCCAATTGCTTTGAAATATTTTACTTACGTGGGTTCAATAAAATAATTTGATAATTTTGACCATGTATTTGGTAATTTTTTAAGTCAATTGTGTGCCACTTTCGCTTGTCCTGCTACTTTGAAATCTTCTACATATTCACAGGTCTGATAACGATACAATACTCTGATATCCTTGACCTTAATCGTGACCTTAATTTTCCTAAACCGATAATACTACTTACTACTTGTCCTCTGACCACATAAAATATATTGACCATGAGCTTGGCCTCAATATTGCAGAGTAACTTAAAATGTTGAATAGGTATACAAGTTCGATTAAAACAAGATAATCTTAAATTTCAGCTTAATACTTCCCAACAATATTTATCAAATTAAAAACACCCTGAGACCAGAAAATGAATTGATTAAAAATACAATTTTCAAAATAAACTTTTATTTAAAAAAATGTTTTAAACACAATAAAATAAAAAAATGTCTAATAAATATTAGACAAGACATTTTAAGTACTTTATTTCAAACCAAAGAGTGCATTTAATTTTTTTTTATAATTCTATACATATTTCCATTTTCTTCCGAAAACACACTGCAGAGATTTTTGTTTTTGAATTATTTTCAGAAAAGTGACTTAATACCTTAAACTATATTTTTAAATTGATTAAAACATCAATAAAAACGATTAGAAACACGTCGAATTTGATTATGTAACCAAGAAAAGCATTTTTCTAAGAGATTTTATCGTTTTACACCTGATAGAAGCTTTACATTTAATTTTTCGGTCTAAAACGAAAAATAAAAACATTTATCAAACAATACAAGTAATTTTTTCTTAAAAACTGATTTAACATTGTAAATTTTTATTTTTTTTTTCTGGATATAGACAAATTATTATTATACCACTTAAAATTATCATCATATTTCCCCGATTATAGTGATAACAAAACTTCAGTTTTTTATAGTTTGCTATTTTGGTCGTTTGCAGGATATAAGAATAAAATCCTATTAAACAAAATGAAAAATTATATATCTTCTGTCCAAGTAATATTTCTAGCTTAAACCTCTACGAATTGCAATATGTATGTCAAAATAATTTCCTAAATATTGTTGTATGAAATACTTTATATAAAATGTAGATTTATATACAAAAATTGAATAATTTAGGAAATATGTATGAAACAAACCGAAAATATTGCGTTTTAAAAGTTAAATATTACGTATATCTCAGCCCTATCACAAGACATTTCTGTTGGTTCTGCCGATTACGAGAAAAACCATCTATTTCCATCTATGTTATAATGCTTTCATATCTCTGGGATCAAATATGGGACTAATGAACCTATTCCTAAATAGAAACCTTAGGCATCACGAATTTTAGAAAAAGCGTATAACAACTCACTCTTTTTAACTTTTATTGTATTTGTATAGAACTTCTATTTTTATATAAATATATAAAGAAGCATAATATCACATAAAATATTAAATATACCTTAAAATGATCCTAGTAACAAAATAATATGAATTTACTTTCCACCCCTTGCAATTATAATTGAAAAATCGAAAATGAAATTATCTACATAATGCAAATAATAAAATAAATGTACATGCTAACTAGCAACATAGTATAACAAAGATATTGTTATTTGCAGTACACTCTACAGCAAAGATTAAAAAACTATATAATCTAAAGTGTCTGGGCTAATAAGACGTAGACTTAATTATATCTCAGACTTATCCTTTTAACAGTTAATCAATTTTTAGGTTTAAAAGTGTGCTAATCGTGCGCAATTTTTCCAACGAAACCGATTACCTATTACTTGTACTGTTGTTTATAATTACATCTAGCATTCGATTACATATAAACACTCAATGCAAACGAGTATTATCTTAATTTCAAGATCACGCCATATACCACCATTCGGAAGAAATGGCAGCGCCGTTTGAATAATAATTGTTACAGATTCCAAGAATGTTACATGAATAATCTTAAACGCTACCGCCTTCGCCGGGATTGTGAAAAAAAAATTATCATAAGTAATGGGCTGGTGTATAGCGCCATACACCCAAACGTGCGGTATTACATATCGTTCGCATGTTGAATTTGAATAAATTGTAGTAGAACTAAGGCTAATTTTTTTCTCGCATGTACTTACGTTATACAATAATATACGCATTCTTGTAGCAGTTAACATGTTAGAATTATTAGTCTATCTATTTTAAAGTCAAAATTATTGATTTATTATTTCCCAAATCTTCTATTACCTGCAATATTTAGCCATTTTAAACGGATAAATTTAGTTTATTGGCTATCTATCCAATAAATTATCAAATAAATTAATGCCAGAAAATAGAAATTGACAAATTTTAGATTATATAGTGTTATATAAAAACGGAATTTTAACTTATGTCTATAACTTCGTTAATAATTGACTGATTATTGTTTGTTGAAGTTTGATTCTGAAGAGAAAGGTTTATACTCTGAGTTGCTCTTAATAATTTTGACATGTCAAAAATTTAAAAAGGCAGATTCATTTAAATAGTGTAAAGTTCAAATTACGCTAAAAAATTGTTAGGACAGTTAAGCTTGACACTCCTATTAGTTGTGATCCTACCTATCTTCAATAAAACGATAAAAACCTGTTTTACCAACTTTCATATAAAAGACATAAAATTGGTGTCCGAATTTTAATTGCCTCATGTATCTCCGAATTGTTGAGTTAACGAAGTATGACAAGAACATAGTGAAAATAACATAATTATGTCATTATAATAAATTAATTTGTAATAATAATAGGTAATGTAAAATCAATAAATTGTGCAAGTCAAATTTACTGTTTTTACTTCCCTCGTAAAAGGGAAGTCTTGTAATCGTGAAAAAATCACTCTTCGAGATTTTTTCAGATCTTCACGTTTCAGGGACCCTAGATGAGGAAAAACATGTTTTCTCAATTCCGTCGGTCTGTCTGCCTGTCTGTCTCTTCGCGGCGTAGCTAAAAAACTACTTACACAATTGACTTAAAATTTTGGTCAAAAATGAAGGGTCATATGGTAACATTTTGGTAAAAATCCAATGTGGCCAAACAAAATGGCGGCTTAGTGAAATTAAAAAAAAAATTATTAAAAAACTACTCATCCAATTTATCTAAAATTTCGCAAAAACATAAAGTGTTATGTTGAAATCAACTGATAACATTTTGGTACGAATCCAAGATGGCGGAACAAAATGGCGGTTTAATAAAATATTTAAAAATTCAGCATGAAAAAACTGCTTAATGGTTTGATTTCAAATTGTGTGCCATAACTAATTGTAGTACAGGGACCAACTAGTAAAATAGTGGTACTAATTCAAGATAGCCGAACAAAATGGCGGCCAAATAAAATGTTTGTAGTCGTGAAAAACTCACACTCTCACTTTTATACATCTTTATGTTTTAGCGTGGCTAGATGCCAAAAAATATGTTTTATCAACTCCGTTGGTCCGTCTTTCTATCTGTCTGTCTGCCTGTCAGTTTACGGCATAGCTTAAAGACTTCTTACCTTTATTGATTTCAAATTTTGGTCAAATATGTGGTATAGGCTTCAACTGTGTTACTAATTCAAGATGACGGAACAAAATTGCGGCCAAATAAAATTTTTGTAATCGTAAAAAAATCACCCTCTCAGGTCATATGGTGATAGCCTGGTAAGATTTTGGTAAAAATCCAATAAGGCGCAACAAAATGGCGGCTTAGTGACATGTTAAAAAATTATTATTACAAAACTATTCATCCAATTTTTCTCAAATTTTGCAAAAACATCAAGTGTTGTTGGAATCAACTGGTACCATTTTTGTACGAATCCAAGACGGCGGAACAAAATGGCAACTTAATAAAATATTCAAAAATTCAGCCTGAAAAAACTGCTTATTGGTTTGATTTCAAATTGTGAGCCAGACTAATTGTGATATAGGGATCAACTAGTCAAATAGTGGTACTAATTCAAGATGGCGGAAGAAAATGGCAGCCAAATAAATGTTTGTAATCGTGAAAAAAATCACCCTCTCAGGTTTTACATATCTTCACGTTTAACGTCCCCAGATTCCACCTATCGGTCTGTCTGTCTGTCTGTCAGTTTGAGGCATAGCTAACTCGATTGACTTCAAATTTTGATAAAAAATTAAGAGTCATATGGGGATGATCTGGTAACATTTTGGTAAAAATTGAATATGGCAAAAACAAAATGGCTACCTAGTGAAATGTAAAAAAAATTATTATGAAAGCTACTTGTAGAATTTGTTTCAAATTTTGCATAAAGATCAAGGATTATGTTGGAGTTAACTGGAAAAATTTTGGTACGAATCCAAGATGGCGGAACAAAACAAAAAACATAAAAACTACTTAATTATTTCAAATTGTGTGCCATAACTAATTGTGGTATAGGCTTCAACTGTGTTACTAATTCAAGATGGCGGAACAAAATTGAGGCCAAATAAAATTTTGGTAATCGTGAAAAAATCACCCTGTCAGGTTTTACATATCTTCACGTTTTAGCGTTCCTAGATGCCAAAAAATATGTTTTATCAATTTTGTTGGACCGTTTGTCGGGTTGTCTGTCAGTTCGCGACATAGCTTAAATGCTACTTACCTGATTGACTTCAAATTTTGACCAAAAATTAAGGGTCATATGGGGATGACCTAGTAATAATTTGGTAAAAATTCAATATGGCCGAATGTTAAAAAAAATTGTGTTAGAGTGGTGTATTATTTGGGGTTAAGATCCAGTAAAAAACAAGTCCTTTTTTTTTTATTGACGACGTTTCGGAACTTAAATTGTGCAGGCTCAGGACACATATATAGATTCTATATTCTGCATGAACCCCATATTATCAGTCTTTACCTACTCCGTTGGTCCGCAGATATTTTCCAGATATTATGTTTCTATGGTTTTCGTTGACGATCCTTTTGTTGTTATGTTAGAGTAATGTATTATTTGGGGTTAAGGTCCAGTAAAGAAACAACTTTTTTAAATTGTCGACATTTCGCCACTTTATTGTTGCATCCTCAGGACACATATTATATATCTTGCATGAAACCCATATTATCAGTCTTTACCTACTACGTTGGTCCGCAGATATTTTCCAGATATTAAGTTTCTAAATGGTTTTCGTTAGCGATCTTGTTGTTAAATAATACACTTATTTTGAGTTAGGAAACATCTGCAGACTAACGCAGTAGGCAAAGACTGATAATATGGGTTTCATGTAGGATTATGATGGAACAAATAAAAATGAAAAGACAGTATATGTAACATATATACTATAACTATATACTGAACTAAATTTGGTCACACTTCATTATTCCTAACAAATGGAAAAATATCATATTAAGGGAAGTTTCGTGTAAAGAAATTTACCGATTTTTTTAATTAATAATAAAAAATAAAACTAATAATTTTGAATGTGATTTTATTTTAAATAATATACAGTTTTAGAATAAAAAAAAATATCAAGTAATAACACAATAAAAGTTTTTTAGAGCTCTTCATTTTTATGGGTTTTTTAGGTAAATTTTTGGCAGTACGCACACTTCATTCGTATTTTACTACACATTCTTATATATTATAATATATTTTAGACATTCCTTTCGTTAAAACTACTACGTGCTGGAAGAGAGAAGACAGGCACGTGCCCGATCATTAGAGCATGATTGAAAATCAAGTCTTTGTTCTTTGCTAATTTCGGCTAAAATACGTTTTTCTACGAGCGTGCGCAAAGTAGATACGTTGCGCACTCAAATGCGAGCGAAAATTTTTTTCTTTTGGAATATTATTTTCTAAAGTTTCTTCATCAATTTCTGGTACTTTATTGACATTTTTCACATTATTCTCTTACTTTTCATATGGCTAGTACTTAATAAAAAAATCTGTATATTTCCTTTACCTGGAAATTGCTTCGTCATGAATCCTTCCTTTTATTAGGAATAGTGAAAGGTGACCCAATTTAATTCAGTACATAGTAATTTAGTAATACATACCTACTGTTTTTTCAAACATTTTTACTGGGCGCCATTTTGTTCCAGTGGATTCCTACCAATATTTTAGCAGTTTCTACTTATGCCATAATTGACTTTTGGACATAATTGAAAATAATTTTCCCCCCTCCCTCTATTGTAAGCAACCTATTTTAACACTGCTTTGACAGACGTAGTGAAAGTTACTCAACAAGTTATTAGTTGCCCTTAACGACGGGATGTAAGTCGACTTACGTATTATACTTAACATTTTATTCGCTACTTCCTTTCTATTATTGAGGCTCTCAGCTACGTAACTTTCCGCAATAGTAGCGGATTTCTATCCACTATGTCGCTTAATAGCTAATATATCAACTCCAGCATTTGCTAATAAAGTTGCCGACGTTCTTCTAAAAGAGTGTCCAGTATATTCAAAATATATACTTCTTAGCTCTCAAATTTAGAAATTTCGCAATTTTACTTGGAATTGAAGAAAACGTATATTTCCCGATAGGCTGGTTTAAGTACTTTCCATTTTAATATCGCATAAAAAAGCGCGGATTAATAGTCGTCATGTGGGATTTTGTATCAATGTACTTTTGAATTATTTTGAAATGACAAACCTGAGTGTCGTCCCTTTTTGTCACTGTAAATGTACGTGACATTCCATTTTCGGAATCAGGAATGGTCGTAATTATGACTTCTTGACTTATTTTAACGTTGTCCATTTTCATTTCACAGAGTTCATTAGAACGGCACGCTCCAGCAACTCCCATTACCACTACGATCTTCATCAATAAGTATATATCATCGGGGGCTTCAAGCATGAAGTTATTCACATCTTCCCTGTTAAACACATTCGATTTTTTGGGTCTATAACCATCATTTTTTCTTTTCAAAAATGCTGGAAGTTTTGGATACTTAGAAATATCTATATTTTCCTCTATAAAAAGGGTGAACTTCAACATCGAATACTCACACCATAAGCTTGATATATATATATATATATATATATATATATATATATATATATATAGCATTTTTTTCGTGGAAATATGCCAAAAGCAAGGTTTCTGAGACTGCAGTAGCCGTCTTGCTTTGGCACCAATTCTTAAAGGATTTATATGCTGCTTCATACCTTTTTTTTCGACTTTTCCGGTAGTAAAGATAAACAAGCAATATTCCCTGATTCTTCTATGTCTGTAACATCCATTTTGTCCTCACAGAATCAAACAATTCGACTGCTTCAAACTTTTCGCTATGAATTGTCAACTTGACGTTATTGATAAAATAAAAATTGCTTATGTTGCTCTGGCAACGGATCACGGCTGCCTTCATAATTTAATGAGAATGCTATCGAATGTAATGATAATGAGAATCGAAAAATATATCCAGCATTTTCTTTTAAACATACAATACAGGGAGGGGGGAAAATGTAATATACTATATGGGATGTAAGTACATTAACCAGTCTCGAACTTTTTTGCCAAGCTCGACTGGTAAATGTAACTTACATCCCTTATAGTATAAATAATAATTATTAAGTCGTTTTTACATAGACACATACTGCCACCTTGTTAGGTCATGCTGAATTCGTACCAGTTTATCCCTATATCACATTTAATTTTCTTCAAAATTGTAAGTCTTGAATAATTTTTTACGTTTATTTACGTTAATTTCTTTTTTCGCCATTTTGTTTTGCCATCTTGAATTCGTACTACAAATTTACCAGTTTATCTTTATATCACACTTAATGCTTGAACCAAATTTGAAATCATTCTAATAAATAGTTTTTTCAGGCTGATTTTTTAATTTTTTTTATTAGGCCGCTATTTTGTTTTGCTAACTTGGATTGATACCAAAATATTATCAGTTCATTCCTATGTAACACTTGATTTTTGTGCAAAATTTGAGGTAAATTGGACAATTATTTTTTTTAGTTTTAATTTTTTAAAGTGTCACTAAGTTGCCACCTTGCTCGTCATATTGGATATTTACCAAATTATTACCAGGTCTTCTCTATATGACTCTTAATTTTTGGCTAAAATTTTTTAGTCAATCTGGTAAGTAGCTTTTAAGCTATGAACTGACAGACAGACTGACAGACGGACCGACGGAATTGATAAAACATATTTTTTGGCAACTAGGGATGCTAAAAAGTGAAAATATGTAAAACCTAAAAGCGCGATTTTTTCACGATTTCAAGCATCATCTTGAATTAGTATCACAATTTTACTAGTTCATCTCTACATCACAATTAATTATGGCACATTTGAAACCAATTCATTAAGTGGGTTTTTCAGGCTCAATTATTCAATATTCCACTAAGCCGCCATTTTGTTGTGCCATCTTGAAATCGTAGTCACCAGGTCATCTCCATTTGACACTTGATTTTTGACCAAATTTTGAAGTCAATCGGATTAGTAGTTTTTTAGCTGTGCCGCGAATAGGTAGACCGATAAACAGACAGACCGACGGAATTGAGAAAACCTGTTTTTCGGCATCTAGGGATCCTGAAACGTAAAGATGTGAAAAAATCTCGGACCGTGATTTTATTACTATTATAATACTCCCTTTTACGAGGGAAGTAAAAAAATAGGTAAATCTGTCTTTAACCACAGCTTCCCTTATACAGAATTTCGCTACGTACATATAAAACACTTTATATATGCGTATAATTGGTTGGTAATAACTTGACACAAATTCTATAAACTGCAATTTATTTATTTTTTTTAAGTCTTTGTTAATTTATTTATTACTGTTATTATGATGATTACCACTGACTTGTTGTCTCACAGTATTCCTGTGGTTGTATTTTATACTGACGGGATCATACCAAGTCAGTACAAAAAATAAAAAAAAAGGAAATGGAAAAAAACGACTATTGTGTATTAAGAAATGATCTAACGATACTACATGTTTTCAAACTGACCGATTTTTGGATGTTCCTGTGAATGTCTGTATTAATTCCTAATTGAGCCAAATGCGGTGTAAACGTTGTTGGGATGAGACCTGTTACTGATATGACGAGAGGAACAATGATGACTTCTCACTGTATTTCGCTTGGATGTTCTCGTCGTTGGGGAGAGCCATGTCAATTAAATAAGTGATTTTCTCTTTTTCTTGTCTGTGTTCTCCGTTAGTTTGTATGTTGTGGATAATGCTCGATGAACGACCTTTGCTGCTGAGTTGTGTCTCGCGGTGTATTCAGTTCCGGCTATTATTCTACATCCACTCGTTATGTGATCGATCGTTTCTCTCTGCTGGTGACATCTCCTACACCTCTCGTCTTCAATGGTTGTGTCCTTGATGATGTGCTTTCGATAGTTTCTGGTTGCTATGATTTTGACCTGGATCGCACGTAGGAAGCTTTCTGTTTCGGGAAACAGCTGCCCTTCTTGTAACCACGTATATGAAAGCTTTTCATGTATGTGGTCTTGCTTTATGTGGTAACTGTGTCTTCCGTGAAGTGTTTTTTCAGACCAGGTGTTCATCTTTTCTCGTCGTGATTGGATGTGACTGTATGCGTCTGCTGCGTGGCTCGTTTGAGACAGGTCGAGCGGTCTATAATTCTTATCTGCCTTCACTATTGCCTTGTGGAGGTTAGTTTGTTTGTTGTGGAAGAATTTTCTGAGTTCGAAAATTTGTTTTTTATTTAGCGATTGTATTTCTATAATTCCCCTCCCTCCTCTTTTTCAGTACGTTTGAGAGTGGATTGAGACAAAGGCAGAACCACAAAGCGCTGAGTGAATCTCCCGGGAATATACCTCGTCTGATGTAGATCTCTTCTGTTTCGATGTGCTCTTTTTGTGTTCTCAGATTGATTTTAGTTTTCCACGTCATGATTTGCGTAAGAAATTGCCTCCTGTTTTTATTGACTTTGTATAATTCTAGCACTCTGGTTAGCCAGCTGTGGGGTATCGAGGCTTTTTTATATTCTATGTAACCAGTATAAAGGTTTCTATAATTTCTCCTGGTTTGTTCCATGATGACGCTGTCTATAATTAGCTGCTCCTTGCATCCTCGGCTGTTTTTCCTGCACCCTTTTTGCTCTTCCGTTAGAATGTTTTTGTGTGCTAGATGTTCTTCTGTTTTCCTGGTAATTGTGGCTGTGATGATCTTATATAGGGTTGGAAGGCACGTAATAGGTCGGTAATTTGATAGGTCCTTATTGTCTGAATTTTTGGGTTTAAGGTATGTTATTCCTTGGGTGAGAAAACTGGGGAGTGTGCTAGGTTTTAAAATAATTTCATTAATTTGGCGAGTGAGGGCTTCATGTGTGGAGGTAAACTGTTTGTACCAGAAGTTATGAATGTTATCTATTCCAGGGCATCTCCAGTTATGCTTTTATTTGATTATTTCTGCAACTTCTTGTGTTGTCATTGCAAAGTCCTCTTGTTCCTCCAAGCATTTGTGTCTGCCTTCTTCCGCTTTAATCCATGAAGCGTTATTATTGTGTAGTTTCGGTTCTGACCAAATACTTTTCCAGTATTCTGTGATCTCTTGTTTGGTCGGTGGTTCTATTATTCGTGCCTCCTCGTTGCTCATGATTTTTTAGCAGAACTGTTTTTCGCTTCTTCGAAACAGGTTGTTAGCGTCCTTTCTTTCATTTTATTCTCTGTATCTTCGAAGTCTTGCGGCATACACGGAAAATTTTTGATTCAGAGTGTCAAGGATTTCTGTAAGCGTGTGATCAGGAGATGTAGATTTGATTTTCTCTACACTTTGTGTAATACGTTTTGACTTGTTGCCGTTCATGGGTTGGGTAAGATGTCCCAATTCTTTTCTAATTTTGTTAATTTTGTTTTCGATCCTTACTGCCATTTGAATTTTGGTTTTATGTTGTTGGTGTTTCTGTGTCGTGGCTGGAGTTTCTGATTGTTATGTGTTATCGTGGTTATAGCTGCTGCATAGATCACTGTATGAATGTCCTCAATTGTGTTCGCATTCGTTATATACTCGGGAATTATTTGTTCGTTGTTGTCTTTAGGATTTTATGTGTGTCCCGTTTGAAGATTACACGAGGAATTGGATCTCTTGTTGTACGATCGGAGCCTGACTTCATTTCTACTTGGACTGCTTGTGTGAGAGACGGTCCGAGGTGTAGCTGTGTGTATAATGCTTTGGGCGAGTGATTCACTTGTCCTGTGCGCTGTATGGTGTTTGTCATCTCTCGTGGGTTGTTGCTGGGAGCTTCGCCCCTACTGAGCATTGAGTGAGGTTGCAGATCCTCTTGCGCAAAGTTGGGCTGGTCTGTATATGGGGTCAGCTCGGCATCTACCCCACTGTCCTCAATGTTTGGTTGATGAATGTTTAGTTCAGCAGCTACCATAGTTTTGATGTTTTGCAATGCGAGTGGGGTGAGCTTACTGGCCTTAGTGAAGACTCTTTTTTCACCTGTCCATTTTAGCATTTTCCTTGGTTAACTACCTTGGTAGTTGCAAGTAGTTGTTGCAATGGGCTCAAGTTGTTCTGATTGGCTAGCATCTGCGTTAGATTTATTTGTATATCCATTTGGGCAGCGCATGATCGGTTTGCTCTATTCTGTAATGCGGCTCATGCGTTGCCCTGCCTTTCCCGCCTTGATGGGTGCCAGCTTAGCCGGCAAAACACTTTCGGTGGGTCTATTTTCCTTTGCCTGGTCATGATCGTTTCGATCGAGCTGTTCTTTCGCGCAGCGTCCTCGACCGTTACGCTGCTCGCCCGATACTTTGTTGTTTGGATTGATGTTTTGTGGTGTTAGTAGAAGGTAGATCATTCTATTGTGTTTTTGTTTGTCTATTATTGTTGGTCTCTCTTTAATGCACATCTGTTTTGTTCTTGTTGTTCTTGGTTTTGAGAAAATACGGAAGATGTGCTTCTGGGTTTCCGAGAGAGCAAATATTTCTAGGCTCGTTTCGTGTAGTGGTTTTGCCCATGAACTTATAATAGTTGTCGAAGTCCTTCATGTCGTCGTCGTGAAATAACAAAATTTTGTGAAATTCCAACCAGTTTTGTCGTAAGTATTTCAATGCGTCTTCTCCAAGTTTGGCATGATTGTTTTGATGGCCGTAGCCGACTGATCGGATCAGAAAACTTCCGTCTCCAACAGTGTCGGCTCTGATGAAATTCTCGGGAATAGGTTCGGCTGTAGCAGTTTTTTCGACAAAGACCCGCCTGTTCAGCCTTTCGCCGCCACCGTCCCGCATGCTGTCACCTTCAGCAGTGGCTCCAAAGGTGCCCTGGCGATCTCCAGACAGCGGCTCTTTTCCGAGGCTCGATGCTTTCTCCATTTTCATGCCACCATTTGACCCTGGTGGTCCAGGTAACTCGGGTTCGTGGAGGCGTCACTCCCCAAGCAACTTAACCGAGGTTAGTTGCTCCGTGCGGTTTCAAAGGTTAGGAGGGGTTTAGGGTGGCTAGGGTGTGGGGAGGGTAGGGATACTGGGTATTTAGGACAGCGGGCAGCTGGACGCTGCTGGTAGTACGAACTACGAAATTACCGTAACGTCCTCAATACTGCTGGATGCAGTACCCAGACGGTCAGGCTATTTTATTATTATAATTATTATTATAACTATTAATTATTTTTCACAACTCTTTCTCTCTTAATTATTTTACCCCAAAAAAGGAGGTTTATTACAGGGAATAGATTTTTACCAAAATGTAACCATTCTATTCTAAAAGGCTAAGATCTGCAAAAATCTCGGAGGGTGATTTTTCGGCATTGTAATACTTTTCTCTTACTAGGGATATAAAAATTGGCCACTTTTTGTAATTGCATTGATAGAATATTGTTTTAATTTCATTCCTTTTAAGTTTAATTTCTTATAATTTTTATACATTTAGAAAAAACACAGTTCCTAACTATTGCACAAAGTGTCTTGTTTGCACTCCACTATTGCCAGCGTGCTAACAGACTTACTTTGCGCACTAGTTAGGAGATATTGTTTTTTCTACAGAATTTTTAGGCAAGTTAGGTAATATCTTGTGCCATTTCTGGCAATTGTGATAGATTTTTTAAAAAATTGGTTACGATGCTTATCCGACGATACTCCGTGGCTTAACATCTCATTTTTAAGAAGAATCCAGCCTTCGCCATTACCAAGCTCCCTAAATTAACGTGGCTATCTTGCTTCTCTCAACTTTACTTAGGTGTAAAGTGGGGTGTAGCCTTATTTTCAAAAAGTAATGTGAACAAAATGGCAATGCCACTTTTTATTATTTACATTTCATGTTTTCAGTTAACGTATAGGTATTAAACAGGAAAGTGATATTTATAATATGGGATAGTTCTGTCCGGATTTTAATTGCACTGTACCATTTTTACACCAAATTTCGAACCAATTTATTAAATCATTTCAGAGTTATCACAGAAACTTTCCCGCGCAGAAAAGATTCTAAAATATATGATAAATTAAAAAAAAATCTTCCTTTTTTGAAGCAAGTTAACAGAAATAATTGATATCCGAGAAAAAGGTGTAATGAGGATGGTTGGATCATTCAAAAGATTTTTTTAAAATATTTAGATGAGAACCTAAGAAAAAATGTTAATATTGAATATTTGTATTTTAATGGTACAAATATAAGCAGAGAAACGTTTACATAACTCAGATCAGGTCAATGTTAAATTTTATAAAAAATAAACAGTATTAATATTAAATTCTTACTTGCAAACTCTCTGATAAAGTCATTAACAATTAAGTTCCAGAAAAATATGGAAAATCGTGCTTCGCTTAATTGTGCATGTATATAGAAATTTAAAATAAATACCAATCACGAATCTACGTCAAATATATTATAGAAATAATTACCTCTTTCTCTGTTGGAGTTTGCTACCATAAATAGCAATGAGCTTAGTTATTTGGAAAATCTGTTTTACTGTTTTTAAGGACCCTGGTATGTTAAAGAAAATGTTAACCGAGAAAATTATAAATTTAGACAAAAATTAAAAGATACATAAATAATTGCTTAAAACATTTAGCTGAACAGAAAAATCAGTTTATTTAATGATAGTTGCGTACACTTTTCTCATAGTTCATGAACAATGATAACCACATCTGATCCTCCCAGGCCATAATTTTTACATTTGTGGTTGAAATCGAATGGAAAATTGGCAATGGGTAATTAAAAATTAGTTTAGCATTCTGGTCGATTTGGCAGACTAGTATATTAAAGTCCGTCAATCACGAAACTGCAGCTGTATTTTTTTTTGAATCCTTAGTGTGTTGAGCAGTGCGGCAGTGAAAAATAATAAAACTATAATACTTTAAGCTTAGGGGATATTGATAGGTAAATCAGAAATAGCATAGCTTTACAAAGTGCTCAGTTTGATTATTTGAAAAAATATCTTTACGATTTGAAACTAAATGACACTTTTGTCCGTAGGCGTTTTGAACCAGAGGAAGAGCCAATATCACACTAACTCTGTGAATATTTTAGCAATCACAGAATATGTTCTAGGAGAGTCCTAAGTAATATTTTATACTAAGATTTTCCGTACAACCAAAACAGAATTTGGTGGAGGAAAAAAATGATCGTATTAATTATTGAATTAAATCCCACGTTGTTACACTAAACCAACTGTTTGAATAATTTATATTACCATTAGCATTACGCATTGTTTAAAAAGAATGAAAAATGTCTACCAAAAATTATACAGAAATTCCGACGACAAAAAAATAATGCCAATAAAAAGGCTCCCGGTAGCATTTAAGTGTGACAAACCAAATCAGTTGATCAAGTACATTTGTCGGGGAGTGGTCAAGTGTCCATGTTAAATAGATAATGCGGCATAAATTTAAATTGTTTTCTGAGTATTTAACTAGGTGAGTAAGTACGAGTTATAATTTTTCTATACTATGTATCAATTGAAAAGAATAATGTGTAATATATACATTTGAATATTAATCTTTTTTAAATCCTCAATTTTTTTCCAATTTCGAAATTGTATATATTTATATACTATATTAGGCATGTAAATATACGTATATATTTATATATTATATTAGTCACTTTAAAATGTTTGCATAAAAACATAGATTGCCATTAAAAACAAACACGTTTATATTAAACATTCTATAAATAATGAACGATAAATATAAACAAAAATAAATACCTATAAAGCTCATCCCTTTCAGCTAGAGCTGAAGAGGTTAAAGTCTTTACTGTCGTTGGTTGCCGCCTGCTTCTAGAGTAATTATTTCCATCTCTCAATGGGGTAGTTTCCTGAAATATATTAAGTACTAAAACAGAATATTTAATTCCATCATTAACAATGGGGGCTAGTTTATAAGAGTTCTGGGACACGACCCACCTAAGACACAACGAAACATTGATGAACGTACTAAAATTTCTATATTGATTTCTCTTGGTGGTAAATAAATTATTACCAAAGTTATTATTATCTTCTTGTTCGAACACTATCTCAATATTACTAGCATTCATTGTAGAAAATGTAATTTACAATTTGTAAATAATTTTTTTTGCTTAAATACACGTAGAATAAATTCAACATCGTTAAGTATTAGTAAAAATGCTTTACCTTACTATTTACAATATTCTGTGCAAGCTCCTTACTTAGATGTTTACTGGGATCTGATGATTTAAAACTTTTCCATTTTCCAATCTCTATTTAGCTCTTTTTGGATCATCTGCCTTAAATATGTCCTGTAAAAAAGGATCTTTATAGGCATTGATTACTTATTCAATAGAAGCGCAAGCATTTGCCCGTAAGGGTTTCTCCTAATATACATAATAGTAAAAGGAAAAATGCAGAGACCAGCAGATGAGTACTGTGATATAACATAATTTGATGTAAACATCTTTATACAGAGACTGAATATCGTTATGAATTTACTGTTATTATGCAGTTGTAAAGTAGAAAATCTTAGTATTCTGTACTTATAGTGTAGAATGCTATAGTAAAGTATCATTGTCATATTAGCTATTGAGCTAAAAAACAGTCTTTGCACTTATAAGAGAAAACATTTTATTGTCGTCATTGGAAAACGGAGAAGGTTCTAGTCCATTCCCTGTTAAATAAGAATCCTCAGTTCTGGGAATTTGGTATAGGGAAGCAGCATTAAAGAGTCTTGTTATCAGAGCCCAGGCCTCTTTCTTTTCTTCGGTCGTTTTTCCATCGGTCTTCTTGTCCTCGGTAATACATTATTATTATATTTATCAAAATTTCTCTTTCTGGTAGAGTAAAGTTCGGGTCATGAAGACGCAACCTCTTCATGGCGCACTATAGGACTCACTTTTAAACCATCAGATTCCCAGCAATCGTAAAATTTATCAGCAATATTATATATTTTATTATTTTGGCGCAAATAAAAGTTAGGTTAAACTATTGCCGTGGTAATAATATGAAGAATAGGAAAACACTAGAAAAGACAGCGTTGTCAAGTTATTTTCCTGGTGTAATGAAACTGTAACTTAATTCATCTGATTTTAAAATTTGCAATGGTGCAAACGAATATTTTAAGGAGTTAAGTTTTAATTCTGGACTAAGCAATCTGAGATTACATGAAAAGCAGCACAAATGGGCATTAAGGGCTAAGATGGTTAAAGATATAGAATAATCCGCTAATTTTTAATTATTGGTAATGGTAGGAGGAAGTTATTTCAAAAATTATTCTGGTACAATTTTGCAATGCACGTGTAATGATATCGAAAGTTATCATCACGTTTTTTAAGTTTTCCTAACTATTAGCTTTTTTCTACAGAAATGATTCGCACTAGAATTTCGCCAGTTATCTCTGTATCACGCTTAATTTTCTAGTCAATTGGATAAGTAGTTTTTTGGTACTAAATTTTTCAACAATTCATTAGTCGCCATAATGTCTTCGTACCAAATTTTTACTTGGTTTTATCCAAAATTTGAGGTTTGTTATAAAGTAAGTAGATTCCCTATATGACCCCAAAATTTAAAGACAATTGTTTGACCTTACTATTTACAATATTCAATTGTGTCAGCAATTTTTGAACAAAACCGCGTGAAGACGATGAACCGACAGAAATGAGAGAAGTTTTTTCGGGGCCTGGAGACCCTAAAACGCAAAAATCTGCAAAAATTTTGGAGAGTGATTTTTTCACGACAACAACATAAACTCAGACAAAGATAGATCTGCTTTAGTATGCATTTGGCAATAAGGAATGGATGTCTTTATGATATACCCTATATATTTTATACCTATGAAAATGAGGCTGTTACTGATTAACGGATTAAAAATAGAAAAAAAATATTTACTAGGGCTAAAGCACTGCAAAATAGTGACAAGTTTTGTAAACGAAAGTCATAAAGTATTAGTAGATGTTTTCCAAATAAAAAGAGAGTCTATAAGTTGGGTTCTGAATTTTGTACTGAGGAAGAGTGGGTCACTACCGTGTTGCACTTAGGCTCCATTTTTTACCTTGTACTCCTTTCTTGTGAAAATCGTTCATGCCAAACTATCAACCCAACTACAATAACAAAATAGGTGATGATGTCACCAAGAGGGTACTTCTCCTGATGGTAGGTCAGCGCTCTTCTACAATTACTTATCTGATTGATGAAACAGCAAGCCGATCACAAACCAAGTCTTGATATTGCCTTCTGTTCTAGTTCATAATCATTACAAATAGAACTATCACTTATATATTTGGAGAACGTGTTTCCTTAGCTTACAGGCTTCAAAGACCGTGAGGAGGTCATTGACGTCTTCTTGTAGAGTACTTTAGGATTTTTCTAGCAAACGTAAAAGTATTTATTTTATTTCAACAGATTTGTGAATTCATTATGAATATTTTTTAAATATTTTTATCATAAATTAGATATCGCATAATAGAAATACGTAATAAATAAAAATTCTAATTGTTGGTGTTTGTTCCTATATATTACTTCTAAGATTTATAACAATGAAACTAAATATTTGAAAATATTTTAGCTCTCAGTAAAGTTTGGTTTAAAGTTAAAGTTTACTACAAGAGTATAGCTGAGTCCTGCTATATATACAGGTTTAGCTAACAGCTAGAGTAATATAAGCGATGTTTCTGCAGGTAGGTCGGAGATTGGTTCATGGGGTCTAAGAGATTTGGCTGCGGTATATAGAATACAACAAGTATCCAATGGGATAAGAATAACATAACCATATTTTATTTAGCTAAGCTGAAACATAAGATTTATGTAAGCAATTGTGGGACATCCTTCAGGGATAAAGCAGTACAAAGGCTCTCGATGACTAAATTACAAATCATACTTGCTTTATAAAACAACTTCATCCAAATAGTATCTATTTTTTTCATTTATAGAAGCAGTAGGTGAAATAATATGAGGTTGTCTGACAGTCAGTCTAAATAATTTTGGGTCAAGTCCCTCTAACATATTATCCGTTGCAGTAATGATACCAATCATTTAAAAAACTCACACAACGAACTCAAAAAAAGTTTGAAGTGAAAAACTTGTTTGCAAGTTATCTAGAAATATTCTAGTGTACACCAGCACAACGACTATCTAGGGATGTCTGAAAGAAACCTGCTATTTGCAACGAATTATAAAATGGTTTTACATACAGGAAATCAACTTGTGTTTTCAGTCCACCAAATATCATAGAACGAAAGTTTTCACGGCTGTGGTCAATTAAGAAATCATGGTTCTTGGGATTAGATCGTGTCAAAATGTAATCACTTTCCGACGTTTCGCCTTCGATTGCACGAGGCATCTTCAGGGATCTTCACTTCACGAGATCGGAACACTGAATGAGCTCAGAGAGATCCAGGCCGGCTATTTATAGTCGACCTGTGTTTACCGAAGCGTGACTCTGTGTAACGATCGGTTTCCACGTATGATGTAGACTGAAGCCTGTATCTCTATTAAAATTGTAAGGATGCTTATAAATTTCAACAGATTCTCTAATTTTGCGTTCATAGAGACCTGAAACCGATGCAAGAACTTACAACTACTTTTGGACGACAACATCTACAGAGTGATCCAAGCAGACCCGATCAACAAAATTGAAAGACGGATAACCAACCTTATAAATGCATTCAACCTACCAACAGAGGAGAAGAAGATGTTAAAGCCAAGCAGCTCAAGGATCCCGCGGTTCTACGGACTACCTAAAATACATAAGGTTAATGTACCACTTCGACCTATCGTCAGTGCAATAGGATCTCCTACTTACAAAATTGGTAAATATCTTTCAAATATTCTTAATAATTTTACAGGAAAAACACGTTCATATATTAGAAACTCTACGCATTTTGTAGAAAAACTTAAATCAATCTAATTAGATCCCAAAGATATCTTAATCAGTTTCGATGTAGAATCGCTGTATACGAATGTGCCTATAAATGATTCAATTTCCATAATATCAGACTTATTTCACCATAATAGTATTGACAACTCACTTTTAGATCTAATTGAAGCATGCCTTACATCAACGGATTTTGTCTTTCAAGGAATTTTCTATGAGCAAACCTCAGGAGCAGCCATGGGATCTCCACTGTCACCGGTGGTAGCCAATATCTTCATGGAAGCTTTTGAGGAGGAAGCCTTAGAGTCGTCTCCGCTAAAACCAAAATCATGGTTCAGATATGTAGACGACACTTTTGTAATATGGCCACATGGTCCAGAAAACCTCCCTGGGGTTCTTGATCATCTAAATCAACAACATGCTAACATAAAATTTACAATGGAAATTGAATCAGAAGGCACGATACCCTTTCTAGATATTCTTGTACGAAGGAAAGGAAATGGTTCCTTAGGATACTCTGTATATAGAAAACCAATGCATACGAACAGGTACTTAAATGCAAATTCCCATCATCATCCAGCACAAAAGCATTCAGTCATTAATTCATTGGTTTACAGAGCTCTCGCGATTTGTGACCAAAATTTTTTACAATCGGAAACAGAGAAACTGACTCAAGCTTTAAAAGGGAATGGATATTGTACTGATGATATTAAACGATCAATTAGAAAATATAACAATCCTACTTCACGAAATGATAATAATAAGGAATTACCAGTAGGAAATGTAGTTCTTCTATTTATACACGGAACCACAGACAAGATTGCAAGGTTACTGCGCCGGTCCAACATACGTACAATCTTCAACACACATAAGAAAATTGGACAATGTTTGAGATCGCCAAAGGACACTATTCCTTTTCAAACGGAAGGAGTATATGCAATTCCTTGTTCCTGTGGTGATGTTTATATTGGAGAAACTGGACGATCCATTTCGATTAGGCTTAAGAAACATGAACGATATATCAGAAAGAAACGTACAACCTGCTGTATCTGAACACCAACATTCTACTGGGCATGTCATAAATGTAAAAGAAACCAAAGTTCTTGCATCGGTTTCGAGACTCTATAAACGCAAAATTAGAGAATCTGTTGAAATTTATAAACATCCTAACAATTTTAATAGAGATACGGGCTTCAGTCTACATCATACGTGGAAACCGATCGTTACACAGAGTCACGCTTCGGTAAACACAGGTCGACTATAAATAGCCGGCCTGGGTCTCTCCGAGCTCATTCAGTGTTCCGATCTCGTGAAGTGAAGATCCCTAAAGATGCCTCGTGCAATCGAAGGCGAAACGTCGGAAAGTGATTCCATTTTGACACGGTCTAATTCCAAGAACCATGATTTCTTAATCATAGGTTCTAAATACTGCGGTAGCGTGTTCTCATAATCTCGTCTTCAACATTAGCTATTGTGCGAGAAAAATCTTTTATAATGCAAAACTTACATTTGCAAATTAACTTTTTTATGGTTTTGGTTTCCGAGAGTGTTTTAGATCTTTACGTTTTAGGGACCCTAGATGCTGAAAAACATGTTTTTGTCAATTCTGTCTGTGTGTCTGTTCGTGGTATAACTAGAAAATTACTTACCCGATTGACTTCAAATTTTGGTCAAAAATTAAGCTTCATATGGGATGATCTGGTAATATTTTGGTAATAATCCAATATGGCAAAAGAAAATGGCGGCCTGGGAAAACCTAAAAAATGTATTATTAAAACTATTTCCCCAATTTGTTTGAAATTTTGCACAAACATTATATAGGAACCTACCGGTAAAATGTTTGTAAGAATCCAAGGTGGCCAAACAAAATGGGGGCTTCTTAATATATTTAAAAGTTCAGAACTAGTAAAATTGTGGTATTAATTTAGGTGGTGGAACAAAATGGCGGCCAGATAAAATGTTTGTATTCGTGAAAAAAATCACCCCCTCAGGTTTTTACATATCTTCACGATGGGAAAAAATGTGTTTTATTAATTCCGTCGTCTGTCTGTCGGTTTTTCTGCCTATCTATCAGGTCGAGGAATAGTTTAAAAATCACTTATCAGCTTGACAAAAATTATGGGTCATTTGGGGATCATCCGGTAATATTTTGGTAAAAATCTAATATGCCGGAATAAGATAGCTTCCTAGTTAAAAATATTATTACTAAAAAAACTAATTATCTAATGTACCTCAAATTTTGCACAAAAATCATGTTTTACCTAGGTATGAACTGGTAACATTTCGGTATGAATATAAGGCAGCAAAACAAAATGGCGGCCTAATAAATTATTTAAAAAATCAGCCTGACAAAACTACTTACTGGATTAAAATCAAATTTTGTGAAAGCATGTGTGATATAGAGATAAACTGGTAAAGTTGTGATACGAATTCAAGATGGCGGAACAAAATGGCTGCCAAGTAAAATTTTTAAAAAATCAACGTAACAAAATCTTATTTAATTGACTTTAAATTTTGCAGAAAAACTGAATGTGATATAAGGATAAACTGGTAAGAATTCAACATGACGTAACAAAATGACGGTATGTGTCAATTGAAAAACTAATTATTGAATTTATTTTAAAGCTTAAATATCAAGTGTGTCATAGGTAGAAACTGGTAAAATATTCGTAGGAGTTTGACATGATGGAACAAAATGGCGCCCAATAAAAATGTGTGAAAAGACAGTATACATGTGTTACTAAATGACTATGTACTGAACTAAGTCTCCTTTATTCCTAGTAAAAGAAAAGATTCATAACGAGGGAAGTTGTGGGTAAAGGAAATTTACCGATTTTTAAATCCAAATATCCATTAATATAATATTATAATTATAGATAATTTTATATTTTAATTAAGTATTTTTACTTTATTTAGAAAAGATAGATTGATGTTAATTCTTAACATAAATTCGTTTTAATTAAACTAAAAAATATTTTTTTTTTTTTGCAAAACATGTTTTCATCCCTTTTTCCTATTGCAATTCTGTCTAGCAATAGATACACACTGTATCTAATAAGATATATATATATATATATATATATATATATATATATATATATTGTGTTATAATTCGTACTGAGTAAACAATAAACGATTATTATTATTATTATTATTATTATTATTATTATTATATATATATATAGCAGTTGCATAATCACAAAACAAACTTGTTTTAAACACGGCAACCATGGGAAAATTGAAATGTTCACCGCTAATTAGAATACACCTGCTGCAGCATTCTAGATATGCTGAAATAATAAAATACAAATTCTAATTGGTGTAATTATCTAAATTACCCGACCATAATTCTATGTAAAACAAATCCTGGTTAATTAGCTTTAATCGTTTGTCATTCCTAATTCGGTTAAAGTGATCTAAAGCAATGCGTGAGAGTTTATCTGATCGAGAGTGAAGCTTGACGTTTTTGCGTACCATTTCATGGTCAAGTTTTTCTGTTTTTCAAAAGGAATAAATTAGCGAGTAAGATTTTCCTTTTGGATAAAATTAATTGTAATTTCTTCCCAGGAACTAATGCCTTAGGAATTTCTACATATATCGTCTCATAAAAACCCGACTTTTTCTGAGAGTGCATTATGCTTTGTATCAGGATAAATTGGTTCCTATAATTATAGATAATAATGTTATTTAAAAGGTAATACGTGTCAAAGTATAAGTGGTCTCTCCGAAGCAGCATTTGTTTATTAAATGTGCGGTAACAGGTTTGTAACGAAATAGTAGGCACTCTTTTAACTGACTTGGTACAGACAGAAGAAGGCTAAGCGAAATTTTAAAAAACAAGAGATGTGAGAAATACATACAGGATTTGTTTACAGATAATCCACATAGAACGCACATATGGACCACGAATAACATCAGGTGAAGTCATTAAGAGAAGCTATTAAAATTTCGAAAAGCAGAAAGGTAGGAATCGACGAAATACCTGTGGAGATTCCTAAATTGATCAAGACAACAATCGAGATATTCTGGTATACGTATATAATACCACGACCAAAATTATGCCGCAGGAATGGCTGAGGTGACCGTTTACCATATTGCCGAAGAAAGAAAACCCAAAGCAGTGTTCGAACTTTAGAACGTTCAGTCTGATAAGCCTTACCCTGAAAGTATTTTTGAAACCGCATATACCAAAAATTAGAAAAGCTTATCGGCGAAACACAATTTCAATTGGACTTACATTTATGCTTTATGGACTACAAAAAAGCGTTTGTATGAACTGAGACACGAACGCTTAACTTAGATTCTACATGAAAAAGGTTTGAGTCTTAATGACATGCATCGGTGTAAAAAGAAATACACGCTGGAACGAAAATGCAGTAATAAACATCGTTGGTCGAGAATCAGAAGACTTTAAAATAATACGAGCTGTTCATCAAGGGTGAATATTAACGCCTATGTTGTTCAATCTATACTTTCTTCATAATTAATATATGATAATGACCACAAATGTAAAAGATTTACAGAAAATGCTTAACGCCATTGATATACTCAGTTAATCTTACGGATTAATAATTATTAAAAATAATTATTAAAGTCACTAATACCATAAAAAGCAACTAGACAGCCTTGTCGTCCTAAAATATCATAATTTAAAGAGTAAAAGGCTATCAATACCTGGAAGTACAAATAGTGATCAGACCATGAAAATTAGTAAAAACCTTAATAGAGAACTAGAAATTATAAATGTACAGGGTGTCCGGATTTGGTTGAAAAAGCAGGGTATCTCGCTTATTTTTAAAGATAGAACCTTGCGGTTTTCACGAACCTGAGCTAATTTTTTGTGAAACTCATGAAGCCGTAAACAAAATTTTCATAGCCTTCTTCGTTTA
Organism: Kuschelorhynchus macadamiae; assembly: GCA_030620095.1. NCBI lineage: Eukaryota > Metazoa > Arthropoda > Insecta > Coleoptera > Curculionidae > Kuschelorhynchus > Kuschelorhynchus macadamiae. The sequence continues at coordinate 1,911,924 of JAUTXW010000747.1, forward strand.
TGAGATACGGGGCGAAATAGAAAATTTTGCATTTTGGGACCCCCCTCGTATCTCGGTTATCCTTTAACTTAACGCAAGCAAAGGGAAAAATTGCTGCTTGTGCAGTTTTTTACACTGGATCCAGTGGCGTAGTCATATTTTTCATTTGAGTTGTTTTTTAGATATGACTCAAAGTTGTGTTTTTTTTAAATGGGACACCCTGTATATTTGTCCAGAAATTGATTTGTCCTTTTAAAAGCTTCTCAAAATTTTTTTTATAATTATTAATTTTTATAATTATCATCCCAAATTTTGCGGTAGGCCATGCAAAATAATGCTGCCTTTTATTTAAAGTCGTTAACAATATCTACATCCTAACAATAAATCAAAAAAATATGTAATTAAATCTATTTATCAAAATATGTATTGATAATTTCGCACCAAAAAAGTACCACCTACCTAGATTTATGTAACACAAGAACAAAACAGTAATAAATTATTATGTAACAAGCCTTTCAGCAAAAATCAACTGTCGTATAAGAACTACAGTAACCAAGGAAATCAAAAGAACTGTTGAAACTGATTTCCATTTTGTTCTATGCATGCTTCGCACAATTTTCGTATTCGTTTTAGGGAATTAAGCAAAATAACGGGATGATTTTGTAAATAGCGAAAATTTTCTCTTATTGCATTTCCTAAATCTTGGACATTATCATAGTGGTCTTTGTAAATTCTATTTTCCAGATATCCCCATAGAAAGAAATCTAAAATCGACAAATCTGGGGTCCTAGGGGACCATCTTATAGGTCCATTTGTTCCGATCCATTGATTGGTAAAATTATTGTCCAGAAATAATCTCGTCATTCCAGAATTTTGTGCAGGAGCACCGTCCTGTTGAAAATAAATTTCCTTAATTTGCGCTAGAAGAACATCGTCAAGAAATTCAGGTATAGCTGCCTCTAAAATTTCTATATAGCGATTGGCTGTTAGATTTCCCTCAAATATATAAAATTTTATATGTGTTCCTAATATGAAGCAGGACACATTTAGACCAAACCTGCCCTGCTGTCTTCTGGGAAATATTTGGTGTTGATTTTCCTGGGACCAGAATCTACTATTGTGCCTATTGAGTATACCAGAATTACTGAAATGTGCTTCGTCTGACCATATAACCTTCCTTTCAAAATCTCTAATCATATCGCATCTTTCTCGAAACCAATTGCAGAAGACTACCCGACGCTCTGCATCTCCTGGCTGTAAGTGCTGCACGAGCCTAAATTTGTATGGGTGATATTTGTGCTTTTTTAGAATTTCTTGAACTCTAGTTTTTGGAATCCCTATGCTCTTTTCACTGGCCCTACAAGAGTTTGTAGGGTAAGCTTCTGCATTAGACAAAACCGTAATTTCCTCAGCCTCCCGATTTTCTTTATTATATCTTTTCGTACGAGGTTTGATAAATGATCCGTGATTAAGTAAATTCTTTTTTATCCGATAAAAAGTGGATATATTAGGTTGCCTCCTCTCTGGATATCTAAATAAAAATCAAGCAATAGTATTTTAACATACCTAAAAATTAACTATTTACCTGTTAAAATACATCTCAGAAGCCGCTTCAACATTTTCATTACTTAATATAAAACAAGCTAACATATCGCACTTTTCATAAAGTTCGAAAGTTTGGTTTTCTTCCATAATAATACAAATATATTTTTACACAATAAATAAATACAAAAAACTAGCGCTATATTTTATATACGCGTACAAAATTGGGAAATGTCATTTGCTTCCAAGAAAACAAAAGAAAACGGTATCGTTTTGCATGGCCTACTGCAAAATTTGGGATGATAATTATAAAAATTAGGATTTTTGTTGTTGGTTATTAAAATAGGCCCATACTACTACATATTTTTGAGAAGCTTTTAAAAGGACAAATTAATTTCTGGACAAATATACAGGGTGTCCAATTTAAAAAAACACAACTTTGGGGTCATATTTAAAAAATAACAACTCAAATGAAAAATATGACTACGCCACTGGATCCAGCATAAAAAACTGCATAAGCAGCAATTTTTCCCTTTGCGTTAAGTTAAAGGATAACCGAGATACGAGGGGGGTCCCAAATTGCAAAATTTTCTATTTCGCCCTGTATCTCATAAACGAAGAAGGCTATGAAAATTTTGTTTACGGCTTCATGAGTTTCACAAAAAATTAGCTCAGGTTCGTGAAAACCGCGAGGTTCTATTTTTAAAAATAAGCGAGATACCCTGCTTTTGCAACCAAATCCGGGAACCCTGTACATGGTACGCTGCTATGTTTTCTCAACACTGTTATATGTGCTGGAATCGAGGACTTTAAAGAAGAACAGTAATAAAAGTCAGAAAGCTTCTAAGATGTGGATCTGCCACCGTATGTTGAGAATAATCTTGGTGGATCATATAACTAATGAAATTATTATGAGAAGGATAAAAAAGATAGATATAATAGAACGGAAACTCCAGTACCTTAAGCATATCATAGATGAAAACAGATATCTAATAATAATCGAATCGAAAATCTAATAATCCAATTGATCATGCAGGGAAAGACACAAGACGAATGATTACTAGGCCGACGAAAAATATCGTGATCAAGGAACCTTTTTAATACCGCTGTGTTGATAAACCTCCATTCGGAGATAGTACCCTAAGAAGAACATGGTAACAGATGACTTCTCTTGCCAATAAAAATAGTATTAAAATATTCTCCAGGTTGGTCGGATCATTATTTCGTTTTTTATCACATTTTATTTCCTAAGAAAAGTTGGATTATCAGAGAACACATCTTGTTTAGGAATGCTGAGGCTTTCTTTTTTAAGATGATAATATAAACCATCTCTCATATACAGGTCTAGATGTGTGATTAGGTCTATCGAAGACATGTTAGGAGTTATAAGTCTATATGGTGGTCTGCGAATGAACGTTTATCTAATATATTTATGATTTTTTGTGTTTACTGCTTTCAGCTATTTCAACTTTTCGGCATTTTTGTGTATTTTCTTGGCAGTTATTGATCTCACAGATTAGAAAGAAGTTAACTTCGTTCTAATAAACAAGTTTTAACTTTACATCGTCTAACTTACCCGAAGAGGTAATTTGTTAATTAACAAAGCAATAGTTCTTTGAAAGAAAAGGCATATTCCAACACGAGATTTGCAATATTAAATGCACTAAATACAAATTTAGCTTATATTGTATACTTTTTAACGATTAATAAAATCGACTATTTACTTGATATCGTCTAGGTCTAGGCCAACGCTTCTAAATTGAACAGATTTATACACGGTTTGATAAAAATATAACTAAAAAATAAAAATCCAAAGCTCGGAAACATAGTACCCAAATCGTCTAGAAAATAACTTTTATTTAAAAAATTCGAATGTTTAGATACTCATCAAATAGCAGCTCACACGTAAAACCTCTCTATAATGCATATTAAAAAAACCTGGACACTGCAAAAAAAACGTAATCTTGATCCTATGGATTGCTTAAAGAGGAAGCTCTTTCTCTGGCCGAGTTTTTGTCAATTTTCTCAGTTGTTTTTAAAGATACACGTATCAAACCCGTTTCTTTAATTACGGGTAAAAACAGGTGCATTTAATGAAATCATATTATGTAGGATGTTCCAAAATATTTTTATAAGGGACAGAGAGAGGGGCATTTAATGAGATTATATTATACAGGTTGTTCATATACATATATTATGTACATACATAAAAAACCGGATCAAATTCATAACCTCCTTTTTTGAAGTAGGTTAAAAAAGTGATTTTGCTGTAAAAATGCCTTTATCTAGTGGTTCTAACCAGGGATGGGCATTTTATTGATATATCGATAGATTATCGGCCTCGGTCCACTAAAAAGAATAGCCAAGGCGCTTAAAAGTCACGTGATAAAAGTAGGTCTGAACCCGGAGGTTACGGACATAATCGGGAATTGACATCTCTGTCCTCTGTCAATTTTAAATCGAAATCGGTGAAGGCTCATGAAAACAAACATTTTTTTGGTTTTATATTTATTTTCGACTGTATTTTTACCTTTACTTTTAAATTATTAGTGTTTGTTCCTAGTTATATTTAAAAATTAGCGAAGTCTAACCTAATATTTTACCGGCAAATACTTACTGTGTAAAGAGGCTTTTTATTTGAAATGTATGTTTTTTTTGTTACTAGGAATAAGCAAAATGCCGTGGATGTGTAGTGTCACAGAGTGTAAATCAAATTACAAATTCGAGAAAGGTGATCAAAAGTATTACAATATTTTGTCTGCCAAACAATTAACCTAAGAAACAGTGACATCATAATATTCTATAGACTTAAGTAATTATTGTTAAAAAGGAGATACTTCTTATTCAGAATGAGGTAAAGGAATTTAAATGAAAACATCTAAAATTGCTTCCAGATTACCTGCCGAATATTTTTAAAATGTGCCAAGTTATTTACCAAAAAATACACACTTCCACAAAATTTGAAATTAATCTAATAAGTAAATTTGTCAGACTGATTTTTTACATATTTTATTAGGCCGTTATTTTGTTTGGCTATCATACTGTTACCATTTCATTCTTATAACATGTTGTATGAAATATCTTTTTCTCGAAAATTCATTTAATTTGGTTAATTTGGTCCTATTATTAAACCTATTCCTGGATTCCCTATTTTAAATTAAATTTTACCCAAATATATTTTACATATCTTACAAAATCTAAAACAAAATCATTCCGATCAAATTTTGCTGGTATACGAACTTAAAACTAATAATTTATTTTTTGCACTAATAAGTTTCTCTAAAGAAGGGCCTTTAGGAGGAATACACTTTCTTAAATGATGGCCTGTTCGATTTTGACGTGCCTATGGTGTCTCTTTTTAATTGTGTCATCGTAGTAGTCGGACACTTGGTAGTTCATTTCATTCCTTGAAGTTGAAGAAGAAAGAAGGCATAAATAAAATAAAAGGAATAATATGTACTTTGAAATAGAAGCGTTTAGAAAAAAAGGCGCTACGCGAGCTTAAAATTAATTTGCAGTAAGTACTACTAAAATATTGTAAAGGTAATACTAAAGAGAAGAAAGCTGGGCTCTTATAAGTGATCTTGGGATCAGTCAAAACTTGCTACTGTTGAAAATACATTAGCCACACATTTTCGTTTCCGAAAGGTTGTCTGGATTAAAAAGTGTGTAATTTTTCATTCGCTCATTTGTTTCCGATCTGGTTTCATGGAGACTATTCTTCAAGGTATAAAGATTAACTAAAATAAATAATTATAATATTTATTTATTGCTGCCATATATATTATATTTAATCAAAAAACGGTAGGGGCGTCGCCTCCCTCACTCCTCTCTTCGTTATGTCATCATTAGTTGACAAATTATTCGATATATTTTCGAACAACCAGAGTCGGCCAGCGGACCCGCTATATTACTATCCATTATAAAAAGCATGGCCTTTTGTTTTAGTTATCGTTAGTGATAGTTGATTGTTTTTACCCTAACAGAAAACGGATGACATTTTGACTCGTTCTGTAATTATTGCCATTATACCATCTCTGCGCGCGTGAATGGCATTGAGGTCTACGCTCTTAAGCTAGTTTTCCACTAAACAAACCGTTTTGAATTATGTTTTTAAAACCAGTTGTATTTCAGTTTTCATCTGTTTCCATTTGAGAGACATGCATGTTGATCATTTTTCATATATTCTTGTAAATTGGTTTTTAATGCTAATATGCTAACAAACATCTCTAGAGAACGAGATACTGAAACAATCAACACGTTTGACGTATTGGCTATTTTGATTTTCTAAACCCTTTCTTTCTCTAGTAAACAACGTAAAAAGAGGTACATTTTAAAATAAAAATATTGAATAACAAATTATGCAGAAAGTGTCAAAATGTTTTTAATTTTTCCGATAGTTGACTGCCATAAGAAAGTTGTTCAAGACCAACTGCGAAGTGAGTTTTTATAAAAATTGAATTAAATAAAATGGAATTTCTAAAAAATCTCATTTTGATATTGCACTTTATTTAAATCGCAGAAGTTATCTTTAAAGGCAAGTATAATAATCGTCCATTATCGAGGCTAACAATAGTAATAACATATGCGGTTTTACACTTAATAGAGGGTTGATGTAAATATGTTCTTTTTTAAACAAAATCTGTTTTTTTGTTTAAAACAGTTTTTTGTTTCCTCGTTCCAATTTGACGATTACATTTCAAATAAAAAAAAACAGGTTTAAACCATTTGTTTTAAGCTCTGTTATTCTAGCTCAACCTATGTATTGTTCTTTGTTTGCTTTGTTTAATATATTACCTTGATTATTTAGTGTATAAAAATGGGAGCATAAGTTCTTCAAACTAGTTTAAACTAACTAGAAAAAAACACATTTAAGCTTAATGTTTTTTAGAGAGTTCTAAACAGTTTAAGGAAAGGACTGATTATTTAGATGCACTTAAAACACTTATTTTTAATTAAGATGTTTAAAACGTAACAATTCTGGCTAGAGAAGAGCACGAGAACCAAATCTATGACGGATGTTTTATATCCAAGTCTACTAAATTATACCAATTATATTTATAAGTCTTTCCAAGAAGGATTAAATTTAACGAGGCACCTAAGAAATATAATTGCTTTTTGACACGGATTACCAATTTAGCTTTAAGAAAAATTAATTATTGTTTATGTAATAATTCAATAAATAGAAAGGACAAATGCGCTACTGTCTAAAATCAATTATGGATTTGAGCAAGTGGCGCCGTTCAAGGTTCGCTAGATAAAATAAATAAAGATCTTTAATCTGAGAACAAGTGGGTAGAAGCAAACAAGATCGACTTACAACTAATCAAATGAAAAGCTTGGCTCTTAGATGTCATTTTGTAAGACCTGTAACCAGATACCGTAATATTCTAGTTGCAAAGAAGGATGCAATATACCGTGGCGTACTAGACACTTTCTACTTCCCTGGTGGGAGGAAAATATTGTTTGTAATCGTGGAAAAATCATCTTCCTAGATTTTGATAGAAAACTCAATATAGTGAAACAAAATGGCTGCCTCATGAAATGTCTAAAATATCATGTATTCGAAAACTACTTATTCTATTGAGTGAAAAAATAGGGATGAGCTGATAAAATATTATTAATCCTACATGGCAAAACAAAATGGCGGTCTAAATAAACGCTTAAAAAGTCCGTAAAATTCCAATCCCTACAATAAAAACCTCCTTTTTATAGAAGAAAGTAATAAATGTTATAGTTGATTTTTTTATAGATTATGTAAATAAAGTAATAATAAAGAAATAACAAAACAACAATAATCTAACAATCAATAAATACGAAATTAAAAGAAAATGGTATTCTGGTATATCGAAGCAGTGGTTTTATTTAAGTAGGCATGGTAAGTAGATTAATATTTGTATGTATATATATCGGTATATGTATGTATGTTAGATCTGGACAAAAAAATGTTGTTGTGGTCATGAAAAATGTATATTTGTTTCAATCTGAATGATTGTATTATTTGTGAATAAAGCAGATGTGTTATCATAAATTCTTATTTGCGCGTGGGCAAAATAACTAAGATAACGAACACATTTGGCGTGAAAAGCACAATACAAAAATGCATCAAAAATGGCAGAAAATATATACAAAATAAATATGAAGAAAAGTAAATTTTAAAAAATCGTTAATTAGCCTTTACCCAGAACAAACCATCTAACGATTTTCTCCACACACAGGTCACAAACCCAATTTATATACACATACATATATTTTTTTGACAATATTTTGTTTAAATTGGAATATTTCACTTTTCTTTACACAACGAGAGTATTATCATAAGATAAGTTTTGGGTACTTTAGTGCAAAAATAGATAAAGCACTTTTAGCAGAACTTTTCTAATAATGAAACTTTCTTTATTAAGAAAAGTGATGATAGTATATGCTGAATTATTATAAAATAACTACACTGGGGGGCAAATTAACGTAGCCCCTTTTTTACCTCTTAATAACTTTTTCAGTTTTAACCCGATATAAAAGATTTTTTGGTATAATATACATACGATATTTCTCAACACAATTTCAATTCTTATTTCTAAATGTTTCAAAGAATTCAGATAAAAAAACGAAACAAAATGCCATATTTATATAATCGCCCTCTTTGTATGCCACTTTCTGTAGTGTCCTACATCATTGCTGTAGGATGCAACATAGTATCTTGGGAAATCTTCTATGATCCTGTGCTTGAACTCCATCTTAAAAGTGGTAAACCATATTTTCTAATCAATCCCAAATACTAGACTCAACTGCTTTTAGGTCCGGGCTGTTAGATGGCTAGTTACGAAGTTTCATAAAATCAGTAAAACTATCATGTAAATAATTGAATGTGCTCCTTGACATGAGCCCAGGTGTTAATGCTTAAAAATTCAGTAGAAAAAAGTGTGAAGCTGGTAAAATTGTACCCTATATGCAAAAAAAGGCGGTTTAATAAAATGTTTAAATCTTCTGCAAAATCGTAAAATTCAATTTCCTAGAATAAAACTTTTTTATGGAGGAAAATAATTAATGACACACTACATATTTTATAGACTACGTAAATAAAATGTTTTTTTTTTAATTGTTAAACTATTAACGTCTTTTTTCCGCGATGGGATTTACACCTTAACGTAGATTCTGAACCACGATCCTTGATTAATCTTTCGTGCACTGGCCCACACCTCACCCCCGAGCTGTCAACTCTCACGTTACGGTGCAGCCTTTGATAATTATCAAGTGATCTACCAAGTAACGAGTATAAATCTGCACCAAATTCTCCTTTCCAGCCCACTAACTGACGTGAATGGGTTGGCGCATGTTGTAGATAATTTTTACACATAGTATGAGGTATGGCGCAGTCACGAGACCAGCATTCGTATCCGGAAATTTGACCACTAAAATAATATAAAATGTATTCACAACTTCCTAGTTTTATCGTAATAAATTATGAGAAAAATTGAAATAAATATTCATTTAGATAGGCCTATAAAGTTATTACCAAATAATATACATTTATAAGAATGCATATATAAACTATGTTATCTACATATAGTGGAATTATGTACGAGGGAGGTTGTTAGTAAATACGAAATTACCATTTTTTTTTAATTTTACGTACATAATACATTAAACTAAAATATAGATAAGTTTAAAGAAATACTTGACGGCTTTTGTGGAGAAGATGTGCAAAATGTTTGTAACATTTTTTTTGACAAAAATCCTAACAGAAATCCAATAACTAAATCTATCGTAAGTAAAATTAACAAAAAAATTCGTGAAACTGAAAATAAAATATGCTGTACGTTCTGGCAGACCGCAAAAGCACAATAATACCTCATCTTGTTACCAAAACTCCAGCAACAGAAAACACCGACTCAATTTTAAAAGTAGATTGTAAAAAACAATGAAAACAATACAATACAAAAAAGAAATACCTAATACAACAAACGTTAAACTAATGAAACTGAATAAAATGTTGTCCATTTACTTCCTGACAGTAGGCCAAATACTGTGGGAAAACATTTAATACGTTAAAAAGAATGCCAGCCTCTTTGTCATTGGGCTTAGTTTTATACACCACAGTTTTAAGGTATCCCTACAAAAAGTAGTCAAGTCCGGACATCGAGGTAACCAGTCTATTGTACCCCCACGTCTAATCCATCTTCAAAAAAACATTGTCTAAATATTCCCGAACATTCCGAGCAAAATGGGATGGAGCACCATCCTGCTGAAACCATATTTCGTTATTTGGTACACCATTACCTAAAAAAATCAAGTTTAAATACTTAATACAGAAGATAAAGTAAGGAACTTACGGTTATTCGGAAATAGTTCTGCAATGTGTCTTCCATGAAGAAGTGACCGATTATTTTTGAACTCATTATACCACATCAAACATTTATCTTTTGGGGAAATCGGGTACGATTTTCACGTATCCAATGAATGGCAAATTTAAATTGTTATTGCAAGGTTACATCATGATTTCACAACATATCAAGCGCCTAACGTGATCATCCTCAGAGATGGATGAAACTTTTTGGTTTTTAGAAATCGGTCGTTTTCTCTTCCTAATGTTCTGGTAGAAAGGTGCGGATTTTCCTCTAATCCCCATCTGTTGCACTTTTAGGTCTGCCAGAACGTGCAGCATCTTTTAACTTTCCAGTTTCACGAAAGGTGTTTGTTAATTCTACTTGCGGTAGATTTAGTTATTGGATTTCTGTTCGAATATATTTGTCATTAAAAATGTTACAAACATTCTGCAGGTTTCGCATTATATCTCCATAGCCCAGTATAATTAAAATTTCATTTCTTTGGGTTTCAGTTAAACGATCCATTTCTGTAAACCAACAAAACTGACATTGTCAAACATTGTCAGGTAAACTTTTGTGTGCAGGTATTTTAATAAAAGGTAATACATTAAATTATGGATATTAGATCCTTATTTTCGCAAAAACTGTTGACTTTTATAAAAAATCCTCTTAATAAAAAGTATTGAGAATTCTAAGCATATTTAAAAAAAGTAACATAATTAGGGTGTGCCGTTAAAAAAATAAATATCCTTTTATAACAGAAAAACGGTATACTTGGCAGCAAAGCGGAATTAGATCCGGTATAATTTCATATCTAAGTGTACATATTTTCATTAAATTCAGGTAAGCCGTACCTGAGAAATTTGGCCGTGTCCTTACTTTTGTTACACGCTGTATTGTTTATGACTTCAATGACGATTGTATGGACAAACCTGAGCTAAATTAAATCTAACGAGACAGATCGATCTAACATTATAGATTTTGTTAAAAAAAAACTTGTTTCGATATAGACCCGGAATTTTGTTCAATCCTCATAAAATTGATACGCTACCTAACCTTAACTATAAATAATCCACGTTTTTATTAATTATATTATATAAAAAACTAAAAAAAATGCATCGCTTGAATGTGGATTCGAACACACTATCATCAAAACCACTGAGCCAGGAAACTCACACTGAAGATTTAATACGGGAGGCAGGGGCATTTATTAGAAGTGTTTTTATGCCGATAAATTCTTAACTCTACTGATAAATCAGCTGTTACTGACAACGAAAGCAAAGGTCAGCTAGCGCACCTGCGGGGTTGCGCTCTGAGACCACTTAGAACTTGTCAAAAAAAAAATTTCGTAAAGTTATTTTATGCCGCGTGAAAGTTTTTTCACGTATTATTGACATTAATTGTTATCTAAAAATAGTAGTCAGCTGCCCGGTGAAGGGGGGAAAATAGGTCAGCTGAGCATGTGGACTTATAAGAAAAATAAATAACATAAATTTGTTTTATGCCGATTGAAATTTTCTCTCATGGTTTTGGACATGTATAGAAATGTAATGACGATAATCAGCTACGATTATAGTGGGGGGAAGACCGTCAGCTGGAGCAAGAATGTATGAGCGCGCTTATATATCTGTAAGGCACGCGCAATTTTCCATGGCCTGAGTGACGACTTTTCTCCCAACAAGCAATCAGCTTCACGTTTCTATTGATTAATCCTATGACATTTGTCAATTTTAAACGCTTCATATATCTCAACGACGCCCGGTATTTTCCATTATCCGACTGACGACTTTCCCCCCAACAAGCAATTAGCTGACGAATATTTTTCCATTGATCAATACTACAACATTGGTCAATTTCAAACGGTCTTTTAATAATTTACCGGAGTTACATGTATGTATGTAAATCTTATGTATTTTCAATTTTAATAACTTTATACTCTAGAGAAGTAGAATAAATAAAATGAAACTGAGAGAGCGAGAGAGAGAGAGGGAGAGATGCAGGTATAGAATATAAAGAACCTATGAAGGTCTAGATTGAATAAATGGAAAGCGGACACTAAAATCATTTTCCACATTTGTCACTTAAATTTTGAAACAGTTTAAAATCCTTCGGAGCTTTCCAACGTACATCCAAGCAATGAGTGACATTGCAAACATAACAAACTGTAATCTCGATAAATTGTTTGCAACACTATAGTATGTTTGTAGATTATACAGATTTAATTTACAGGAGTTAATGACATTAATATTGTTCGTCTTGCTACATTTACGAAAAGTTATGGCAATAATGAGGACTCTAATCCACCAAACTTGGAAAAAATAATAGATGGTTCGTTGTGCCCGCCCTGTAAAGTTGAACTACGACAACACTTCATTCGTACGGCACACATCGCTCACCTTTGGTGTCATGTACATTGTTCTGTGCCAACCGAGTTATTGCCTACTGAGTATGGATGGGAGGAGAGCGATGAAAAATATGGTTTGTTGGTGATCAATTGACGCCATCCATCACGAGAATTGCAAATCTCGAAATAACACCTGATAGTATGAAAGTATTTATTATTTCTTAATTTTTTAATTCGTAATTCAAAATAATTAAAATTTTTACAGACGACAAAGAAACGGAGGAGGATGGAGTGTGCGATATAACAGTGATATAAGTGGAGACGATGATGAATAAAAACCCTTATTTTTCTGTCATTTCATTTTTCAATGTTATTTCTATGATTATATTAATAATAAATAAGCTCAAATGCGATGTACTGAAACTGCATATCCGACATTAATAATAATATTACAATGTAATGTTTTCGCATATCCGACATTAATATTAATCATATGACGGGATTTGGCCACTTACGAAAATCTTCGGTAAATTATTGAAAGACCGTTTGAAATTGACAAATGTTGTAGTGTTGATCAATAGAAATGGAAAAATATTCATCAGCTAATTGCTCGTTGGGGAAAAAGTCATCAGTCGGATAATAGAAAATCCCGCACGTCGTAGAGATTATGAACGCGTCTTTGCTGACGAAAATCTTCGGTAAATTATTGAAAGACCATTTGAAATTGACAAATGTCATAGTATTGATCAATAGAAATGTGAAAATATTCGCCAGCTGATTGCGCGTTGGGGGAAAAGTCGTCAGCCAGGCCATGGAAAATTCCGCGCGCTGTACAGATATATAAGCGCGCTCATACATTCTTGCTCCGACTGACGGTCTTCCCCCCACTATAATCGTAGCTGATTATCGTCATTACATTTCTATACATGTCCAAAACCATGTGAGAACATTTCAATCGGCATAAAATAAATGTATGTTATTTATTTTTCTTACAAGTTCACCCGCTCAGCTGACGTATTTTGCCCCCTTCACCGGGCAGCTGACTACTTTTTTTTAGTAGTGAATGTGCATATACTACATTATACATGATCATACAAAAGTTAAAAAATGACAGGACAGTCACATGTTAAGCTTCATGGTTGCATATGTCGTGGCTTTTTAACGCGTAATAAATATGCTTTAATTTTTATTATGTGTGTAGTTATTGGGTAATTGGGTGTAAGTTCACCTAGACCATTCCTGGTACGCGTACCATGGCGCGTATTCTACGACAATTTTACACCTTCGCAGATCCGTAAGGGCGTTATGTATTGATTTATTTTCTGATAATTTGTCACATTACGCATATTTATTGGGTCATTAATTGCTCGATAGAAAAGACACTTACCATGTACCACGTCCATAAATTACGGACTAGAAAAGTGAAATGGAATTGCGTATTTATTTTGTTGTTTCTGTACCAGTTATTTTGTACCGTTCAATATGGCCCGATAGGGCATTTGGTGACAGACTGTGATTTAGTGCCCTGTGTTGTCCTGTTGAAAATGTCTTTCGGCACAATTTCTCGGATGATATAGTGCTGGTATAACTAAAGTCATGATTTATGTGTAGTCCGTTTTAAACAGGTTGGTACTTATTGGCTAAATACATTGTTAAATTATTATTGAATTCATGGGCGTGCGTGCAGTAAACGTAAAAAATCAGGAAGGTGGGGACGTTGCAAATATTACATAAATACTGTATTTCACACAACGGTTCAATAGTACAGCTTTATGCAAAAAATCAGTAATTTTCCTTTACTCGGAACTTCCCTCCATATGAATTTTTATTTTTATTAGTAGGCAAAGGACAAAGGAAATTTCTGGTTATTTTACTTCTCCTTCATTTTCTCTAGAAAGGTGAAAGATAACATTATATATGTATATATAACTACTTAATATGCAAAACTAAATAGGATCATACTTCTCCTTTTCCTAATAAATGTAATGATTAATAACGAAGGATGTTCCGGGTAAAAGAAAAAACAATGTAAAAAAAGCCGATTTTTTAAACTGTTTTTGAAACATTTTAATAGTCAGCCATTTTGTTCCGTCTTATTGGCTTCGTACCAAAATTTTACCGATTTCTCACTTCATTTTTGTGCAAAATTAATTAAATTAATTGATTAAATGAAATGATTTGTTTTAATATTGATTTTTTAAACATTTATTCCGCCGTGTTGCATTCGTACTAAAATCTTTCAAGTTTATCTCTATATAACTTTACATTTTCGTGAAAAATTTTAAGTCAGTTGAATGAGAAAGTTTTTTATGCTCATTTTATAAACATCTTAATTAGTCGTAGTATATGAATTTGGTATCTCAAGTTAAATTAAGAGTAAGGACACAAAAGGTTTCTTCTACTTTTGGTGTGTCTATAGTTCAATTAATAAAAAATGTTGACGTTGTAAAAGCTAGAAGTATTCCATTCCGAGTGTCGTAATAGTTTCTACTTTTAAGCAAAAAATGAAGGACCACTAATAACATTTATAACCAAACTGAATTGCGCTTAAGTTAAAATACATTTTTATTCATAGAATTTATCCTCTTAATAAAATATCTTAATTACTGTACTTGCAAAGCTTACTAAATAAAAATAGACATAAATGTGGTTTCATCTTTTAGCCCATATAAAATGTATTATGGATACATGAGCCGACAATATTAAAAATATGTCGGTTAAGATACTCTCGCGGAAATGACACTGATATGGCAAAGACATAACAGACAACTTAATTTTGCTTACACGCGTCCATTACCCACGCACGTTCTCTTAAGTGCAAACGTGACATTTCCATTTATTTACCCTCTAAAGGACCAATCTTTAGTTTTGTATGTTTAGGACCAGGTTGACTTTGCCTATCGCAAAACAGGAGATAAAGTGGTCAGAAGAGGATGAGCATGCCAGACAAGTGATACGTGCAAGGTTGTTTTTTGTTTGACCAAGATAACAATATTAAGAAACGATTTTTAGCGGCTTAGTTTAATATTATCGATATAGGGTAGGTTTTACTAAGGTTCATAATATTTAACACATTTTTACCTGGCTAGAGTGAACTGATCATGCGAATGGAAATGAGACTAATTTAGTATGTAACTAAATGTTATGAAATTTTATGACAAGTTATACTTTTAGCAAGTTATTAAGAAGCTCGATAAGACTTTTCAGGATTTTTTTTTTTTTAATTTAAACTGTTATATAATGTAGCAGAACATAACTAAATATATAAATAAAAACAATGTATGAAAAATATCAAATTTTATAAAATATCATGGTTCTAAGGATTTCGGATAAGGCTGTTCCATCGAAAACTGAAGTATACGTTTTAAATAAGAGTCGGCATCTAAAAAGTACATTTTATAGGCGACACCCTGTCCCTTAGTAATTTAAGCGAAACATACTAAGCGATCCTCAAGATTTAGGAGGGAGTTTGGTATGACTGCGGTCAGTAAACATTACGGGCACCACAGATGTTTTAACACGAAATCTGACATAATGGTCACTAAACTTTATGTTCTCCAACAATTTTTGCCTAATAGAAAATATCTTGAACATATAAAAAATTTACTTCGTTGTAAATTATGAATAAGAAGTCGATTTTGTCCTATAGTAAATATTTGAATTATGATCTCTTTTTATATAACGCATACCTTTAAAAGGCTGTCAATGGATCATTATTTATTGTACATAATATTTTGATAACAAGTTTCGAATATTCGTTATGGGATGGTCATAAATTTACTTACCCACAATATAATAATACGAATTATAGTCCCATTTCATAGCGCGTTTGCACGTTTGAATAAGCAATAGCTTGCTAAAAATGGTAGTGTAGTTCAGCACTACGCTTCAACCGCCTATTATTACACTAGTTTATATTTTTGATAGTCTATTTGAATTAGCGTTACTTGAGACAACATATTCAGTATTTTTTAGAAAGTTTATAATGGTACTTAAAATTTTAAATGTTGGTTAAGTATTACGTAAAGAATGTACTGCAAAATCTTTATCTACTTAACGTACTTTTTAGAAGTACTTAAGTATTTATAGTACTTAAATAGTTTTAGTTCAGTATTTATATAAAATTAAGTCTTTTTCGAAAGCAGGCACTTCAATATAAAAAAGACTTACGTATTTAAAAACTATTTTTAAGTACCTACCTAATTTACTTTGAGTATATTTTATCAAAAATAATGCTAGTAGTTACAACTAGTAAAACCATGTTTATATTCATATAAGCAATCTAATAAATATACACTCAGTTTTCATTAATTTTTTATGTACATAATGTGTACAGGGTGTCTGGCATACAAAACCAGCTATATTTGATAAAAAAATAATTAAAAAGCAAAAAAAATGAGCATCGACTATGCTATTTTAAACGGAACAGCCTGTATAATATCATATCGATAAGTGGACATTTTCTTACTGATCAATAAATTTGACAAAAACCCTGCCATAAGTAATACACTGTCTCTTATGGCAGGGTTCTTGTTAATTTTCTCGGTTATCTTTAAAGACAATTGTATGAAGAACAAAAATACGTATATATTATTATTGAAATAATATTATAGATGGTGTTCAATTTAAAATAACATCATGCTCATTTTTTTACTTTCCAATTGCCATTTCTATATTGTTTTTTAGAAAATGTTGAGGGTTCAAAGAAAACCATAACATTTTTGTTTACAATATTTTTTGCTCTCTGTAATGAGGCGGAATGACGCCATTTTCATTCTTTTCCTATCCAAGATTTCGGAGATAAATTTAACATGCTTTAATACACTGACTTAAAATTTGGTGAAAGAAAAGAAATTCGCCCAGAGATACATACGGCCCTAGGGGATCTATTTTATGTCGGTTGATTTCGGTTATTATAAATCTTAATGAATGTTGAAAATATTAAATATCTTTATTCCTGGCACAAAGGATGTGTTGTATTAGTGACTGAGGTGTATAGTGGGGGAAACTAGGGAAAAAAGTTGTTTTTTTAAAAAAATCTCGTGTTTCATATGGTTTGAAAGGTTTTTGACAAAACGAAGTTCTATTTTACCAATTATTTTAATTTTTAATAATGCGTATTGCTGATTTTCTATAGATATGCACAGATGGCATCATTTAATATAATATTAGTACCGTGGTTCTGGCAAAATTCAATATGCGGTGGACCCAGTGCCTACTTGTTTATTTTATTAAGGACATCTAAATAGTCAGATGAACCTTTGAATCGAAATTTTTATCAACTTGTCAGAATTTTTTATATAAAATAATTGAAGGTATATGGTAACTTTTTGTTAACCCCCCGCTAGTGCTGAAAAAAACAATGTTTTTTTAATTTATATTTAATTTGGTAATTAAACATTCTTGACAGTTTTTATTTTTTATTTCAAATGACTAATAACGTAAAAAATTCTTCGGAAAGATATTTAAAAAAAATGAAAAATCATTAGTTTTTCAGGTTGCTATGATTTTTGAAAGTTTAGTCATATCTCTTTTTAATTTCTAATCCATCTGCTAGATTTAACAGCAATAAAAAAATGTATATATAGGGTGGTCCACCGAACAGGCCGCACCCCTATTTGTGACTTTAATGGAAAAATTTTGGGAAAACAGATACTTCAATTTTGACTCCTAGGGGAACCTCTATTTTACTGTAGCTGTATAATACAGGGTAATCAAAAAAGAAGATATTGCGTCACACTTTAGATTTTTAAATGAAAACGCCCAAATTTTATTTCATTTTTTGATTTTACATGAAGTTTTAATTACATTGTGTATAATAAGGTTTATACCTATCCTCAACCATTTGGGTTTGAAATTATAATAACTTAATTTAATACTAATAATACCATTAAGAATATTTTGCAGTTACTCTCAAAATGTATTACAAAAAGTCGTCTTTGTCGATTGATCGGTTAGTTGCGATAATTATTATTAACCATGGTTTATTCGATTCAAGGAAGGGTAGAAATAACGAAACTCTACTACGAAAATGGGAGTTCTTCAAAAAGGTTAACGACAAGTATGTGGGTAAGTTAATAAGGAAATTTTAAGAAACTGGATCTATGTCTAATATTCGGAGTCATCGAAATCGACCAGTGAGGATTGAAGCCACAGAAATTGCTGTTTTAAGATACGTAGCACTTGATAATACCCAAAGCACTCGTTAACTGGCTGTTTCTTCAGGAGTTATGCGCACAAATATACAAAGAATTTTGAAAGATCATATATTTCACCAGTACAAAATAAAACTTGTTCACGAACTTAATGAAGAAGATTATGATTGGAATTTTGCGAAGAAATGAGCCGACGTTTAATCAACAATTCAAATATGTTATTTAACAGTTGTTTTTCGGATGAGTGTACGTTCTACTTACACGGTGCGGTAAATAGACATAATTGCCATTACTGGAGTGACCGGAATCCCCATTTCTTTCCAGAGTTATACTCGCAATATCCTAAAATAATAAACGTTTGGGTCGGCATATTCGGAAATAATGTTATAGGGCCTCCTTTATTCCTGGAAACTTGACGAGCGAGGTGTACTTGGATATATTAGAAAATACAATAGAGCCACTAATTACGGAAATAATGAAAATAATCTTCACTTCCAACAAGATGGAGCACCAGTAATACACCCCCACTTTCCTGATAAGATTACTTTCTTTAGGGTCATTTGAAAAGTCAAATTTTTAATACATACATACATACAGACATACTTGAAAATGTTCGGAATAGATTTGAACAACATCTTTATTACTGCATGGAGAAAAATGGAAACCAGTTTCACCACTTATTTAACATATTGAGGTCTACAATTTTTTAGCAAATTAATGTTTACTTTACTTTTACTGTGTGTTTCATGGTTTATAATTAGTTGAAAGTAGTATAAGATTTGTCTAACAGCAGGGGAGTTTTTTATCTACTGCCGGGGGTTGAGAAAAAAAAATTTCCAATTATCGTGATCAGATATCTCAAACTACTTATAAATTTAGGTTTAGGTTTCAAAATTAGTCACTGAAGATATCGGATATCGCCGCTAAAATAAAAACCCGGTAGGCCAAAATACAGCCAAATACAGATGACTAAAAAAAATAAAAAAATAAGTCAGCCTTTTGTGAAAATACGATGCTGCATTGCAGATAATAAATATTAATTTAAAATCTAGTTGAAGGCAATACCGAAATTATAGTAAAGTTATTTAAATGTATTACAAATATAATGCAGATATGTTAGTTGTTCGTGCGTGCTACACGTACAGTTTCTTAATTATATTTTATACATTTTCTTCCTTAACACTTCAATTTAACAGTAGAACAATATGTTTTTGCCATTTCTGCTACCATTTTTTTTTAAGAAAAACCTTATAAACTCGACTTTTAAATTTAAATACATAATAGTTTATCAAATTTGACTAGTAGCTTTATTGAGTCTTTTTTTCATATGCAATGTAACTTTCTTTAAAACTAATTTTATTTAACTAAAATATTACAGTGATGTTTAGAGAAATACTCATGTGTTTTAGAAACAAAGTTCTGACAGAAAGATTTATCAATATTTAGTTATTATTATAAAAAAAATAACTTGATTATGATTGCAGTACTTAAGAATCTGATAGTAACACTGCAAGGATCTAGATGTACTGTAAGTAGTTAAGAAAGTAAAAAGAACTTTAAGTATGTACTTAGTAGATGTACTTAAAACTAAATAAAAGCATATATTTGCTACTTTTATTTAAAATTTCTTTTTAAAGAAAATACTGAACATTTTAAGTACTTTTGCAAATTACTGGTACTTAATACTTCAGGTATATTATTAAAATCAAGTACTTAATACTGGTTACTTCAAGTAATCTTGCTGAGTACTTATCACAACTCTGACAGTGCACCAGCACTCAAGCCTGAGTCATTCTGGGTTACGAAAATGTTGAAAAAACCTATTGTTGTTTTGCTGGCTGTGGGAATCGAATCCATAACTTCTGAAGTGGTAATCCAATATTTTACTCACTGTTGGCGAACAATTTATATTAGGTCCTTATTAATATTTCTCAGAATTGCAATTTTTGTCATGTTTTTATTATTGATTTATTTCAAAAATCCAAAAATTCTATGAACTGTTTTTGTGACTTACACTATTATTACACTTATTTATTACAAATACATCTATAAATTATCATATCAGTAAGTTGAAATAAATACTACTGCTTATTTCATTCCACTGAATAAACAAAACAAAATGGACAATTACGATAAGCTTCAAAAATGTAATTATTCATTATCCCAGCGATTAAATAGCGATTAATCTAAATACCTGTTTACTAAGCAAATTAACTGTTTATTTGAATATTAAGATTATATTATCCATAGCCAAGTGATTTTGATAAAAGTACTAATTCAATGACTTATCCCGTCCCATGTAATTACCACTTGTCATAAAATGTACAGATAAAAATAACACTATTAATTAATTATTAATAGATTAAACATAAGGTTTTAATGTTGACAAACATTCTAGATAGTCCAAAGAGTTGTTTTAAAAAATCCGATCAATGAAAAGGCTGATTTTATACCATCTTGTTACTTCCCTCGTAAAAGGGAAGTATCTTAATCGTGAAAAATCACCCTCCGAGATTTTTCAGATTTGAATTTTCATAGATGACGAAATACATATTTTCTCAATTTTGTCGGACTGTTTGTCTGTCTGTCAGACTGTTCGCGGCATAACTAAAAATCTACTAAACCGATTGACTTCAAATTTTAAACAAAAATTTAGGATCATATGAGGATGACCTGGTAAACTTTTAGTAAAAATCCAAGATGACGAAACAAAATCAAACAATAATCTATTTATCCAATTCATCTCAAATTTTGCACAAGCATCAATTATTATGTTGGAATCAACTGATAATATTTTGGTATGAATCGAAGACGGCGAAACAAAATGGTCGCTTTATAAAACATCTAAAAATTCAGCCTGAAAAAACTACTTAATAAAGTTAAGATGACGGTACAAAACGGCGGCCAAATAAAATGTTTGTAATCGTGAAAAAATCACCCTCTCAGGATTTACATGTCTTTACGGTTTAGCGCTTCTAGATGCCAAAAAATATGTTTTATTCCGCCGGTCTGTCTGTCTGTCTGTCAGTTCGCGGCATAGGTTAAAAACTACTTACCAGATTGACTTCAAAATTAAATAAAAATTAAGGGTCATATGGGGGATGACCTGGTAATATTTATTATTAAAATTATTACTAAAAAATATGTAGGGGAGAGTTCCTTTGAATCGGACATTTTTATGGAAATGACCCTAGCAGCTGAACCATTAATCATTAAATTATAATATAAAAATCAACAGTTGTCCGAACAACACACATTATATTTCTACTCTTAAAAGTACCAGAAAAAAAAGTCAAGTTGTTTGAATTTTATTTTTTATTTTTTTTAACAAGTGTCCGATTCATGAACAGGATTCTATGAAAAGGACGGCTGTTTCCATGAAATGAACACTAGGTAGTTTTTATAATATTTTAACAAAATACTGATTGAAATACAGTAGAAAATTCTAAAAACAAAGATTACAAAAATAATGTAACTTTCCCATAACTCCGCAAGAGTTGTGAGCCCATTTCATACAAAGTTTGCACTGGATCCGCTCTTCTTTACTGTGTTGATATTCACCTTGGCAGACCGGACAAACCGAATTTTCTTTTTCACCTTTTCCATCAGATAATTCTTCTTTATTCTCTTGCAACATATCTTCATAAAATTCTTCTAGGTTAGTCGGTGTCGAAGACTCATCGTGTAGTGATATTTCCGAGGATATATCGGTGTCAGAATCGTAATCATTTCGAACTTTTGGTAACTTTATATTTTTTTTGTTTTTTTTGCTGATACTTTTGCTTTTTTAGAACCTTTTTTTGTTTTTCGTTTCTTTGACTTTTCCTCACACGCTTTCATTAGTTCTTCCTTTTCAGGAGTGTCAGTTATAACAGCACTTTTACCTTTTTTTCTATTAACTTGGACCGATTTCCGAGGCATTGCTTTAGGATAGGGTCTAATAACTTCAGGTGAAACCAAATTCATTTCTGCTCGACCTTGTTTTGTAATGAAATTATTTGGACTTTTCACACTCTTAGAACAGCAGGGCCCAGAAAAGTCGGAGCTAGTTGAGGGGATAGGTTCCCAACAGCTACTGTTTGAACTAGCGGTCTGCTTACAGTTATTTGAAGGTTTACTTTCAGTATTCAAATTAGAACAGGTGGTGGTTTGAGCAACTATGTCCAATCCCTTAACTTCAGGTGAATCATTGCACTGATTGTTATAAATGTCTGGTTCTTGGTTTTCTGTGTTGGAAGGATTTGGCCTGTCGGTTACAGATGATGCCAGAAAGTCGTCATCAGTAAATATTGATGAATTGAATGGATATATCCCTGTTTTCAGAAAGCTCTTACAAATGTTGTGTATTGAAAACGATTCACTATATGCAGCATTAACAAATCCTGCAACTTCGTAAATACTAACGGTTTTGCCAGGATTTGAGACAAGCCAATTATTCAATGCCACTTTGTATCTTGCCTTAAAAGGGCCATATACTGCCACATCAAGTGGTTGCATCCGGTGACTGCAGTGGGGAGGGAGGGTCAAAATGATAATATTATTTTGCCTTGCAAAATCAATTACTTGTATATTTACATGGGTTATATGGTTATCCATAATAATAAGAGCTTTATCTTCACTCGTTGGTTTAACATTGTTAACAAAATGCTTTAGGGCTTCTACAAAAATGTCTTCAGTAATCCACCCAGATGGATTTGTAAACCCTTTAGATCCTGTCGGTGCATCTTTAAGCATAATGTCTTTAAAATAGACCCGAGGAAATACGAACACAGGTGGCAATGATCCGCCGGCAGAATTTATAAAGAAAAGTGTGGTGACAAGCGTTCCCCTTTCGGAAGATGCAATTTGACCAACCTGTTTGGAACCTCTTACTGCTACAACTTTTGGCGATTTTCTGACAGTCATACAACCGGTCTCATCCAGGTTCCAAATCATGTTGGCTGAAAACTTGTATTTGTTGTACAGGCATTTTAATTTAGAAAAAAAGGTTCCTACGTTTGATCTATTAAAAATAGATGCTCTGCTTAGAGACGTATTTTCTGGCTGGCGGAGCGACAAATCCTTATTGCGTTTCATGAAACCATGAAGCCAGTGAATTCCAGCTTTAGAATTCTCGTCCCATTTTGGTGGAATAGATATATTGTTCGCCAATGCAAACTGGTATGCAAGCTCTCTTGTTTGCACAGTGGTTAAGCCATGACACATTTTTGATGTTGTTTTAAGGTAAGAAACTAACATTTGTTCTTGTTCTACCGAAAAAATTTTTCTGTTTCCAATATTGCGATCGTACACAAATTCAAGTGCATTTTTTGCTTTTTTGACAAGCACTGCCAATAAAGATTTAGAAATACCACAGTTTGTAGCTACACTCCGAATCGACAAATTTTGATTTACAACTGCATCTACAGCTTCACGAGTTTCTTCGTCAGACTTTCTTATTCGCTTCGTCATGATAAGCCAAGTCTAAAAGAAAAAAAAAGAAGTTTTTGAGTATTTTTTTTTATTTCCTTGAATCGGACACTTCATTTCCATGAATTGGACGTCCGATTCAATGACATCTTTGGTGTCCAATTCATGGATTTGTTTACTTTAAAGTAAAAATGCATTTTTATTTTTAGGGTTAAACATATTAATGAGAACAACATACCTTGTTTAATCTAGACCCAGTTACCAGACGATCACCACAAAAATCTTTAAAATATCTTCAAAAATGCCCACTCTAGACAAATTTTAAAATTGCGTGAATATTTACTTTTCCAGTCACATATACCGCACTGACTGTAACAAGATTAAACGATACCACCAACGCACCAATACTAGCGCCATCTACTATTATAAGGTCAATCAATGTACAGCATGCATTAGAAATTGGAATATGCAACCAAATATGCCTAAATCGACTGTGTCCGTTTCATAGGTTGTCCACTTCAAGGGAACTCTCCCCTATCCAATTTGCCTCAAATTTTGCACAAAAATCAAGTGTAACATATGAATGAACTGGTAATATTTTGGTATGAGTCCAAGATAGCGAAACAAAATGGCAGTCTAATAAAGGATTTAAAAAATCATCCTGAAAAAAAACTAGTAATATTAATTTTAAATTTTGTGCAAGAATTAAGTGTGATATAGAGATAAACTGATAAAGTTCATCAGCGTGAAAAATCTTTTAAAACGACTTTAATTTTTGCAGAAATATTAATATAGGGATAAACTGGTACCAATTCAACATGACGTAACAAAATGACGGTGTGTCAATGTAAAAACTACTTATGGAATTTATTTTAAATTATTCCTAAGAATCAAGCGTAGGGGCTGATAAAATATTTGTAGGATGTATATGAATATATATATATATATATATATATATATATATATATATATATATATATATATATATGAATAATATGATGAAATAAAATGGCTTCTAATAAAAATGTTTAAAAAGACAGTAGCTCTTATGTGTTACTAAATGACTACATACTAAATTAAACTGGGTCACACTTCACTATTTTAATTAAAAGGAAAGATTCATAAAGAAGAAAGTTCCGGGTAAAGGAAATCAAATGAAGTTGTTCCTTAATCGAATAGGGGTATATTTTGTTATAAGCTAAACTGAACGTCGTCCCTCGAATATAAGATGCGCACGCAAGGTAAAGACTTGGTTATATGAACTACTGCGTTGTAACCATAAAAAACACCTCGGTAAAGAGAAAAAGCACTAGGGATGGGGAAGAAGAAACGAGAAATAGATAAGCAGTTTCATAGATTCACCACATCTGTCCTTCGTATCGCCGTTTAACCGTATTAATAGCACAAACTCAACAATAATTAGACTTGTGTTGCAAGTTGCCTCACTTAGGTTTAGTTGTTTAGAAATTCAATATAAAAATATTGCTTTAAAGAGGCAAATATGATATTGGATAAATGAGTAAAACCGTTATTTAAACAATTTAACCTGCAGGTCGGAGGACGTGGATCGCCGACTGGCTACTGTGACCGTTGAGCTAGGCGAAAATCTCTAGACGGATTTCAACTATACTGAATTCAATACAAAGTTAGGATCCATTTAAGGGGTCTTTTTTCATTTGGGTCGTTTATTCAGAGTATTCTCCAATTGCTTTAAAACTTTGTGCAGCGTCGCCTATTAAGTAAGAAAGTAAAAAAATTAGATATTATTATATATATGTGCTCTTTAACAATATTGTTTTACACACATCAGCTTTACTACTACAAAAATACATTAAAAGAACTATTACATTGTTAGAGATAGGAAAATTCCAGACCTCCGGTCCGCAGTCAATACTGGCGATGCCACAGTATAGGCCGCTCCCGAAGGAAGGACACTTAAGCTCGAGGTCGGAAGTAGTTGGGTCGGGCAACTTTATATTTGATTGTTATTCACGTGTTTGTTTAAATTAATTTACCAGTAATTTCGAAATTTGTTAAAATCGGTTAGTATTAATAAACACTACACAAATTCAACAATGTTTGATTGGTGCCCCTATTTATCTGATTTTGAATGCAAATTGTTCTTTAATAAATTAGTTCAGTGCCTTAATATACACAATTAATTTAACAAAAAAAATCTTATTTTTAACGACATAATATGTGTTACATTATGTTATATATATAGTACTAAAATACAGACCTAAAAAACGAACAATATAAATAAGAAATAAACAAACACAACACAAAAATTGGACTAAAAATTATAATGATCGATTATATAGATAGGGGCGTCGTCTCCATGTACTCCCCCCAGAGTAGAAAGGAATTTCTACCAGGTGTTTCCATACCAGTGGCGGCTATTGAGGTGAAGCAGGTGAAGTGCTACTTCACTAGGAAAAATAAACAAGCAAACATCTAACTATATTTATTATATATCTCTTAAAATTTAAGTTTAGACATTCATTAAATGGCAAAAAAATAAAATGTACATATCGAATAAATATTTTACTTACCGTTGGCGGCATGTCTTTTTAAAACTTTTAATCGAACTTCGCGGATTTCCCTGCAACCGGTTAGTTCCTTTGCAGTTTACTTAACTGTTTTGTGTTATAATTATTTATGGTGTTGTTACAACTTTATTTGGTGTCGGGTTTATTAACTTACATTATTGATGAATCCTATCACGGATGTGGTTTGCATTTTGTTGGAAACTCCATTTAATCGATGGAAGGAACAAGATCGGAGTTTTAATCGTAATCCTGGTTTTCGGCGTACAAATGGTTTTGTAGTAGTCAAATATTACAAAAATTGTTTTGCTGGCCTTGTTTACTAGTTTACAATAAATATTCAGTGTGGAATAAAGAAGGATTTGCAGGTATGTTAAATATATGAAGGTCTTTACATAAACTCGGCGGAGCATTTAAAATCCGAATTAATGCTAAAAACATTTGTAAAAAATCAAAGCACTATAGCTGACACTTTAAAAGAAAATGCTAAACTATATAAAATACATTTTAAGGAAAACGTCCGATTAAATAGACTATTTATGTGCTTGGTAATTGACGTAGTTTTGTACTTTGCAAAACAAGAAGTTAGTCTTTCGCCGCCATGATGAGAGCAGCGAGTCAATAAATATGGGGAATTTTAAAAAACTTTTAAGTTTATTAATATCGAGATGTTCCCAAGAACTAAAAGATTATCACAAAAAAATTAAAAATGTTTTTACTGGTGACTCGAAAACTATTCAAAACGAAATAATTGATTATTAATTGAATGCATTTCTGTTTATTTAAATGATTATGTAAAAAACGAAATAATGAACACACACTTTTTTCTGTGCAAGTGGATGACACCACTGTAGTAGTCAAGAGATTCTTAGGATTCTATAATGTCAGCTCCGATAGAACGTCGGAGAATTTATATTCTCTATTGGACCAAATTTTGGACCAATTTGACTATAAACATAAATTAATAGGGCAATATTACGACGGCGCAAGAGTGATGTCTGGCCATCTAAGTGGCCTAAGAAAAAGCGCCGCATGCCGTATTTGTTCTGATGCAGCAAAGTTTAAAAATATTTCTAAATGTCGAATTTTTTTGCAAGCCTTAGTGGTATTCCCTCATTTTTTCATCACTCAGCCAAACGAACATATGCTCTTACATCTGCATCTACGAGGCGTATACCAACAATTACACAAATTCGTTCGTCTTCAAATTCGAAATTAGAAAATGTGATTGTTCAAGTTCAGTTCTTGAAAAAAACCGTTTGACATTCATTTTTGCACATCCAATATAAAGCGATGTCGTGAGGCGCTCCTGAAGGAATTAGGGCTAAGTATAAAACGCTTTTTTATGAAATATTGGACCATATTTTAATGGAAATGACACTAAGATTTCAAGATTCTGAAAAACTTACATTTTTATGTTTAGCAGATTCTGATAAATTTTCCGAATATAGTTTAAATTTTCCGACTGGCCTGTTTGAAAATTTGTTACAGTTATATAGAGAAATATTTTCAAAAAGTCAATGACTTAAAAATGAGCTTGGTCTTATAGCATATAAGCACATAAAATGTTTTCCCTTATTTTGATAATACCGTCGACAAGTGCTTCAGTGGAAAGAAGTTTTTCTTGCGTCAAACGTGTAAAAACTTATTTAAGAAATACAATATCTCAAAAAAACTTACTTCTCTAGGAAATATTTCAGTTCAAAAGGAATGTCTGGAGGAGATTGGGGCAACTCATCCATTTTATGAGTATGTTGTAAATAAATTTGCTGCTATGAAGGATAGGAGAATTTATTTAGTATACAAAATATAGGTAAGTCGTAAAAAAAATTCTACCGCTTCCACACATAAAAAAAATTCTGGAAAATAAATTATTACTTTTTCACCCGCGAGCCTCCACTGTTCCACACTGCTTTGTTTTAAGCTTTTGCCGATAAGAATTTGGTTTTGACACTAAGTTTATTGTACAGTTTTAACTTTAACAAGCAAGGCTGTAAAAGTTTAAATTTTATAAATTTACAAATAGAGATCTGCAGTGATCGCGATGTCGAGACAGGATTTTGATAGCTGTTTTTTCATAATGAAAACTGTATTTACCTCTACGATATTTCTCCAAAGTAATAAATAAAATAGCGCAAAATGGATATTTCTTAAGGGGTTTGAAACAGTTTTTTTTAGAAATTAGTAAATTGTGAAAAGACCGTTTGAGAAAGTCGTGTATCATTACTTCTAATAATATTTTTACATACTTACTTTCACATTTTACTAGGATTACTCGACATTGTAAGGTTATCGGTGCTTTCTCTATTTGTCACACAGTTGTATAAGTTGTATCATCTGCATAAAAAACACAAATATCAGGGTACAAACAGAAATATAAAACATTTATATAGAGGGTAACAAGAACTGGTCCCAGGACGGACTCCTGTGGAACTCCATATGTACCGTATTTGTCCTCAGGATCCATCCCATTTATACTTACTCGAATATTCGAGATGTAACGTCCGAAGAAGCTACTGTGTAGTGAAACATGTCACGTTGTTAAATTAAATATAGTGGAAGTGTTTGTAAAAAATAGTGTTTGTTTTTTACATTTTACATCATATTGTTATGGATTTCCACCGAGTATCGGTTGACACAATCATAATGATAATAATAATTGTATTTAATTTGTTTGCAACAGCCGAACTTAGATCGACTAGAACGAATAAGTCTATCAAATCACCCCTTAAGAACATAGTGACGCCTCCCTGTACATGATCAACCCTGCAAAAATATGAACATAAAGTAAAATTGGGAAGTTTTATTAAAAGTAAATGCTGTTCTTTAAGCCAGTGCTCAGATAAACACTAGATATTAAATTTATTAGTATTGCTGCCAGGGCTTTTATACTGAGAGATGACTGACAGCAAAGTTTGTTTCTATGTTTTATATCAAGGATTACTAAAAAAAATTAGTTTTTCGCATTTAAAACTGAGGACTTTATTTTTCTGTACATTTTCTTTCATACAAGTGAGCAACATAATCGTCTGGCTGAGAAGAGGCAGCAAACAATGTTGTTCACGTTTAAGGTTGAAACTCTGTAGATCATTAGGAATATAATATAAATATGATTTTATGAAGTTGTCTATTGTTTTTTGACAGCACATATTAACAAATATAAAAAAATATTTTAAAAAGACCAATATAACAAAAGAAAGAATATTTTGCCCTATTTTGTACCACACATGGGAAAACTAAGGCTTGCTGACCATTACCTATAGACTGTAATATTTCAGGTGGCTTTATGATCGTCTGCGGTTACAAATGCCCATTGTTTTGCACAGCGCACTTCGTAAGCTGGGCCATAAAGCGCCCTTATCTTGATCTAGATAGTTCGCAGACAGTTCCCGAGATATTGAAAATCGTTAAAATTCTTCCAAGTAATCCTCAATCTGTCAGGTAGCTGTAAGGTTGTATCGCTTTATGCTTGTTCGCCAACACCTTGTCTATACTAAACGACATGTCAAAACATTTTATTAGCAGAGAGTGATTTCGTCGGTTTTATTTTTACGGTGCTGGCATTTCATTAGTGTGGGTTTTTTTTAACTATAAAATATATTAATAAAAGCGACAATTATTATGAGAAGAATCAGGAGACCGTGAAAAATAAATTATCCTTGAAAATTAAATGTTTGGTCCGTTTGTCCTTCTGCCTATCTTAAAAGGAATAAAACCAAGTTATCCCGATCAAATTTTGCTGGTACACGAGCTTAAAAGTACTATTTTTTTTTTATTTTTAAAACTACTATTTTATTTTTTTACAATACGGCTCATACGATTTCGAAATATTTTTTATTTAAAAGTTAAAAACTAAAACATATAGTGAATTCAGCGAATTTCACTGAAGTCGCTTTATCATAAAGTTTATGCGTGTTTTTTTATGAAGTCTTAAATACATGGCAACTTTTAAAAGACTAAATGAAGAAGGATGGAATGCTGCAGGCTTCCAGATCCTTTACACTTCAAACTGGATTAATTTGTGTCTGGGATATTACACACTTAACAGGTGTTTACATTTTTAGAGATGGAAGATGGTTAATTATGTTATAATAACAGAGGAGGAAACCCCATCTATTCTATAAAACAGTGAAGGACCCTTGAAAGTTGCCTTCATAATGAGTACAAGCCGACTCGAGCAAGTATGATCTATTACTAATACCCAAACCAAATAATATGGTTTACATATTGATGAAGTAGTGGCTGCAATAGGTTATCAACAGGAAGCAGATAACAAAATACTTATACATACAGAAGAAACTGAAGTATTGAATATGCTAATATAGTAAATATTTGAAATGCTCTGCAAAGGCATTAGTGTTGTTGGAAATATTACTTAAATTAATAAAAAAGATGCATTTAGACTAAATCATATGTCCAGAAACTAAACAATCCGGTAACACGCAATACTCAGAAAGCGAGAGACTGTCGGAATGTTCAGGGTAATAAATACTCAGGGGCCATTCTTGGCATAAAAATATATCATCAAATAGTTGACAAAATACAAAGTGCAAGAAAAAATTTATAGAAATTAATATTGTTGCAAAAATTAGAAAATGTACAAAATGTCGCAAGGCCAAATTAATACGTCTAGTGGAGAAGCAAATAGAAAAAATACCACTGATACTACCGCATAAAATATTGGTACAATATGACAGGAGCCCGAATTTGATGCATACTTAGAAGCCAGGGAGTCCAAACAGCCTTTAAATTATTTAGCATCCCTTGTCTGGTATTGGAATCCCTGATAGAGATACATAACTTGTACGAATGTGACAATTAGCAGAGTGGGACCCTTCAAAATAGAGTCGACATGTATCTATCCATCTTTTATAAGATATTTAGTGGCATCATTTCTACAAATATATCATCACAACATAGTGGATAGGTGAACTGTATATACTGACTGCAAAATTAAAAAGCGATAAGTGAGGTCCTTTAGAACATATTTCTGCTTCGGCAATTGGCTTGTATGGACAAAATTAAGCTGCGCTCACAAACTGCTGGTTCTGAGAACCACTAAAACTCACATGATATCAAAGGCAAGTAAAATTTAAGACAATCAACTTCTTGAATGAATGGAAAGAGACCCATAGCTGCAATAGATAATAGATGACTCCTAAAAAAGTTTTGGCGTTTTGCAGTTACCAGGGATAGGCCATTAGAAGCAGACATTATCAACTCGACACAAACTGACTTAGGGCACATCATCCAAAGGCAAGTAAAGTTATATATACATACAAACAAAAATGTTACGTAGGACAAATCAGGGCCTTTAGACCACAATATTACAAAAATGGATAAATTTCCTGTATCCGAAACTTCCCTCGTGATGATTCTTTCCATATGTTAGGAATAGTGAACCGTGATCCAGTTTAGCTCAGTACATAGCCACAGTATATATGTCTTACATATACTCTATTTTCTTTCCAAACATTTCTAATGGGCGCCATTTTGTTCCATCATATTGGATTCCTACCAATATTTTACCATTTTCTTGCTTCCTATGCCCCACTTGACTTTTGGGCATAATTTAAAATAAATTCAATAAGTAGTTTTTACATTGACTCATACCGCCATATTGAATTCGTACCAGTTTACCCCATTTAATTTTTCTGCAAAATTTAAAGTCAATTGAACCAAATGTTTACCTTGATTTTTTAACAAATTTTTTTGACGGCCATTTTGTTTCACCATCTTAAATTCATACCACAACTTTACCAATTTATCTCTATATCACACTTAATTCTTGCACAAAAATTTGAAATTAATTTAATAAATAATATTTTTTAAATATTTTATTAGGCCGCTATCTTGGATTTATATCAAAATATTACCAGTTCATTCCTATGTAACACCATTTCATATGTGAGGTAATTTGGATAATTAGTTTTTTAATAATAATTTTTTTAACTTTATAAATGGTTTTTGTATTATTTGTTGTTAGGATCCAGTAAAAAAAAGTCTTTTTTAAATTGTCAACGTTTTGCAACTTTATTGTTGCGTCCTCAGGACACACATATAGGTTCTAGTTTTCCTTTAACGATGCTCTTGTTGCTATGTTAGAGTGGTGCATTATTTGGGGTTAGCAACCAGTAAAGAAAACAAAAGTCTTTTTTAAATTGTCGACGTTTCGCAACTTTATTGTTGCATCCTCAGGACACTTACATTTTATATCATTAATGAAACACATATTATCAGATATTTCCTATCGACAAATAATAAACCACTTTAACATAACAACAAGAACTCCGTTAACGAAAACCATTTAGAAGACTGATAATATGGGTTTCATACAGGATATAAAATCTATGAAACGTCGACAATTTAAAAAAATGCTTTTGTTTTTTTTTATTGGATCCTAGTCTCAAATAATACACCACTCTAACATAAAAACAAGAGGATTGTTAACGAAAACTTTTAGAAACCTAATATCTAGGAAATATCTGCGGACCAACGCAGAGTAGTTAAAGACTGAGAATATGGGTATAGGATATAGAATCTATATGTGTCCTGACGATGCAAAGTTGCGAAACGTCGACAATTTAAAAAAAATGCTTTTGTTTGTTTTATTGGATCCTACCCTCCAATAATACACCACTGTAATATAAAAACAAGAGGATCATCAACGAGAACCATTTAGAAACTTAATATCTGGGAAATATCTCCGGACCAACGGAGTAGGTAAAGACTGATAATGTGGGTTTCACGCAGGATATAGAATCTATATATGTGTCCTGAGGATGCAACAATAAGATTCCCAGACGTCGACAATTTAAAAAAACTATTGTTTTTTCTTTACTGTATCCTAATCCCAAATAATCCACCACTCTCACCTAACAATAAGAGGATCGTTAACGAAAAGCATTTAGAAATTTAATATTTGGCAAATATCTGCGGACCAACGGAGTAGGTAAAGACTAATAATATGGGTTTCAGTTTAAGATGGCGAAACGAAATGGCGGACAAATAATTTTTTTAAAAAATGATAGTAAAAAATAATATGGGTTTCGTGCAGGATATATGCTAGATACACAATCTATATAATATGTGTTATGAGGATTAGTTGATTCCAACATAATACTTTGATGTTAGTGCAAGATTTGAGATATATTAGATAAGTAGTTTTTTATTAATATTTTTGTTAACTTTTCACTACACCCCCATTTTATTTAGCCATATTTGATTTTTACCCAAATATTACCAAGTCGTCCCCATATGTCCCCATATGAATTTTTGATACAAAATTGAAGTCAATCGGGTAAGTAGTCTTTAAACTATGCCACTAATAGAGATAGACAGACAGACCTCCAGACGGACCGATGGATTTGATAAAATATATTTTTTGGCATCTAGGGACGCTAAAACGTAAAGATGTGTAAAAAGAGGGTGATTTTTTATTATTGCAAACATTTTATTTAGCCGCCATTTTGTTTGGCCCTCTTGAATTAGTAACTACAATTTTACTATTTGAAATGAAACCACTAAGCAGTGTTTTCAGTATGAATTTTAAAATACTTTATTAAGCCGCCATTTTGTTCAGCCATCTTGGATTCGTATCAAAATATTACGAGATGATTCCAACAAAATACTTGATGTTTTTACACAATTTGAGATAAATTGGATAAGTAGTTTTTTAATAAATTTTTTTTAACATTTCTCTAGGCAGTCATTTTGTTTCGCCATATTTGATTTTTACCAAAATGTTACGAGGTCATCCCCATATGACCCTTAATTTTTGACCAAAATTTGAAGTCAATCGGTAGTTTTTTAGCTACGCCGCGAACAGACAGACAGACCGAGGGAATTGAGAAAACATGTTTTACGTCATCTACGGACCCTGAAACGTGAAGATCTGAACAAAATCTCGAAGAGTGATTTTTTCACGATTAGTATACTTCACTTTTACGAGGGAAGTAAAAATGGTAATGTAAAAAATGCAGAAGTATCAGAATCTAGCCTTTGCCCTGCAAGATACTGACATAAATCTGTCAAAATAATCCCTTTCATGATTTCATAAAGGGATCATGACAATTCTAAAACAACTTGGAATAATTAGCATGTATACCCACAGATCAGTCTATTAAGCCCGCCATCTCAGGTACAGGTTTTTTAATCAGTAAGGTGCTAAATATGTAAGTCATGAATTGAAATATTTCGGCCCATGTACCAGATCTACCGAGAAACTCGTATTAACAGTAATAATTCAAAAGGCTTAAAATGTAATCACCGAAAAAGTTGATAGTATTTAATTTTTAACTATAAACATGTGAAATAACACTGCAAAAACGATGACAACAAAACTGATTGCCTTAAAGAAGCTAGGAGATAATATAGTTAAAACTATGATCATACAAACTATTTCGTTTAAATTCTAATTTAAAATATCAAACTTTTCTTCGTAGTTACACTTGTTTTAGTATGCTTTCTCTGTAAATTTAGCAGTTTAGGGCATTACATATTACATGTTGCAGGTTTCGATAGCTTGACGATGATAGACATTTTTTCAAAAATGCGAACTGGTAACAAAAGAAAACATAAAATAATTTTTGTCAGAATACATAGATATTTTCCATCATTTACTAATCTATATTATTAAAATAAAAAGCTATGGTCTTTTCGAATATTAAAAGCAGTTTAGGAAATCCCAGGTATCACTAAAATTGTAGACAAGGTTGTTAATAATTAAATCTGCGGGAATCCCTGTCTTATTTCTTTTTAATGCACCTGTTTTGGAATTTTTACACTTGGAACGCTTTTATGCATATAATAAATTCTAATTAGGTTATCATAAAAACATTTACTCTATCTTTTTGAAGAAGAAGGAAAACAGCACCTGGTTAAAAGTTTTATTCCTAATACGTGATATAATGTATTTGTATTTTACTGAAGAGGGATGTTTATGTTTTAGGGTTTTTCCTTGGATATTTCGAAACAAAAGAATTGTTTCTTTTTAAAGGATGTTATTCTCCATTAATGTACAACATTTGGGTTAATACAAAGAATATAAAATATTTAAGAGAGTATAAGAAATGTATTCGGGCCCTCATAAAAAATGTCCCTAAAAGAGTATTTAAAATAAGACTAAATTGCCAAATTAAATAAGATAAACATGTATTGAAAAAACCTATATATGTTGCAGTGAAAGGTGATATTAGAAACCAAAAAATATTAGATGAGGGGGATGTTTATTTTTTTGAGTTTTCCTTAGAAATCTGTCAAAAAAAATATTTTTCCCCATTAATGCACAACGTTTAGAAAAATTTAATACGACATAAGAAATGGATTCAGGCACAAAAATATCCTATCCAAAAAATCATTAGTTTCAATTTAATCTTCGCATCATATGAAGTTTTTTATTAGGCAATTTTGTCAAAATTTACCATTGGCAATATCATTTGCTTCAATAAGTATGAAAGATGACCTGTTCGAAAATAGACATGCAACTCGTGATATATGTCAAAATTGACATTTATTTATAAAAATTGCAAAGAAATGGCCTGTTTGCTAAAATATGAAAAAGTTGTTTATTTTTTTTGTTTTTAATACGTATGCCGAATTTTGCCCTGAAATTAAAAAAAATAATAATTGTCTAAGTTGAAAAAACTTAAACCTAAATATTCCATAAAATCTGTGTTTTTTCTCAGAAAAATATCAATCACTTTCTATATGTGTTATGATAAGTTTATTGGCGTGATTTTAGTAATTGTAGATATTGTTTATTTAAAGTACATTTTTTTTGGTAGACAATACATGTCATAATACATAAAAATAAAAAAAATTAACTGAAATGTATAATAATTTTACAAGAAAAGTTTTAAAAAATAAAAATTGAATTTGCTCACTAAAATTCGTTTCACATACTTATATAAAACTAAGAACTAAGCAACTTTTCATAATAATATTTTTTCATATTTAAGCAAATAAACCCTTTGTATTTTGTAAATAAAATTATTTAAATAATGTTTTAAAGTCTAGTATTGAAAAATGAGTGATTGCTTTGGTTAGTTGTTAATGTGACATTGCTTTTATAAGTTGTTGATACTTTTAATAATACAGATTAAGATGTTAATCTTCCCCATTTCATATATACTGAATATCCGTTATGATGCCATAATAACTAAAAATACCACCAAATATTTTCTTACCAAAAATAGCCAATTTAATGTTTTGTTTTTTTTAAATTTTGGTATGTAATTATATTATACACACTTTGTGGTTTGGTCCACAGTGGCACTATTATAAAAAATATCGTAATATCAGTAGTACTAGAACTTAAGATTTTCAAAAAACTGTTAACTGTTACATAATAGGTGATCGTAAAAGTGTTATGTCATATTAATATATAGGTCCTAGATATAAATGTTATGAAGCAATGCATGCTTATACGAGACTATGTTTATTTATCTAAACCCATTGTGGCATGGCACCAATCTTTACAAAAAGGTCAATCTAACAGTCGAAGATCGCCAGGAATAATTTAAAACTGTTAGTTTATGGTATCAGAAAGACTTTAGCGTCAGATAAAAAATAAAAAGTTAATAACCTATTTCCATTAATTTCTTTATTTCCACAAAATCTAAGCCAATTAAGAAATTTTTTATTTAAGTCTTGAGTACAAAAGTTATTTTTGTCGTCGTATCTAGTTTTTTGCGGGATAGTGGTACTTTTGACGAACGAAAAATACCGCTGTTACATTTAGCCCCAAAATTCCCAAATAAGCCCCACAACGTGTTATTTTTCTGAGGAGATTAATAAATATAAAAATTGACGTGAGCATTTAATGATAGCCTCGTTCGGCAATTCTTTTTACATTAAAATCATCTGGTTTTGTTCTTACTATCACTATCATTGCGATGACAAAATATTATCCCTTTTTTCCTTCGCTTCGCGAAGACGATTTTTGCAACTTAAACATGTGGTCGGTTTTATTACCTCCTCTATATGAATTTATTCTATATATATGTAACAATCAACTATTTCCAGAAAATGTAACAATATAAATTTTTATATTAATAACCAAACTCTGCTCACAAGGGCCTAAACATCAAAATACGAATAAGTGAGTTACATGGCATAATAAAGCAATTCTATAAAATTGGATAGTTTTAGAAATTTTGAAAGATAATAATTGATTGCTTAGTACTGAAGAAAGGATATTGCCTAGGTTTGAATTTAAAAAAAATATTTGTTCATATATATATATATATATATATATATATATATATATATATATATATATATATATATATATATATATATATATATATATATATATATATATATATATATATATATATTCTATATATATGTAACAATTAACTATTTCTAGAAAATGTAACAATATAAGTTTTAGTATTAATAACCAAACTCTGCTCACAAGGGCCTAAACATCAAAATACGAATATATAAGTGAGTTACATGGCATAATAAAGCAATTCTATAAAATTGGATAGTTTTAGAAATTTTGAAAGATAATAATTGATTGCTTAGTACTTAAGAAAGGATATTGCCTAGGTTTGAATTTAAAAAAAATATTTGTTCAGATCTTTAGGTACTGTGACTATACACGGTGATATTTGATTGCTATGAAAGTCTGAGTTCTAACATATTTTATCTATATTATTGAAAGTAGTATTAGTAATCTAAGAACATTGAAATTAAAAAGCATCAAAGTTCCTACAATTATTTTTGAAAGTTAATTTTTTGATTTCTCCGAGTTTTTATTTTAACAATTGGATTTTGTTTTCTATTTTCTAATAAGCGTAATAGCATATTAAGCTTAAATTTACGATGAAATATTTTATATTTAAATTGGTTTAAAATAACTTTTAATGCCCGAAATATGTTTATGAAAAATTATAAAAATGAAAACTAATATCTTTTTCGATTTCTGACTCACCCTGGAGTTTGCAAAGTATGATGTTGGCAATAAAGTTTTCTTATAGTGCTACAACAATATTCAAAAGTTGTGCTATGCCTTTTCTGCACTGAAAACCAGTGGCGCTTCCAGAACTCTGGTCTGGGGAGGGTAGTGGTTGTTTAGACAAATTTTAAACAAAGATTAGGAAATTAAAGAATTATTATTCAGCCGTACTTAACAACCTTATTTTTAAAATTCAGAACCTTAGTCATGATAGAATGTTTGGAAATAAAAGGGTAACTATTAATATTTTCAAAATTACCAGAATATATTTAATACATAGTAATATGTACTAATTGTAAAAATTAAATAGAGACCTTGCAATTACAAACTTAAGTCTTTATTGCAATAGACAAAACAAAAGCATTTATCGTTCCGGTCTCCCATCCCGCGTCATGATTTTTCGTGTATAAATTCTGACAGTGGCGAGGGGGTAAGGCCGCCAATTAATTAATTAGGAGGTAATTACCCCCTCTATTCTCTCCCTTGGAAGTGCCCTTGCTGAAAACTGTATATTGTAGGGTCTGTAGTGTAGGGGCCAGGGCTTCTTTAATTTTTACGGATCTACCAAACTTTTTTTAATGTATTTTGAGCCCCTGAATGATAATGTTTAGGATAGAAGTCCGCCAGAGTGAGCAGAAACTTATTATTAACAAATAATTGTTTAAATTTTTGAAAAAGCAGTGAGTGATTTTAAGCAAAAAAATGTCCTTATGAATTTTTACGTAAGACGCTTAGTTTCCGATATAATTAGCGATAAACAATGCGATTATGTGATTTCTGAACGCATATAACTTTTGGATAACTGGTAACTATACGTAAAAATTACGTTTTTATTGTATAATTCAATTTATTATTAGTAGTTATTCTTTCATTGATTATGATGAGTAAAATAATTAGTTTAAAATGGTGTATTATTTGTCAAAAAAATAAGAATATATGTTACTAGTTACTACATGGTCGAAATAAAATGACTGAAGCAGCAACAGTACTTCTTGATCAAGTCGGTTGTAGATTGCAAGTCTTGGAAAACCAAAATAGGTAATTTTGGAAATACAGTTCATAACAGATGCGTATATACCTCGTAGCAGGTATCGTTTTGCATATTTTGTGCAAAGTTATAGTTATATAAATAATATTTCGATAGGAAGGGTTATTTTATTATTCAAAGTGTAAATGACACATTATCAAGCAAGCTGAACAAATTTTCTACTAATTTATCCGTTAATTAATTATTTTAGCCATTTAAGTTTCAAAATATTTTATTGCTCCATTTATTTTAAAACTTTTACAACTGTATAAAAAAAACAATAGTTTATTTTTTCTTTTAAATTAAACTATATATACTAATTTATTTGCTTATTTATATAGAATCTAAATTCTTACATTACATACTTCTATTTCTAAATTCTTTTAGCAATTGAAATACTGAAATTTTAAAATTTTATCATTTTTTTGTTGGACAAGCAAAACAATTCAATATTTTTGTCGGTCACACTTGACATCTCGTATAAATAGTCAGTTTGGCAAAAATTTCTTTTTTAATAATTTAAAAAATTATTAGTTAATCACAATTTTCTCCCCACTCTGGTGGACTTCTACCTTAAAAATTGTAGTTGATGGGCTCAAATTACATTAAAAAATCTTTGGAAGATTCGTAAGCATGAAAGAGACGATTGATAAAATCAACTCTCGTAGAGGCCTCTATCTGGTGTCGTTTGCAGAGAAATTATTATTTAAACAATGCCCTCCTGGATAAATACATCGTCAAGTCCATAACAAATAGAGTCACAGGGTTGATATTTTGCACACTAATTTAGCATCACGTACCTAGGTTATATTTATACGAAGTTTTAAATATATATGTTGCATATTACATAAGTTATTTACCTTTGTACAAAAGCTCCTTTTTAAAAGATTTTCGTGATTTTCTCAGAAACTAATCAATGCTCTTCCACTGGACATTCTCAAAAGATACACTTTTAAAATGTCTACAACTTTTAGAAGAAGCATTTTTTATAGTATAGAATAACCCCCATTTTTTAAATGTTGATCTTTAGAATATATAAAATTGTCAAGTATTATTTCTTTGTTAAATTTTTTTTATCATATTTAAGCTATATAGGTTTTTAATTCGAGAACGTTATTCTTATTTCATAAACATTTAAAACATAAATCACAATACATTTAATAAAACTAATTTGTCCTATGAAATTTAATCACATAAATTTCACTTTGCCACTAGCTCGTTTTCTAAAACTAAACGTAAAATATCGCCATAAGGTTACACTACCCTACTTTTTAAGTCTTTAAAGCAAAGCACTACGTAATATGAACTTTGCCACGTTTTAAAACTTTTTGTTCTTTGTTTTATTGTTGTATGGTATTTTAACCTGTGCAAAAATTGACGAGTAAGTAAATGACATTTATAAAAAACTACTGTACTGAAAACAACTTCTAACCTTTTTAATTTATTTAAATAATTTAAATACAAAAATTACTTATTTTTATTCAAATTCTACTTCTGCGATAACCTAACCACAGTTAAATATTTTAAAATTTTAAATTTCTTTTTCATCTATATCCTTTAGAAAGTCAATTAAAAAAGTTTATAAAACTTCATAACTATAATACTTTTCATATGCTAAAACTAGGATTGTAATAATAGATTAATAATAATTTTACACGATATACAAAGCCTCTTCATTCATTCCAATCCACCTCTACGTGAACACAGCCACTACCGTTCTTTTTCAAATATAGTAATGCCTTAAAATTGGCATCTTTAATTATAAATTATAAAAAAATTGTTATAATGTTGTGTCAAGAGATATTTAGTAGAAATTATGGAAATGTTCACTTTGTCCGTTTATAAAAAAATATTTATAGGTAGTATAAAACTATCCGCATTTTTGCAATGTTTTAGTATTATAATAAAATATGTGTTAAAAATAAACAGTTGCTTAATGTTTTCATCCCTGTGTCCTGATATTATTTTTTCTTTTGAAATTATAAACACAGGTTGGTAAAGAAATCTCAAAAGGAGAGCTCGAGATAGCAATGCCTCAACATGACCTCTCCCAGCCCTCCCTTAATGTCCACGAATAGCCCATTATTATTAAAATTTTTTCTATTCAGCTGCCAGTTTTACGTCCCTAACTTTTTATGATGACGCAATACTGGTTTATAAGACTATTAATTCGATTTATATTTAATAAAAGGGCTACGCTACGTAAAACACCTGTGAGCAACAATGGATATTTTCAGGTGTCCAATGAGAAATCACTTAACTTTCATTAGGTCGGTAGTTTGTACTGAACTATTTCAAAAAAAGCCTTAAACTAACAAGGTAGCGCTCATTACTAGGACTGCCGAATCGAATTTGCAATCTTTGCAGACATTTTTTTTCCAATAAACACCTTTTAAATTATTAAATCGTTATTCTCGAGTTTAGACTATCAATTCAGCATTTTAATCTCGAGCAGTAAACAACTCTGACGATTTCTCGTTTAATTAAAGAGAAAATGGGGCAGAAAGCCTACAATATCTATATTTAGTATTTGTTTTAACTTTTTTTTTTCTTTCAATGTGACGATCAGTTGTATTCTACTGCACAGTCAGTTGTTAATTTTAGTAAAGAACCTTATTGGTAGATTTAAGTACTAGTACTTGAGTGTTTTTGGCATATGAGAGGTTATTGTTTTAATTAATTACATCTTAATTCCTTCCAGTTGATAACTGAACATGACTTAAAAACAATGTTAGAAAAATTAATGAATTATGATGGGACATACCGCGAAAACCTGAGACTTAACTACAATGTACTGCTATTTTGATCTCTGGGTGCCTTAGTAACAACTTATTCTGTATGGACGATTTCTGGTACGATGATTATAAATCTAAAATTGCACAATATATTATTAGGCGCCCATGAATGAATCAGAGCAAGTCATCCCTAGGATGTACATTTTCAAGTACTGTTTTTAATCTATAAAATTTGTCACGAATGTTCGAGGGTAACGTATATTTTGTTATAAAAACTATTAAAATGTACTAATTTTTAACTTTTATTCTCGAGCAATATAAGTATGATTAAAGCGGTACAATGCTATGCCCGAACTCCATACCAAGCAATTTTGAGCAATAAAATGTAGATACATATTCTGCACTGCAAATTAATCCTAAAAGCAAGTCTTAAAAATTAGTAATTATAGCACGACATCAACAAAGGATGAGGTCCTCAATTCATGCTATTCACTGATTAAATTTATTTATTAAAAGAGACACACTACATGTACCACCTTCAGGGGTCCAATGAGAAACCACTAACTTTAATTAGTGGGGTAGTTCGTACTAAATTATTTTTAAAAAAACAATTAAAATTGCAAGGCATGCAGAGTCGAATCTGCAATCTCTACAGCAATTTCTTTTTCAGTACTGGCCTTTTAAATTAATAAATCGTTACTCTTGAATTTAGGCAAACTATCAGTTTAGCATTTTGATGTTATATAATAAACAACTCTGAAGATATCTCGTTTAATTAAAAGAAACGTCGGAGAGAAGGTCTGAAATCTAAATTGTTATGATTTAAATGTAATAATTTTAGACTGCGTTAAGTAAATAATTTACCTGCTTGTCTGTGCTTTAAATTGGTTTTATTTTTTTATACGAATTTTAACATGGCTCTTCTATATAAATATATTTATTTAATTTCTGTATTCTTGTATAGTATGTCTTTGTCAACAATAGTTTCAACATTTTAAACATTAAAGCTATTTTTGACTTTGATTTGAGGAAAGACAGCGACCCTCCTCGTTGTTTTTCTTCTAATTGCATTCAAAAATAAGCACTTTAATATTCTTTTTATTGTCAGAAAATCCAGTAGCCAGAAGAAACCGACAATTATGATTGATGTGGGAGCGTTAGTAATAAATTTAGAGCAAAGTGATTGGTTGTAGACCGTGAATGA
Organism: Kuschelorhynchus macadamiae; assembly: GCA_030620095.1. Lineage (NCBI taxonomy): Eukaryota > Metazoa > Arthropoda > Insecta > Coleoptera > Curculionidae > Kuschelorhynchus > Kuschelorhynchus macadamiae. The sequence goes on from JAUTXW010000747.1 coordinate 1,955,154, forward strand.
TAAGCCATTACTCACTGGTAGGAGTGAAAGGTACTTTTACTTGACCAAAACATTTTAATAATGTAGGCATTATTTATTAGACATATAAAAATATCTTTATTCCAAGGATTATTTTCGTAAAGATTTCCGATATCAAGGTTCACATAAAACAGATATTTTACTGACTATTTCAGGGCTATTGAAAGTTAAAACGCAAATTGAAATTATGTTTTAAAGAGATAAATAGGATTGTTAGTTATATGATTCGCAGTTCTGGTCGTGATATACCGCATAAATCTCTGGATGGGTCCCAACTCTACTGAAGGATGCACGACAAATTTGGGATCCCTTTAGAGTGCCTTTTATTTGCACCTTTGGTAGAGTGTGGGCTTTTCTTAAATGTCTTAGTTGGTTGAGGAGCATCAACTAGAGGCTGTCTGGTATTACAATTTGAACTGATCTTTTGTTTTTGACAGCTATTATGTTAAGAATAGATATTGTCTTATCACACATGAATTTGACATAATCAGTTCTTTGCAACACCTAAAATATGACGGTAAGGTTTCTAAAGTTATTAATTTTTATTATTTATTGTTTTAATATTTACTATCATCGTAATAAGGAAGTATTGCAATCGTGAAAAAATCACCCTCCAAGATTTTTGCAGATCTTTGCGTTTTACGGTTTCTGGGCCCCAAAAAACATGTTCTTCCATTTCCGTCAGTCACTCTGTCTGTACGCGGCATAGCTCAAAAACTACCTACTTATCCGATTGACTTCAAATTTTGGCCTAAAATCAAGGGTCGTACAGGACAGAATGGTTACATTTTAGTGAAACTCCAATATGGCTGAGCAAAATGGCGGCATCACACAGAGTAAAAAAAATATTATTTAGGAACTACTACTATCGAATGGACAAAGTTTGTACAAAAATATGTGGTGTAAAACAGTGATAGACTGGATAAAATTTTTATGGACTTCGGTAAAAGACATTTTCTGCAATAAAACTTTTTTTTTGCGGTAAGTTAATTAATAACTTTATTTACTTTTATAAACTATTTAAATAATGTTATAAAAAATAAATAATAATAATAAATTAATAAAATTAGAGCAAAACTTGACATAAATTGCAGCATATATATATATATATATATATATATATATATATATATATATATATATATATATATATATATATATATATAGGCTGTATTATATGTATGTAGTAAAATTTTGTACGAGGAAAGTTCTGGATAAATGACCTACTGTTTGTTATTACCCGATTGCAGTACAGCATATCATTGGATGATTTAAATACGGCACTGCAATGTCTCTGGCATACCAGAGGTTGTTATTTTAATCCATTTTAAGTCCTATCTCTTGATAAGTATACTTGACTTAAAGACAATGTTAAAATTAATGATATGTAGACCTTGTCGTGAATCTTTTAGTCATAGATATAACAAATAAAAATGTTTATAAAAAATCGGTAAATTTCCTTTACCTGAAGCTTCCCTCGTTATGAATCTTTCCTTTTATTAATAATAGTAAAGTGTGACCCAATTTTATTCAGTACATAGTCATTTAGTAGTTTTTATTTGGCGTCTTTTTGTACTATCATACTGGATTCCTGCCAATATTTTACTAGTTTCGACCTATGCCATACTTGATTTTTAAGCATAATTTTAAAAAAATTCAATAACTAGTTTTTACATTGACACACGCCATTTTGTTACGTGATGTTGAATTCGTACCAGTTTATCTCTAAGGGTCAGTATTTTCATCTCTAAATAACTTTATATTTCGAATATTTACCGTGGAAACGTATGTTGGGGCAATTGCAACCATAAAATGAGATGAAAATATCAGCCCTTAATCACATTTAATTTTTCTACAAAATTTAAAATCATTGAATAAGATCTTTTTTACACTGATTTAAGAAAAAATATTTGGCAGACCATCTTGCATTGGTACAACAACTTTACCAGTTTATCTCTATATCACAATACATGCTTGCACAAAATCTGAAATTATTCTAATACGTAGTTTTTTCATGCTGATTCTTAAAATATTTTATAAGGTTGTCATTTTGTTTTGCTGTCTTGTAATCATGCCAAAATGTTACCTGTTCAGACATGGTTTTTGTGCAAAATTTGAGGTAAATTAGATTATTATTTTTTTTGAGCATTTTTTTAACGTTTCACTAGTCCGCCATCTTGTTCCAGCAAACTGGATTTTCGATATGTTAGCTTGTTTTATATTAAGTAATGAAAATGTTGAAGCGGCATCATTGCTGGCTTGATGATATTCCTTTAGCGCATGGAAACGAAATTTCACCAGGACGGGGCTCCCGCACACAGTTCTCAAA